>OY755175.1:15462851-15997580 GCA_963576735.1 Bedellia somnulentella | reverse complement strand
GGGATCGCTGTTTTAGGAGTTCAAACTGCCAAATCAAAGTGGACCTGGACCGGACATGTCTGTCGAATGCATCCGGAAAAATGGGCTAAAACAGCCAATAAATGGGTGCCTACAGATGGACACCGGCGTATGGGAAGGCCCAGGAGGAGATGGAGGGATGACCTGGACAAGATCGATCGGGTGGTTCTGTTCTAGGATTTGTGGGCCCAAAATTATGAGGCCTTTACCCAGCAGTTGGAAACAAATTAGGCTAATAAAAAAAAGTTTTAAAGATTATGAATGTTAAAGAGAACGCATTTTTTTAACTTATTTTATGGCCATTAAAGTTTTTGAGAATATCATCAAAATAAAAGGAAATATTCTAACAAAAAAACTTACAGATAGCTATGCTTTACCCAACACACAACGGAGCTAATGCAAATCAATGTTATATTATTATTGTAACCAACACGCGTCAAGTGATTACACCGTCTGGAGGATTGACTTGCTATATCCGCGTTAAACAATTTGCTATCAGCCTCAAATCAATCGATATAGATAACTTTTTTATTGTGATTGTACACATGTACTATGCTTGCTGTGTAGTACCGGTTATGTTGTGTAGTGTTGGCTTAGAATAGCACTACCCCATTTTTCCCGTGGGTGTACGTAAAAAGTGACTCTATGGTATTCGGATTTTTAAGTGTTTTCTAGGCGATGGGGTTGGAGACCCATCACCAGTAACATTTAATATACCAACTTTTCCCCACTAACTTCCAAATGTGGCTGAAGAATTTCTGAGTCTTAAGCTCTGGCTACCCCTTTAAGGGATATATAGCCGTAATGTATATGTAAGTATGTACATACACTATACATAATTGTACGTAAAAGAAGTGAAGGAAGATTCAAGTATTTGAAGCTGCTTGATTTTAAGCGTGAGTGAAAACTCAGTTTTGCCTCCGTGATACTGTTGGCAACAGCTTTATCAGGTTTTTTGCGGCAAATATTCTAATCAAATAGCATTATCAAAATAAATTTGGTAATATTTTATGATAAATTCAATAAATATATAAGGTTAAAGTACATTGAATAAGATAGTCCAAAACTAAAAATACTGACTTAAAATGTGAGATAGCATATCAAAGATATCATATATGGTATTTAGAAGTGTGATTATCATTCCAGATTTAAACAAATGTTCTTAATCGTTTCTTTTAAGATATCAGCCCTAGCTGCGCTATTTTATCGTCTCGATATCGGTAAGAATGAGATGACAGTATACAATACTAAGTAAGTGCGTAAGAGACGGCTTTTTTATATCATGCGATATCTATTTAAAAGGTCGTTCTTACTAGCTATGCTGGACCCATTTATGATGCTTGTTAACCAATGAACCACGAGCACTTATTAATTATACAAATCATTTTTACCTTTGGATCCCATTGGGAAAGACTGATTGCTACTTTGTTTATTCGATCTTGGCAACTATAATCATCAATCTTTTTAACCAATTAAAAAAAACAGTATTCTCAATTTATTTTTATTTTTTTTAAATTTACTATACACAGTCTGACACCGACTCACAAATTATTCTAAGAGAATTTTAAGATTTAGGTAGGTTGAACACCTACCTAACTAATCTTAAATGACGCGTGTGGAGTAAAGAAATTCCTAAGGTGTTAATCACAGTACTCATCTTTAATTAAAATATTTTTTCTTACTTTTTAGTACTTGAATGTTATTTTCGGTTGCTTTTTCAACTTCGAAGTCGGTTTTCTTTTTGTTAAAAAATATTTTCAATAAATCTTTCACTAATTGAAAACTCAGTAATTTTCGTGCGAAGCTGAAGCCGAGAACGCCTTAGAAAAGCACTACCTCATTTCTTAAGCGTACGAAGCGATTAAGAGTAAGGGGCTTTTTTAAGTGGCTATCGGGCGATGTGCTTGGAGACCTATCGCCAACAGTACTTTACTTCTACTATCATTTCCCCAATATAATATCAAAAGTGGCTGAGGAATTGTTAATTCGAGGCGCTCCTGCTTGGGATTTAAAGCTGTGAGGTATGTAGAGATATAATTCAAGTGATTTCAGAACTGGGACATATCTTATTTAGGCCTTCTGACATTCTTCCCTATCCACTTGTAATAAAACTTAAAACGATGAGAACATCACTCATCTTCGATAAACCGAAACAATGAAACTTCACGAATTCATAATTCAATTATAATGTCAAAAAGTAATTTTGGCTTGGCAACTGAACACTCGTTTTTTTATAATACTATTTGACTCACGAAACTTCTTCTGTGCAACATAAGACTTACTTATAAAGGATTGTACATAGTTTTTTAATATAAAACAAAACACAGAGTGTTGATGAACATGTTAAAAAAATATTGTATTAGAAAAAGTTAAGTTTGTAAATTATAAATGAAAACATATATTTGCCAAATGTCTACCACCAGCACGCAAAAGGGTAGGTCTATTCCGTTATTCGCATTATGGATTTTGAGTTTTAAGGCCAAAAATAATCGATTCTTACTTAGGTATTCGTAAATAGTACGAGTGTTATAACTCGTACTTACTCCTTTACTCCTTTACTTTAGTGGTTTAAATTTTTCAAAAGTTTTGGTTTCTACAAGACATAGTAAAGTGAGTGGATTAAAGAGATATTGAAGTATCAAATAACTTCATTGTGCCCTGTAATGTATTTTTAAAAGGATATTGCTTATAGTGAATAAATATAAAAACTAAATTCTTTAAAATTGCTCTTGCTACAATGGCGCTCACTCGAACTTGGCATTATAAACCAGAAAAACAACAAAAAAAATTAGATAAAGATACGATAATTGTATCTCACACATCTTGACTCCTAAACGTCACTTTCACATTTTCTCTAGCGCTCATCTTATAGTGCAATAATATAAAAGGATAAACAAACTTTTTTCAACATAATTAAAATAAAAATAAGCTAGATTTAAAGATTTTTATTTCACCATCTGAGATATTTACAACTTAGAACCCTGTCTTATTAAATACATCCTTAAGTCTAACAGTGACATGCTACTGCACATTATAATAAATCACAAAAACGGTGCAAATTTCCACACTGTAAAATAAATATACTTCTTTTTGTAAATAGGGTTGCCAGCCGTTATTATCCATTATTTGAAGGTAGAACTACGAGCACATTTTTGTATGATGCTCGGTATTTTTTATACATATATTTATTATACATATTTTTATTTCGAAGTAGTAGAAAAATACTCAGAAACAATACAAAACAGTTCAGAATGGTCAAAGATCAGGAAATATCCCAATAAAAATAAATCGGGTGGCAACCCCATTTAAAAAAACTATTAGAAACATAAACACAGATATATCACCCATTTTCTTTTCAAATACTCGTGCATTATATGGAGGAATATAGTCTAAACCATGAATACCCTGGCTGATTAAAATATGGCTCCTATAGTGCCTATATGAATGCTATAATCTAACATAAATTTTGTATTTAGTCATCTATCATACAAACACAGAATCGAGATTTTGATGACAGGAACTGCATCAAAGCGACACATCAACCTCCAATGAAGTTAGGGTAATTTATGATTGAAATCTACGAAAAGGTTGAAAAGCAATTTAAAATTCAGTTTTAATTATGTTACGTTTTATCATGAAACACTAAAATACAACTTAATAAATAATGTTAATAAAAATCTAAATAACCTGTCTTTTTACACTCAACATGATCAATTTCAACATTCATTCTATTTATTTACAAGTCTCTTATAAAATAACATATATTAAAGCCCCTAACATGTATAGAAATCTAAATTTATTGTATGACTTTTTCTACCTAAACTACCGAGGCACACTGACTAAAAGACTAGAATCTTTTTCTAATCTTTACAGAACTACTAAAAACAGCCATGACAAAACAGTAATCTTAGCCCACATTTAAATTAGTGAAATGAATATAAATTTAAAGTATAAAAACTATTCAGTATGTTTTATTGTGGCCTTTTAACCACCTACTCCCTCCTTTATTTCGGTCTGGAATGAAAATATTTTTTTAGTTTGATGAACAACTATGAAAAAAATCTATTTATATGAAAAACCAAACGGAACCAAAAAAGGTCAATCGTTATGCTCTAAAATGACATTCGTTACTAACTTATAATGAATATTAAAACTAATTTTATAAACTTAATATTCCAAAATTTAACCATCACTTTCCGGCTTTTAAATAAAATAATAATTATGAAAGCTGTTCATATTCATAAATAGATATTATATAAATAGTTTCCTACTTAAACTAATAAACAAACTGAAATAATTTTAGGTATTTTAAACAACAAAAAAGTTAGTATAAGATTTCTCGTATTACAAACTCTAGACAGCTAGTCTAAATCTACTTTTTCACATCATTATTTCTTACTTCTACATACATGTATCGATCTAAATATTTAAAAAAACGTCTACATACATATATCGATTTTAACATTTAAGAACACAAGAAGAAATAAAAAATAATAATTCACCGACTGCAATTTTACTACTTTTAAAATGCTAAATGGCGGGATATGCCCCAGTTACAATCAAACGACTCTGGATACAAACTAAACTGATCAAAAGTTGGCAAAAAGTTTGAGTTCGTCAGGGTCGAGTGATCGCGCGGCTTTCCAATCCGTCTCTGGATATTCATCGAAGTTGGATGTGTCTCCCTCGTAGGATACAGTTGGGACGATTGGAGGCTGAAATGATATTTTTTAAAATGTATTAGAAAGATCAATCATTAGAAAATAATCTAGTCATAGATTTACGGCTTGCTATCCCTGCATATCTGGGCCGGGTACACAAATAAATGTTCAAGTAATATTTTACATAGCCCCACAAACGAATGTGTAGAAGTGACGACTACATTACTTATAAGAACATTAAAAAAACTTGTCGAGCAGTGAATTTTTAAATCATTTTAAAATCTAAACCTCTTAGCTACTTAACGTGGCTAAGGTATTATTGGTTCTGAAGTTTTGACTACTCCTTTTGAGATTACAGCCGTGAGAACACTCACACACTTATAGTCAGCTTACTTTTCATAGTCCAAATTTATAACATTGTTTTTAAAACAAAAGCATACTTTTAGAAACATACCTGTAACTTTTTCAGAAATACGTCAGCCCAGTCAATCTGCTTGAACCATCTGTGCCTTTTCACGTCTTCGGACCCACACTGAAAACGAACAAAAAGAATTTTCATTTAAAATTCAAGTTTACTAGTAGTCATGGTCTGTTGCGAGTAAACGTAGTCGGTAAAGTAAGAGGGTATCCAAAAAAAAATATTCTATGTGCTATGTAGTTAGATTCCCACATATTAAAACATTATTGGGCATTTTTGGAACATTTGCAATCAAGCGTACGGCACTACATTAGTCAAATTTACATTCATGCATACATATGTACACGCTTTTAGCTTCTATTGGAGTAGCCAGAGACAAACTACTGAAGGTTCATTTACATTCACCAATTTCATTCATGCCGTTTTATTCTTCACAATTCAGACGTCTGCCTTTTTGAGCTCTTTCTCTATTCGATATATGTTTTCCATGTTTGTCAAATTTTAATACGATTTTTTTCATTTCTTTAAGATAAGTTTATCAAAAAATATGTCCGGAAAGAAAAGGGAGTTTCCCAAAACACGAGAGTGAATGTAGTGAAAGATGATCAGGGTGAATTGGCGACGGATGAAAGTAGCATGAAACGAGTATGGAAGAACTATTTTGAGGGACTTTTTGAAAAAGAGGACGCATCCGTTTCTTCGCCAATCGACAGTAATGTTGATTGGAACGATGCGATGGGTGCCTTGAGTGAAAGTGAGATCAGTATGGAAGAAATAATGAAAGCAATGAAGAGTATGAAAATAGGGAAGGCGGCAGGGTATGATAGGATAACTATCGAAATGCTGAGGGCTGGTAAAGGGTTGGTGGCTTCTTGGTTGTACTTCCTTTTCCAAAAGTGCTGGTCGAGTGGCAAAGTACCACAAGACTGGTGCAAGGCGGTGATTGTGCCCCTGTATAAAGGAAAAGGGTCACGCCAGGAGGCTAAAAACTACCGCGGCATTAGCCTACTCAGCATTGTCGGTAAATTGTATGCTAAGGTACTGATTGAAGGAGTGATGAATGAAACTGATGAGAAAATATGGGATGTGCAAGCAGGATTTAGGAAAGGAATGGGATGTATGGATCAAATCTTCTCTCTAAGGAGCATCACCGAAAAGTTCTTAGCTAAGAACCAAAAGGTGTATTGCTCCTTCATTGATTTAGAGAAGGCGTATGATAGGGTGGTAAGAAAGTGTTTATGGGAGGTGTTATCCAAGTTCGGTTTGGGGAGTCAACTTATACGTGCATTGGTATCACTCTATGAGGATTCTAGTGCATGTGTAAGAGTAAACGGGGAAAACACTGACTGGTTCGGAATCTCTAGGGGTGTCCGACAGGGATGTGTAGCTTCTCCGTGGCTTTTCAATTTGTTCATGGATGACTGTTTGACAGAGTTGCGTGAAAGTGATTATGGACTAAGAATGGGTGGATTCATCATTAAATGCCTCTTGTATGCTGACGATCAAGTGCTACTTGCATCATCGTGTAAGCTTATAATAATGAGTGTGCTATGATTGGCTATTATACTGTATAATTTATACTATTTATAATTGATAAACTGTATAGTTTTATTGTGTAATCATATTATTTACCTATTTAATAAGTATTAGTGGTATCGTGTATGAATAATGAGATACTTGTTGGACTTTACTTCAAAACAGCTCACGCTGATTAGAATAATGATTGTAATTAAATCCATAATTTTAGTAAATACTCATTTCTAAAATGTTATTATTTATTTATAAATGAGTTATAATAATGATTATGTAAATTTGAGTGAAGTATTATTGATAAGACTGTCAGTTGATTTGAGGTTAGGTAAGGTATGGGTATACGATCTCTGTTTTTGCGTGGGCAATTGTCAGTAGTCCGTTGTATCGGCAAGTGGTTGTGAAAGATGAAATTATACGAAGTGTACCGCTATTTTGGGTTTTTATTTCAAAACCTCCACACTCCCTGAAGTTGACCCTACAACTCAGAAGTGAGGATAGGCGAAAAATATCACGTTTTTCGTACTGCGCCTACGCAAGTACCCTGTTCTTTTTTTTGTGTTTGCGTAATTAGAATCCTTGGTATGTTGAAATTGCCTTCTTCTTTATAAAATAGCATCCATAAACAGTCGTAAATAATAAAGTCTATTTCAATTGAAGGCAAGAAAGTATTTTAAAAGAATTTTCATTTATTCTCAAAAACATAGGGGCGATACATAAGAGTGTTAATCTGTTACATACTTGAGCCTGATATCTAGTCCTTTTTTTCCCGATAGCTCAGATTGTTTTTTTTTTTCAAAGCTACTGTTTGTCAACTTATCGATCTGAAGATTGGTATAGAGCTCTGATTATCGAATAATATTGAAATGCTGGATCGATATACCGTATAGTGAATTTTCTAAAACATTTTTCGTTTATGATTGTGAGTACACGTGCGAAAACGGTACACTTTGAAATTATGACATATGGCATTACAACATCTGTTTAAAGCATTACATGTGATGCTACGATCTAACAATTCCTACTATCAGGCGTGTGGTGTTGTGTAATTAATTAAATATTTCGTGTAATGGGAATATAAATATATCACATGAGGTAGAATAGCAGTGTTATAGGTAGTTATAGAATTACGTGAGCGAGTAAGACGGGATTAGAGAAGAAATGTATCCATTACTTTTTAAATATTTATACGTTTTTGAATAAAGTTATTTTGTCATCATACTTTTACTCGCGTTTATTTAACTCAAGTGTGGTCCAAGCTTAGGACTAGCAATGTGCATGGATTCATTTGATGTTTACAAAGATTCGAAATGTATGTCAAGATAACACGATTTTAAATATCAAACAATTATCAAAATCAATCAATAAATTATATTGAACTTGATTTTAGAAATAAATTGAATGTCCCGGTGCTAATCCAAAATTATGAAAACTTAATGCATTAGTTGTAAACCTAGAAAACTACAATTTGATTTTAATGTAGTAAGAGTTTTAGTTACACTGAATTAAATAAAATACATGCCTGAGACGAATGTTGACGGGATTCATCGATGTTAACCGAACTCTTTGAATACAATTTAAAACTTTTTGCTATTATAATTAAAACAACTATTGACTTTAGGATATTTTTATTGCTATCGTTTTAAGTATCACTTTCATTTGCTTACCCATACGTTCGTTACCGATCAATCACGCGGCATCACACTGCAGTGCTCTATGGTAGTGTAATGGAATGAAATGTAGTGCCATGCTAAGTGTGATGTTTGGAATGGTCGAGTAATGTGTAATGTATCAGTACGCGTCCGAGCGATATTACGTGTGATGCATTGCTCGCATTGCTTACACCATGCCTGGTTGTGAGTATCCAGGTTGTTTTTTTATATTTTGTACAACTCAACTGCAAACTTACTATGGGTTTACTACAAATTACTACTACTACTGCTACTAAAATTTTAGCAAACCTGTAAGTTTAAAAAAATAAAATAAAAAAATATTGAGGCCTTTTATGTTTATAAATCTAGTTTTGGAACATAATACGAAGGAACACATAGTTGTTTTAATACTCATCATGATGCATAATATCTTTATTATTTATTTTAAATTTGAGATAGTCACCCGCTTATTGTAGTGTCTTCATATTATTCACGTAAGAGGTAAAAACGTCAAAATCAAAATATTCTTTATTAAACCAAGTAGGTATTATACATTTTCTTCGGCCCCCTGTAAAGCTGTACAAAGCGTGTGTAAGATAATACCGTGAATCCGTAAGAGAATTACATGACCAAGGATTAATACAGTAACTGTTTAAATATTAGTTTGCAATACAAAGTAAGAATTAAACATTTTGAAACTTTTAACAACTACCTTCTAATAAAATAGTCAGCCGTACATTTGTTATCAGTGAAATATTTAAGTTACATTTGCGAAGGTCGCCTTTAATTTCAATAAAAGAAAATTGGATTTGCGTTATACTAATTGTTAGGCCCATTGAGATCAAAGAAGCTAAAGTATGTGTACTGAGGGTTGGCTTGATTGTTTACTAAGCTGAAATTTGTCAGTTTCAGTTCTCCACCATGGATCGAGAAGAGAGCAGGAGTCGTAGCCTCAGTTACGATAGATTGAGCGCAGAATTGGCATGGAGGTGCCAAAAAAAAAAGCCAGTCAACACGGAGGTGTTGGAGATGACAGGAAGCGTTATGCTGAACGACCGTGGGTATTACGGGAGCGTGGTACCGAGGTCAATCGACAACCGTGGGTATTACGGGAGCGTGATACCGAGGTAAATCGACCGTGGGTATTACGGGAGCGTGATACCGAGGTCAATCGAGGTGAACAGGTGAACAACGAATAGTCCAATAACAGCGGAGAGGTCTCTTCGTAAGCCGGTTCGGCGTACACGAGAGCGTTCGCCTAGCGCGAGGACGAGAAAATAGCAGGGAGCGATGTTCACAGCATTGTGCACGCAAACGCGAGGGTGGATACTATTCCCAAAACAAAATAGACAGTAACCGCAGCTCTTTGGTTGGGTCGCTTAGTTTGAAACGACGTAGGGTAAATGATAATGGATGAGCTATTGTTTATTTTGTCTGAGATGCTGGCTGAAAGAGTTCAGTACGGAGAATCGCTTGATCAATATTATTACGCCAAAAACAATCTACTAAATTAATGTAAAATTAATGGGCGCCAGGATGTAGATTGTCTGCTGCACGGTGTAGGGTAGGTGCTCAGGCAGCTGCTTAAACCCGAACAAGTTTTTAATTTCTTTAATACGGTTAAAGTTGGTCAATATGGTGACCATCTTGAATGATTCTCAAGGCGAAAAATTGATCGCAAATGTACTTTGCTTTTGCGATGGACAAGATGCTTCAAATTCAAATTTATTTACCGAAAAGGGCAAAATACAACTTGTAATTAACTCAATTAATGCTAGGTAGATTTACAAATTCTTAACAATGTAAGGTTTTACGAATATGTTTAATTGTAGCTCAATCTAAAATAATAATAATAGAAAACGATTTGAATTTTCGGGTAATTTCAAAAAGTTTGTTATATTTGGTCTCCGGACTGGGCGAACCTGTTGGGCAGATGCCGGAATTTTCACTTTGTCGCGGAGGCCTTATTGATGTAATGATATTAAAACCAATATTTGATATTTACATCAAATGGGGACTACTACTGATTTAATAAATTGAATATTCTGTTTCAAAAATTGATCATAGTTACAATTTGTGAATGTATTGTTCCTGTTTTGTATACATTTTATATTTTTTACATTAGTGTTCAGTATTGCAAATTAATAAGATAGTGTATTTAAATAATAAAACTAAATTCCATTACTTAAATTAAATAATATCAACAATATCAAAGATAAATTATTATAATTATGACCGCCTTGTTCACCTGGTCTGGCTGGAAAAGTCTTCTCATTTGTCAGTTCATTGCAGCGAACAAAAAAAAATATATACATACCAAGAAGGGTAATCCGAAGGATAAAAATGAAAAACAATGAATTAGCTCAAGTTCAGCTTTAGACCTGGAACTTGATAAATACTTAACTGACATCAAAGTAAATGGGGTAGCACTAAATTGCTGTGTAGAGGTTGTAAGTCACGCTCTGTCATAAAACCTACTAAAGCCAGAGAGCTCAACTTTGATATGATAGTTCCAAAGGGTATACCTCTACTCAGGGCTATAGGTAGGGCTCTGATAAATCCCGTGAGCATTACAACTACAACGTAGAAGTTCAGATCGTAAAACGAACGATAAAGACGTACATCGGTGGAGACTATGTTTTATTTGCCATATAAACCAAATCAGCATCAAACATTCAATACTTTTCTTCTGAAGTTTTCTTAAATCTTAAGTAATTTTTAGCCAAAATCTTTAGTAGCTTTGAGATATCTTAACCATAATAGATATGCTGGTGTATAGGTGCATGGGTTGGTAGAGAGTGATAAACATCATAGCATAAACGTCAACAAGGGTATACCTCCTGTATACCTGTGATCCTCTCGCGGACACGATAGCTGCCTACAACGGCTTAGGCATCAAGATGAACTGTCTGTGTGAATTATAATTGTCTTATTTTCGTTAATTCTGGTATTTAAGTCATAATCATTAGCACAGAATCTAAATCCATTGCATATCCTTCGGGAAATATTAAATTTTTAGCCATTCATGTCCAAATTAAGACTGTAATTATTACCATTTTATATGCTTTGCTTTGGATCCGAAATAAAAGATTTCGATGCAAATATATTATAAAACAAATAATAACTTCTATCATCACAATATATCAATTACGATAAAGTGTACGAATGGGCTAAAATGTCAAATACGTGAATTTTTATAGGGCTAGTATAGAATCCGCCACACTAGGGTCACCCACTCACACTTATTTAAGCACACCGTGTATTATTTTTGGATATCGCTGTCATCTTTGTCTTGTCAATCTATATACATAAGTGAAGCACAATTAATATATAATCTTAACATTGTTTCTGTACTTTAAAAGTGCCGCTCATCATAACTGTTAAGACTATAACTGTAGATTTTACCTCAAATCTTCGCCCTGCTTCCATTTGTTAAAAATATAATTAGAACCACGAGCAGGGGAAGGTAAAAATAAATTAAAATGGTATAAATCAAAATTATGTACATTTTACCATAGCTTAATATTTATTAGAGAAACAAACTGTACACAATATTTCAAGCAAGGATGACCTCTAAAGTTTCTACCAATAGTTATAGTATAGTATACTAATTTTGAAGTTGATATAGAAAATTGCAAATTAAAATAAGTATTTAAAACAAAATAATTGTACATCGGCTATGATATGGATAGTTTATAGAGATGAATTCGTTTGAAGGCATCAGATTGTCATCCCCACCAGACCAAGCGAATGTAACAAGATTTTAAAAACATGTACATGTATAATTAATTATGATATTATTATTATTAAGTATACCTAAATAAGATTCTTTGTCATATATGGTACTGATTTTGAAGTAGGTATATTTATATTTAAAAACTGGTAATAAACATCAAATACAAAAATAAATATATATGTAAGATAATATATAAAGTTATCCATATTGAGGGAATAAAAGGGTAATTTATGTTACAAAAGTTTATTCAGTAATAAATTCAGATGGTGTAATTTAAACACAAAAGTAACAATAATCAATCAGAGAATAAATCAGAAATCGCTCAGCGTAATAGTGTGCTACGCGCGCGATTTATTAATCTAGCAACTTAAGGTATCTGGTACGAAGTTTATTGACGAGGTACATGTCAGCATAGGTACTAAGACCAAGAGTGGACGGACAGTTTTTCCGGGAGCAGAATGCTCTTGAGTCAAATCAGAAACGGGAAACTCCTTTCTATTGGCCATATGAGTTAGTTATAGCAAATCCCCGTGCAACTATTATTTTCCAAGGAAATTATTATTTTCGGTACACAATCAATAAGAGCTTATTTAGAACTAGCTTACCATTATCATAAAGCTTACTAAATAAAAGTCAAGGTAGGAAAAATTAATAAACCCTGTACATTAAATTATCATGGTCAGGCATATATAAATTTAAAAAAGAAAAATTTTATATTATTAAAAAAAAAAAAAACCTAACTTAAAATCTAAAAACATCTTCCAGTTCCTCTTATCGGGAAAGGGTACCTAAGATGCTGGAAGCGTTACCGCGTTGTATGGCAAGATAAGATACATATATCGATGGATAAAAGTACTTAAAATACATACTTTAAAATAAATAAATTCATAATCTAAATAATTATATCATGAGAAAGTTTTAGGACTCGAACATTAAAGGTTGATCGGCTGATTCAACAAAGTCCAACTGTTTACAAAAGTATTTAAAATGAATAAATGCTTAATAAAAAAAAATGTCAGCTTCGGAAAATGGGGTGCGGAATGTGAATCGGATTCTAGTATTGTAGGACGAACAGCTGAAGTTTAACCTTGATTACAAGTCCTTTTTATGGATGGTTTTCATTAAAATTAGTTGATCCCTAGTGTCCTTTGTACATCTTAAGGGTTTTAAAGTTAGAACGCCCAGTGGCTGATGATGATGATGATGATGATGATGATGAAGTTAGGAAGGTTGTCTAAATATGGAAATCTATAGTGAGGTGTTTAATACACTTATTTCGATTTTGTTGAAGCATTTTTATATAAACTTGATACATGGGGTCCCATACAGTATAATAAATTTCCATAGCAACCACCATAGTAGTTCTGATTGTGACATTAAGGCTCGTACCGCGTCTTAAAAGCACTCCCTAATGACAGTCATACCTAGAAGGCAGTAATGATCTAAGCGATTTAAATAGTGAATAAATAAAAAAATATATATAAGAAAATCACATAAGTACGATATAATATATAAACAAATAATTAATAATTAAGTTATAACCTCACGAGTATGTGAGTTGTGAATCTGCCTATTCTTTTTACTAACGTATTGATCTCTCCATTGAAGAGTTGTCTGGAAGAGATAGTTTTAAGCCACCAATTGTGCTTCTGTTTAGCAGTTTAATCTTTGTAAAATGTTTTAACTGTGATGACTGCCTCCGTGGCCTCGCGGTTGAGCGCTTGGTTTCGGGTGCGGAGGTCTCGAGTTCGATCCCCGGGGGGGGTGATCACCTTACAAATTTGATTTGTAAGATTTGACCGAGTTTGGAGGGATATTGCAGGCTTGAATCACCTGACTATCCGAGAATTAAGATGATTCCGTGCTTCCGAGGGCACGTTGGGCCGTCGCTCCCGGCTACTGTTGCGGTGGTGGTCGTTGGTCTGCCAGCCCGCAATTGGCCGGCGTGGTGGACTGTGGCCAGATCGCCCTATGTAGGGTGGGCTGGAGCCCCTTGGTGGGGACATATATGGACTGTGAGGAGGAGGTACGTGATGAGTACCATTATGGGTTCTATTCTATTCTATATTTATGTGCTTAATATTACAATTCGTATAAATAAAAAATAAAAAAATACATTGTAAGTGTGTAATGTAGAATATGTAAATAAAAATATATATGTATATTGAGTGTGTAAATAATATGTAAATGTCTGTAAAGCTATGTGTATGATATGTGTGTGCATATATATGTATAAAAAGTTAATGCAATCGCAACTATGAAACATTAGTACGGATTAACACATTAGGACCTGTTAATTTTGAATCACTTGTTACCAGGATTTACAAGTTATTTCAAGAACTTACCTATGTATAAAAAAAATATATAAAATAATAAAGTTTTATTAATTCTTTAAAAAAATATTTCCAAAAGCGAAGGGACTCGCTTATAACAGGAAGGCCGAGCTGTAAGCTTATAATAATGAGTGTGCTATGATTGGCTATTATACTGTATAATTTATACTATTTATAATTGATAAACTGTATAGTTTTATTGTGTAATCATATTATTTACCTATTTAATAAGTATTAGTGGTATCGTGTATGAATAATGAGATACTTGTTGGACTTTACTTCAAAACAGCTCACGCTGATTAGAATAATGATTGTAATTAAATCCATAATTTTAGTAAATACTCATTTCTAAAATGTTATTATTTATTTATAAATGAGTTATAATAATGATTATGTAAATTTGAGTGAAGTATTATTGATAAGACTGTCAGTTGATTTGAGGTTAGGTAAGGTATGGGTATACGATCTCTGTTTTTGCGTGGGCAATTGTCAGTAGTCCGTTGTATCGGCAAGTGGTTGTGAAAGATGAAATTATACGAAGTGTACCGCTATTTTGGGTTTTTATTTCAAAACCTCCACACTCCCTGAAGTTGACCCTACAATCGGCAGAAGAGTTGCAAGAGATGATGAATATTGCATGTAAGTCTTTTGTAAGAAAGGGAATGAGGGTGAATGTGGATAAGACCAAAACGATGGTTTTTGAGAGACAGGAAGATGTGACAGAATGCGTGATTGCGATTGATGGTAAGGATGTGGAACAGGTGAAGGAGTTTGTATATCTGGGAAGTTTGTTTACAAGGGATGGAAAATGTGATGAAGATATTGAGAGAAGAGTGAAAAAGGGTAATGCGATTAATGGAGCATTGGATAGCCTAATGTCTAGTCAATCGGTGTCCGAAAGGGCCCGAATGGCTGTGCATGATGCCGTTCTTGTTCCTACGCTTATGTATGGCAGTGAATGTTGGGTGTGGCAGAAGAAGCATGAAAGCAGAGTGAATGCAGTAGAAATGAGGTCCCTCAGAAAAGTATGTAATGTTAGGTTATGTGATCGTGTGAGGAACGATCTGATTCGTAAAAGGTGTGGTGTAAAAGATGATATTGTAAGTAAGATAGAAAAAGGAATGTTGAGATGGTTTGGGCACATCGAGAGGATGGATGATAGGAAATTGGTAAAAGGTATCTATAGAGCTAATGTGGAAGGTAATGTTAGTAGAGGACGGCGACGAAAGACACACTTGGACCAAATTGAAAGTGTGCTCAAAAAGGCAGGCGTCCGAAGTATGAAGAATAAAAGAGCATGTATGAAAAGATTGATGGATGTAGACGAAGCAAGAGAGGTTTGCCAGGATCGTACGAAGTGGCGATCGATAGTCTCTGCCTACCCCAATGGGAATTAACGGCGTGAGTATATGTATGTATGTATGTAAGTTTATCAACAAATATTGTGTGCATACATAATATAATACTACGTATTTTAGTGTAAATTCTGCAAATAGTTTCGTGAACTCGATTCACATTGTATTGTAACAGATTTAGATCGCCATCACAAAGACGCGTGCGCTATAAATTGGCATTCTCATGGACTCAAACTGAAGTTTAGATTATATACACTGTTATTTGCAACTGTGACAAATGTGTTCTGTGCGTATGAGGAATTTTACTATAAATTTGCAAGAGCTAGTCTGCTTAGAAAGTTGCCACCATTAATACACATATCAACTCGTAAGATTGAATAACGAACGAGCTTATAGATTGTAAGAGGAACACGGAAGTATAAACTGTGATATAAAAGATTGCTATATCGCATTCAATATTTCTATTGGCAGAAGGAAAGATATCCCTTATGCAACAAAATTTAGTAATGTGCATAACATATCTTACCCTTGATAAACTGATTAAGAGAGGTGGTTCTCCCACTATTCCTTCACGGTTGTAATATATTGTTTTATTATGAACTTAATAACATAGTGGTAAACCTATGACGAGTAAGAAAGACAAAGATTGAATCAATACACTTAGAGTCTGTTAAACCAAAGGAGATGCTCTCAAATATTTATTAGCTGTATCCATCATTTCTTAGTAAGCCCTTTAGTTTTATCCGCTGATGAAATGGTACTTAATACACTAGGTGACAAAAGTCTTATGAACTCATGGGATGTACAAGTACAGAGCCTAATGCTTTTGAGGATTCTATCAATATTTTAATAAATCTAATCAAAATACATACTATGGCAAAATATTCGTTAAAAGGTTTCAATTAGGGCCCAGTTACCAGGATGATCAATCAATTAAAAAAATATTCCTACTCTTAGCGCAGTTGCATAATAAGGAATAGTAAAAAAACAAATTCTTTTCGGGTTGTTTTTCTTTTAGGCAGCACTTAGTCACCAAGAGGCCTACCAAGAGCGATATTTTATCGTCACGATATCGGATATAATGAGATGACAGTATACAATACTAGGGAAGTGCGAAACAGATGGCTGTTTTATACCACGCGATATCTGGTTAAAAGGTCGCTCGTACTAATTATGCAGATAGGCACCTACGAGAAGTGGAAGAGAGCAAAAGCAAATAATTGAATTGAAGGCTTCCTGTAACTATGACTTCCGCCTTTTTACTGTTCCACGAACATTTCACTGCTCTCGTTTTATTCATTAACATGGCTTTTCGAGAAAATGTGTCACTCAGTCACAGTTTATTTTAAAGTCAGCTTTAACGGACATCGTAAAATTAAAAATGGAACTGTTTTAATGAGCATCACATTCGTAAATAAATTTAAACCAACAGATAAACGATAATGTCTCGTTTTGTGTTTCTGTTTCCGTTAATTAAAATATACTATTAAAACGGACTTAACAAATTAAGCCATAAGTATTGTAAAAAGTATTTCATGTGTGTGCGTTCAAACATCTTATTTGTAGCAAGTTCAAATAAAGTACGCATTCACTTTTTTACATGTAATACTAATAGTAACAATTATTTATCAGGTCAGACAGGAAGGCGTGGCGGGAGCTTGTGCAGGCCCTGTGCACCAGTGGGGTAGGACGACAACAACGTCAGGTAAGTAGTATTAGCATTATGCTAAATATCTTATAGAATATAGTTCTTGTACATTGCATGCTTTGCCATTTTATTTCATGAATATCTACCATTGTTTAATTCAACTTATTGATACACATTGTATAATATTGCATTTTGTATTTTCTAAGATTGTGTACTATTTTCACTGTTGCCAATCCGTAATAAATAAATAAATAAATTGCGCCAAAGCAGTTTTTAAAACTTGATGGAATACATAAAAAAACAAATCAAAATTCTAAATTATCTAGTACAAATAAATATATGCTGTGTAGCGCCGGCTTAGAATAACGCTACCCAATTTCTACTGGCGGGTGTACGTAAGAGGCGACTAACGGTATTGGGGCTTTTAAGGGAACATTGGGCGATGCGGTTGGAGACCCACCACCAACAACCTTATTATACCATCTTTTCCCCACTTAACTTTCCAAAAGTGGCTGAGGAATTTCTAATTCCTTAGCTCTGGCTACTCCTTCCAGGGAATTATAGCCGTGAGTGTATGTATGTATGTATGTAAATAAATATAAATATCCCCTCACAATCTAAAGACTATTCTCCTTATTTAAAAGACCTATCCTAACAACAAAATTAAAAGCAGCAACACGATGCGTATTCTCAAAGCCCACTAAATAGAACTCTATCGAAATAGTCACCAAGTCATTATCACGTCACGGTCCCGGAGTACAGTAACCCAGCATGTTTCAATTACTGTCTGCCAAGATAGCCCCCGTTTGATCTGCCGTTGACTGATGTCATACACACGGTCTGACCGCATAATCACCGACGATAAACGAGAGTGTGCCTCGCAAAAACTACATCTATTTACTCGAGCTTTATGCGAGCTTCGTGTTTAAAATGAAAGGTGCAGTTGGCTCGGTAATCAATCATCTCAACGGCTTTTCCCTGAAGCAGTGGTAAAGGTAATAATACTATGAAGCTTTACTTGATATCTTTGTCACCTGGTGTTTCTTTAAACACCGTTACTAAGTACTCTTTCTACCTTGTTGCCTAGACAATGCTTTTACATGATAGAGGGTATGCCTATCGCTGTTCACACACGATATTTACGAACTTTTTACTATACCCTACATACGACTAAAGAAATGACACGTTGCTTCAGACCCTATTCAATTCAGGATTAATAAAAATATTGTTGATGATGAGTTTGCTGTCTAGTTGTGTAAATTCATTCTGTATCTCCATATACTTAATCGAGAAATCATGCAATCTTATTTACAGACATATTTACTGAGAAAGAATGGGCTAAGACTAATACTACACTTTGTTGTATCCAGGTCTAGAACATAATAACTCTGTATCTTATCGCTAAAATATACAAAACACTGCGTCTTTTTGAAACAACGATATGTGCAGAAAACTATTGAAGCTAACATAACATGCGCAACTACCGGAGAGTGTGAGCTATGGTCAAACGACTTTTACCGGCTGTATGCCAGTTTTACGACTCCCGAGGAAACTTTCGTGTGTGAAAAGATTTAGAAATCTGAGACGCTTTTCTTGTTACTTGTTACTTAAAGAAAGTATTATAAGAAGTGTATTATATGTAGGTAGGTAATTAATCTAGTTACGGCTCTGTTCAGTCGTTTGAAAAATGGATGATTTTTTTAATTTTGCAGTGCAAGTTTTTGTAACATTATAGAGTTCTTGGGTATCTTGATGTTTTTTTTAAGAAAAGGCAGATTAAATACTGGTCTAAAATATAAATCTTCATCGAATTTTCGGAAAGGAGTATAAATGATCGATACTTTGTTAATTGAAAACTCACAAGTCAATAGAAAAATTCAGTGGTGTTTGAAACTCAACTTGCTGGATATAAATGTATGAAGCTTCGAAAACCTATTTATGGAATCATAGCTCTAAGAAAAATACACCGAAAAAGTGGCACAGCCATTGGGATTAACATAAATCTACGCTAGTGGCCTATAAGTGTCCTTAAAAACACACTTTACGTCACAAAATAAAAACACTCATAAACAAGGCAGGTTTTAAATCGGTGTGAAGCGCTATTATTTCAGTATTTTATGTTTCGATTATAAACGTTACTAAGTATAAACTTTAGATAAAAACTAAAAAAAATCATATCTCCTGCAATATATTATCTTAGAACTTTAATAAAGCAACCAACACTTCGATCGTGATCAATTTTAAAAGTGTAGATTATTTTAATAAAACATATCTTAAAATTTTGTATGTTGGCTTAGTAAGGCGCTAACCTATTTTTTCTTCAACTTACAGAGTTTGAGACTTATCACTAACCATCTTTTATTAACTATCCATCACTCAATTTTTAAAATTGGCTGTATACTGCCATATTACTTTTAATAATATTAGAAGAATTTTATTACACAAACTGTTTGATAAAAAGGCAGACGTCCGAAGTATGAAGAATAAAACAGCATGTATGAAAAGATTGATGGATGTAGACGAAGCTAGAGAGGTTTGCCAGGATCGTACGAAGTGGCGATCGATAGTCTCTGCCTACCCCAATGGGAATTAACGGCGTGAGTATATGTATGTATGTATGTATGTTTAATAAATCAAAAATCAAATCAAATCAAAAAATATTTATTGCAGTTTCAAGGTTTACAATATTTATAAAAAAGGTGAATAAAATAAATGATTATAAATTTTGTAAAAGTTAAGATGTCTTCTCTCCAACATGTAATTAAATACCCAGACAGCATAAAGTCCCCTTAGACACGCTGTCACACGTTGGATTAGCAATAGTTAAATATGGAAAGTTCTGGAAGAGAGCCAATGTTCGTCGTTTCTTCTTTCATACGACTTTGATAACTCTGCCATGATTCTATGGCAATGCTTCTCGCGCTTTTATTGCTTTTTTCGCTATTTCACGGGGAAATTAATAATAGTAGATCTAGCCATTCTAAAGATATGGACAGAGTTTGTCATTTTATATTTAGTATTCCTCACAGCCCATAATTGTTCCCACCAAGGGGCTCGAGCCTGTCCTATATATAGGGTGCTTTGGCCTAAGTCCACATTAGTATGAAATCATAGTATATAGTAATATAGTGTTAAAATATTTTTACAGAATCGCAACGGAGAATATTAAATAAATTTGAAGCAAGATTGGTATTTTCTGTATGATAGCTGCTGTTTTAAATTCCACTTAATATTTTTTTTATATTAAATTCAAAATTTTATACATTTTGTTACTACTTAATTGCTGCGTCAGCTTAAAATATTAGACTAATTATTTTTTCCCGTGGTTATGTTAAGCTTTTGGGGCTAAGCAGTTAGGTTTTTGGGGCTTTGAAATTGAAAAATTGTGGGTGACCTTTCAACAAAATCTTTTCCTTTCTGCATTTCCAATAGGGGCTGAAGTTATAGCAAATTCTTTAATACATTTTTAGATTATAGGTAGTTGATGAATAATGAAATACATAAAAGTATTTACGCCGTGCCCTGAGCTAGTATTTATGTTTTAAATAATTTAAGTATTTATATTATGTATTTTTACTTAAAACATAAATTTCTTTTAATACTGTAAAGACATAAAGGTAACAAAAAAGACAGCCGTTTTTTATATTATATACATTTATTTATCTCTAGTTCCACTCTTAAATAACCCAATCTGATGAACAGCAAAAATACTTGAAGATTCTACATTTTATTATGTTCAGTTTAGTATATTCGATTATAAAGTACTTCTCATCGATATGGACCGTCATAAATCTTCTTGGGATATGTTTCGATTATACACATTTGGAAACCACGTCATTGGCTCTTCAATAACTTTTTCTAACAATATCGATCCATTATTGAGCTAAAATTACCCGCCCGTGATTCCTCTTGAAAACAGACTTAAAAACAAAACTTAATTAGTCAGTTCAAATAAAACTAAACCCATAACATTTATCAATTTGAAAATAGCAACTGGAAAAATAAATAATCACCATTATATAAATAATTACAAAGTATTCATACATACATATACTCACGGCTATAAATTCCTAGAAGGGGTAGACAGAGCTTTGGAATAAGAAAATCCTCAGCCTCTTTTGGAAGTTCAGTGATAGAGTAAGATCCCGGTGGCCCCAGACGTTACTTATTTTCTCATAAGAAATATAAATGGGATAAAGTAGTGTTAGTACGTACTTTGAGTGTGTGCATACCTGCTACCTTGGGTCGACGGCCAATTCATAGGTACCAGGTGCTAAAGGTAGATAAATACAGTGCTGATTTTTCTTAAATTCTCAGTGCTGATTTTTACATATGTTTTAGATATTGTTGTTAAAAATTAATAATCATTATTGCCAGACACTTTCCATCGGCGCTTACCCTTACCAGACGCTTTAAAGCTTTAAAAAAATAACATATTCTTACTTACAATCTCACTCTTAATTTTTATGTATGATCCTTGGGGAACTATTTGAACACCCCTGGTCAGCAGCCAGACCAATTGGAGGGGTCAAACATCCCCCCAGACACACATAAAGTGTCGCTATGTGTATAAGCGCGAGGTCATTATTTGTACGCTTGAGTGTGAGAGAGATATCTATTTATGGATATCTTTCTTATACTTAGGCTACTATACGTGTTCTATCTTTGGTGGATAGACGGTGTAAATTAAATGCTTACAATGCTTTACAAATTAATATATTTTAAAAGGTTGTTAATGGTACAACGGTCGTAGGTTAAGTGACATGAGTAGACAGATTTGTATATAGTATCTTTAAGCGCCTGACGTACGGGTGACGGCAATTGTTTTCTTGATTGTATTCTTGCGTAATATTTTGTTCAGGCGTTAAGTCTGAACAAGAGATTGTAAGTAAGAATGTGTTATTTTTTTTGAAGCTTTAAAGCGTCTGGTAAGGGTAAGCGCCGATGGAAAGTGTCTGGCAATAATGATTATTAATTTTTAACAACAATATCTAAAACATATGTAAAAATCAGCACTGAGAATTTAAGAAAAATCAGCACTGAATTTATCTACCTTTAGCACCTGGTACCTATGAATTGGCCGTCGACCCAAGGTAGCAGGTATGCACACACTCAAAGTACGTACTAACACTACTTTATCCCATTTATATTTCTTATGAGAAAATAAGTAACGTCTGGGGGCACCGGGATCTTGGACTATGAGGAAAAGATGGTAAAATAAAGGTGTTGGTGGCATCGCCGAAAAACCACTTAATAAGCCCCATACCCTTAGTTGCCTCTTACGACACCTGTGGAATACACATCATTGATGATATGCAGTGATGTTCTGGATAAAAAGCATCACAGTGTTTTTTATAAAGATTTTGATTCCACTATGTCTGCCAATCGATTTCAACAACTTATACCTTAGAATCGGTTTGCACGAGATCGATGTTTATTTACGTACATAATTAATGTTTGAAAGTCACCGAGCACTCTTTGATCGTGCAACTGACACAAGTTCAAGGTAGGGAGGAATTCCTTTGGAGTGATGCAATTTATGTTCAAATATTTATAAACAGAATCGCGAACTCATTTGGTTCGATTTTATATTGCACCGAATAGAATGTTTATATCGGGAGTTTTTTGCCAATCAGTCTTATTCAAGCATCATTTTGTTTCAATTGACATCGTGTGCGTATATACTCTGAATTGACTCAGATAATGTCAGTCTAAAAAGCGACAGAGAACTGTTGGGCTGTGATCAAGGCGATTAAATTTCACATGCTATTGAAAAAACTACGTTACACCTTAGGAAGCTTAGGGTGTGAATTCTGTTTTCATATTCAAAATTTCCGACCACCCAAAAACTCACCTGATTAAAGAAACTATATTGATAAAAATGCATTTTTCTTGAGGGAATCTAACCCGCAATCATGTATTGCGGACCAAAGGACAAACTACTTAGCTAGGCCAAACCAGTCGATATTGAGATCAATCCATGATATGTACTTGATGAATTACAAAAAATTTGTTTATAAAACTCTTTGAAGTGGCTACATTTATTTTTCCTAGCTAATGGAACGTATAAATAAACGCGTCTGAGTATTTTACTTTTTGCTACTCGTACTATGAGCTTTGACGACGTCCGTGGCTGAGTGGATAGGTGACTAGCGTCTCGGTCCGGAGGTTGCGGGTTCGATCCCCGCTGAGGGCAACATTTATGTGATGAGCATAAATGATTGTTTCTTAGTCTTGGGTGTTATTTATATGTGTATTATATAATATTAAATATATCGTTGAGTTAGTATCCAAAAATACAAGTCCTACTTAGTTTGGGGCTAACTTGATCTGTGTATAATATGTCCGTATATATTTATTATTTATTATTATTTATTATGAGCATAAGTCTATTTTTTTACTACTTCATAATGGGCAGATCTTAATAAGACCTGGAGATATCGGTTACGCTTTATTCTCGGTACGCGTCGTAAAGGTTCTTTTTGCTCTGAATACCCAATACATTACAATAGTAAAAACGAGGCAAATAACTCTAGGCTGAGGTTTTCATCGATCTACTTCGATAAAATACATAATACATAATTAATATCTGATTTTTAATCCTCTTATTAAAGTGTTGTCGTTTTTCAGTGAATCCATTTTTAGCCCACTAACCTCCTGGATACTGTATTCACGTGATAAAGTATGATTTACCGTTAATCGTGATATTGAACCTCACACTGACATATGACTTCAGAAAAGAAGTTCAGATGTTGGACCGGTTCAGGGCTCAAAACTATAATCCTTATTATTCAGATGATGTTTTGCACATTTATAGTGTATAGTGTCGGCTTCGAATAGCACTACCCCATTTCTTCCAGTGTGTGTACGTAAGAGGCGACTTGGGGTATTGAGGCTTTTTAAGAGATTGTTCTTCATCACCAACAACCTTTATTTTACCATCTTTTCTCCACTTAATTTTCAAAGTGTCTTAAGAATTTCTAATTTCTTAGCTCAGGCTACCTCTTCTAGGAATTTATAGCCGTGAGTATATATGTTGTATCTAAAAAAAATTATTGTGTCGTTTCTAACGTCATACGATTATTTATCTTTATTGCAAGTTTTTTTAAAAGTAATTTATAAATCTGATAGAAGATTAGCCAATTTTTCGTACGCAAAATGTCAACACATCACTATTTTTAGCGTACGTAGTGCCAATGTACGCTTGCAATAGGTTTGTATTTGTAATATTCGACGAATCTCGTTGTATACAAACGAAATATTAAGTTTATTTATTTACTGTTGAAGAAGAAACAGATATAAACATTAAATTTGGATTTTAAAAGTTTGAAATCTGCTGAAAACTCAAACATCCTCGAAGGGGTGGCAGATGTAATACTTCTGAACATCACGTGACATTGTCAACTGATATGAAATCCCAGCAATAATTGTTCTTATGGTGCTCCTTGTTAAAGTTATACAGACGTGCTGTTCGAAAAGCCAATCTTTTCTATGAATATACCGCTAGTAGGCCAAAATCAACCTAGTAAGTGCAATATATAACGCTAATCCATTTTCATTCTACATACATACATACATAAATATGCTCACGGCTATATATCCCTAAACGGGGTAGCCAGAGCTTTGGAAATAAAATATTCCTCCGCCACTTTTGGAAGTTAAGTGGGGAAAAGATGGTAATAATAAATAATTGTTGGTGACGGGTCTCCAACCACATCGCCCAAAAGTTACTTAAAAAGCCCTTATACCCTTAGTCGCCTCTTACGATCACCCACGGGTAGAAATGGGGTAGTGCTATTCTAAGCTGACACTACACAGCTTTTCATTCTCTGTCTGCTTATTTTGGAAAATTCTACCTACGTTTTATTTTCGCATGTCTCGTAGGAGGCGACGCAGAGTTTTGGGGCTTTTCATATGATTTATTGTGTGATTTGACTAGAGAACATGACTAACCGTAAATAAAAGATGTTATTAAAGGAAAGAAAAATTTCGGCACTGGCGGGGTTCGAACCCGCGACCTTCGGGTATACGCCCCCGTCGCTCTGCCAACTGAGCTACAGTGTCAGTTGGCATCCAGCGCGAAATTTCTCTATCCTTTGTTTCTTTTTTACACGTTCAAGTAGTGTCGAAATTTTTCTTTCCTTTAATAACATCTTTTATTTATGAGTAATAATCCCCACATGAGGAATTCATGTCAAAAAACATTAAATCTCTAACCGTTCTTTATTTACAACTCTGATTAAGAGAATCTTTTCACTATTGAAGTTTCTAAAGTGGCTGCGAAATGGATCATCCTGGACTTCTACCATCCCTTTGTAAGGATTTATAGCCGTAATTATGTGTATGTGTATAATATGTTCACGTACAAAGTACCACTGTATAACAGTCGATATTTAAAAAAATAACTTTTTATACTTATCATTCGAATTAGCTTATTTGCTCTCATATTTCATAACGTGATCGAAATAAAAATGTTACTTCAACCAAACAAGGCCGATCATTTTTCATTTAATCTCTTTTGTCCCCTGCCTCTTTTTTATTTGAAATGCCAATCTGATGAAATCATGAGGATATTTATATAATTCATATGCCTAAATATGACAATTATATAAATCAATTATAAATTTAAAAGTTATCATTAATAGATAATGTGATTAAATAACGTTTAATATATATAAATTAATGGATAACTGCATCTCAAAATAACATTAACTGTCGATACTTAGATATAAACCGTAGCCATAATACTCTTTTACCCAAACAGTATTAGTTAGTAACTTCTTAAAATAGACCAAAACGTGTAGACCTTGAGTACGGTAGTGATTGTTGAAATAGTAGCAGCATAGTTGGGTACAGGTCAAGCGCAAGGTATGGCTTTGCCGTTCGTAAACAAAGCGGTCGGGTCGAGCGAGACATCACAGCCAGGAGGTCTAAGCTTTCTATAACAATAACGATAAATCTGCCTAAACCTTATTTAACCTCTAATACTTTTATACATATTTAAACCGTGATAGCCCAGTGGGTAGAACACTCGGTTATCGTGCAAACGACTAGTGTTCAAATCCTGGGTCGGGCCTACACCAATTTGTCTTTTCCAAAGACATATGTGTGGTTAATTTATCATGGTTGTTAACGGTGAGGGAAAACATCGTGAGGAAACCCACATGGCTGAGTTGTACTTAGTCATGTGACAGTGTATTCGTACAAACCGGCGATAGGCCTGCCCCCTACCACGTGAGTACACTGTCCATGCAAAACGTGGGTACTCTGAACACCAGGTGACAAAGTCACGTGATGTCCAGAAGTATTAGTACCTCTGCCAACCCCTTCGGGGATATTCGGCGTCAACGTTTATGTTATGTTATGTTATATTTAAAAATACAATTTATACACCAAACCCAAAAAACCAAGTAAAACCGTTTTCTCTTGTTAAGTTAGATGTTTCCAAAACAGTTCAAATAATAATATAATCAATGTTACTCCACATTTTCCAAAATTCATTGGTACCTGGTATTTCATTTGTGGGTATAAGTATCTATGTAATAATTAAAGAGAGTTGAGTTTAAGTTGAGACTGTCTAGCATTTCACAAACAATCATATAATAATATGCCCCTTGTTTCGTGTTAATAACTCAAAATGGTGGACATGCAAAATACCTCTTTGAACTGTACCGTTTATTAGATTAATAGTAATTTACTAACTCCGCTATTATAAACTTGACTGCGGTTATTGTAAATAATTTTCCACCGCACTAACGCTGTGTCGGCATGCAATGCAGTGATTAAATGCACGTTAATTATAAATATTCAATAAAATCAGTGCTATATATTAGACATATTACATACATACATACATATGCTCACGGGGTAGCCAGAGCTTTGGAAATAAAATATTCCTCAGCCACTTTTGGAAGTTAAGTGGGGAAAAGATATTAATAATAAATAATTGTTGGTGACGGGTCTCCAACCACAAGTTACTTAAAAAGCCCCTATACCCTTAGTCGCCTCTTACGATCACCCGGGGATCACGGGTAGAAATGGGGTAGTGCTATTCTAAGCCGACACTACACAGCATTACTATTAATAAACATATTAGTTGACTCTTAGGTTGATTTTTGGCATAACTCCAATAAGCCTTTCAATATTTGTTTTGGCTTTTTTATGAGGATTTGTCGAGGAACACGTTTAGAAATTCAATACTTAAGCATCTATCTTATCATTTATGTTTTTGTCTTTCTACTGCTAAAAGAAAATTTAACAAAGAAATTTTAAAACAATTTAAAGTCTACTATCTACGCAGTATCTTGTATGTTGTATTGGCTCAGAATCAGTAGCAATTTATATTATATGGTAATAGTTTATCAGATACCTATCAACTTTCATTTAACATTTTCTACTTTCAATTCTGAACTCTAAACCTTAATTCTGAACCTCTAGCTACCCCTTATTAATCTTTTGTAGCCGTAATATAAGTAAGTAGGTATCCTAGTAGTTGTGTAATCAAACAGAAGCTTAATAACTAGGAATTATGCTATGAGCTATCAACGTTATTGGAAATATTCTGAAACTCCGATCGAATAACCATCGACGGACTTAACTACAGTGAAAATTAATTACTGAAATATCGCTCCGCTTTGCAATCTAATGAATATTAATGAATAGATTCCTACCTTCATATTCCCCAGTCGCTTAGTTCGGTCTTGCACGAGCAATTTTTTAATTAAGTCCTTGGCGACCTGGTCTAGATGCCTGGGCCAATCCACTCTGCCGTTCAAGATCTTCTCATAGATCCCGAAGGGGTTGTCATCATAGAAAGGAGGATATCCAACTAGCATCTCGTAGATTAATACACCTGAAAGTTGTAGAGATATTTAAATGAAGACGCTTTAATTAGCTGTAGCGGTACCAGTAGAAGTAATGGTTAACTGAATCTTGGTTGGATTGATTTAATTTGTAGATGTTTATAGAAATTAACTAAGAGTGATTGATAGTTTGACAAGTTTAAATCTATTGAAAACCTGGGAATGGGATATTTATTTTTTTATTATTTGAAGAAGGAAATGATGCAATTGCTGTGTAGTGTCGGCTTAGAATAGCACTACCCCATTTCTTCCGGTGGGTGTACGTAAGAGGCGACTAACGGTATTGGGGCTTTTAAGGGATTTTTGGGCGATGCGGTTGGAGACCCATCACCAACAACCTTTATTTTACCATCTTTTCCCCACTCAACTTTCCAAACGTGGCTGAGGAATTTCGAATTCCTTAGCTCTGGCTACCCCTTCTAGGGGTTTAAAGACGTGAGTATGTGTATGAAATGATGCAATACAAACACTGTCAATGAATGTTTACAATATGAGTAAGTATGAAAACGGTGTGAAAAGGTTGTCAGAGTCGTACAAAACAAAAGAGGGTCAGAGCATTAGGGTAACGGAATAGACACATACATGTATATCAAACTCGAACTTTCACGCCGTATTTCCCCGAAAGAGATGGCAGAGGTACTAATACTTCTGAGCATCACGTGACATTGTCACCTGGTGTTCAGAGTACCCACTTCGTACTTGGACAGTGGACTCACTTGATAAAGGGACGGCCTACCGCCGTTTTGTACGAACACACTGTCACATGCCAAAGTACAACTTAGCCATGTGGGTTTCCTCACGATGTTTTTCCTCACTGTTTATCACAGTACATTATTGGTATATAGTAAACAATTAGCTTTATTTTTATATAAGTAACTTCCCTAACAACAGAGAGTAACAGAGAGTGTTAGATGAGTCTTATCTGTTTATTTTGCGATAAACGAATACATCACTTTATTGACAAGGGCGGATTAACATTTTAAATGATGAGTGATGTGTCTATTTTTACATGTATAGGATAAGGAATGATCTACAATAATAGATTTTGTTTTAAATGGCGGCGGTAGTTTGAAATGAGAGATAAAGATGAACGAGAGGGTTTTGCTTCCCTTTTGTGTCGTGGTCCTATAGAGATAGAGTAGCCATTTTTTGTGCCTATTTATTTATTTATTTGGAAGACATACAGCTAAATATTAACAGTATAAGTAACAGTTAGCATAGCATCGATGCCAGTTAAAAGTCTTCACCAGTGTTAAAGTCTTCACCAGTAGTTTACGGTATCAGCTATATGCTTGTGGTTTCTTTCCTTTGTTCTTTTATATATACTCACGGCTATAAATATATATTTGGAAATTGAGTGGGGAATAAATATCAGAATAAAAGATAGTTCATACATTAAAATATATTTTACATTGCCCGAAAGTAGTTATGGTATAGGAAAAGGAACTCCCTCAGTAAGAACAAGTAATGATTCTCTAGCCACGCATTTCAGGATCAAACTGCTTCATACATAAACTATAACTTCTCTGATAAAAACATCACGAGCACGAGCACTTTTTCATCGACACGATAACGGTTAGAATGAGATGGCAGTATACGATACTAAGTAAGTGTGTAAGAGATGGCTGCTTTATCGCACGCGATAACCAGTTTAAACACCGCTCGTGCTTGCACTTCAGTAGGGCAAGCACAAGCCGTGTTTAAACTAGTTATAGCGCTAGTGCTTGCCCTACTGGTATTTTGATATTCATCTTCAAAAAGATAAAGTGCTTTTTTTTGAGACTACATGTTGTGCCACAAATAGAACTTCGAAATTAATGTTTGTTAGTTTTAAGATTTGCGTCTGATTTTTAATTTATGCAATTCACTTTTTCTATTTGTTAAATCCATTAAAACAAACCGCCCACTTTGATACTAGACTTTTTATCTACGATAATAATTAAATCATTAATATTTTTCTTATATATCAAACACTTTCTAGAGTATTTTGGCTAACGATTATTTATTATGTCAGCCTCTGCAGTATGAATTTTTAATTTGATTCGATTTCTATATGTAAACTGGAAAAACTAGCAGTCTAACACACGTATAGCCACATATTATAATCATCTGTGGAGCATTTAATTTAAAAACATGCCATTATTCCAAGTTTTCATAGAAAACAATTAATATATTATACTGTGGTTAGTTCAAAAGTGTAAGGGTTGCCCTCTCTAATATTTACATACAAATACAATGCTCCTCGGCCACATTTGGAATTTATTATAGGAGAAATGGTAGTAATAAAGCATCGTTACATACATATACTCACGGCTATAAATCCCTAGAAGGGGTAGCCAGAGCCAAGGAATTAGAAATTCCTAAGCCACTCCAAGAGTGGCTCTGCCAACCCCTTCGAGTAAAAAACATTTTAATTTGATCCTCTTACCTAATGCCCACCAATCCACAGCTTTATTGTGTCCTTTGCTTTGTATGATCTCAGGTGCAAGATATTCGGGGGTACCGCAGAGCGTCCAAGTTCTGTCTGTCAACCTTTTGGCAAAACCAAAGTCTGTGATCTTCAGATGGCCATCTTTGGCTAACAGCAAATTCTCTGGTTTGAGATCTCGGTACACGATGTTTCTGGCGTGAAGATACTCCAGCGCTGATACAATCTCAGCCGCGTAGAAGTTGCCTGGAAGGAAATTCACGGTATTAAATCGATTGCTTACGAATATTCTGCGTAAAACCTATTAAATAACTAGCTGATCACCGAATGTTTTTGCCAAATACTAAAAGACAAGCAACAAATCCAATAGGATGTAAATAGCAGTATTTTGTTTTTAATTGTTTGTAAAGTCATTTGCGGTTTTTTTTAGTTCACTTTGAGAGGCTACTCCTAGATGAGCATGTATGGAAAGAGCAATGAATGTCGAAGAAGCTCGAGACGTTTTCCAGGATCATATAAAGTGGTGATCGAAAGTTTCTGCCTACCTGAAAGGGAACTGATTGCGTGAGTATAATTATATATGTATATATTCGAAAATATTAAGTTAAACATATTATATTTCTAACAGATTCTCAAAGGTCTTAGATTTCAAAGATTAAGTAGTGGTCTCTCAACCTTTGCCGATATTTCGTCAGTTGGCTTCCCGCAAAGTGGAAGGACAACTTGCTATAGATCCCAAGAAATCCGCAGTTGGTGCCTAAGGCCTGATAGGATGATCATGACTTCAAGGAGAGTCAAAGCTCTATAATCCAATATGTAATAACTACCTATGTAAAGAGGTGCCTGTCTTTTATAAAATGTTATGCCAGGACTCAGATGTTACTTGTTTAATACCCCTCAGCTAAAATGACCGAAATAAATTTATCATTGTCTCAGTAATGTAGCAGTATCAGTATCAGGAGTCCAGATAAATAAATCTTATCTTTTTTGGAGTCTATTAAAATGTTTAAATAAGAGTTGTGCAGATGTTATAACCAATCCAAAGATTCAGTTTTTATGAGACAATATATTTATATGGCAAGTGGAAGCTTTCAACACATAAGATTGTTAATTCTTCATCATAAATCGAGACTTAAACAGAAACTAAAAAACAATATGAAGCAAAATGATGTCAGTTTAGGCTTCGTTTCCGTGTGGGCTCTCCAGCTATGCTCTTAAATATATTTTCGCCCACTCACATCGCTTTACTTAGCTTGGGCTCGACTATGATTCACCTCGCGACGACCTTATACCAATATTTTGCATATCCTAATATGGTAGCTGCGGTGCTGTAGTAGTCTTATATGTGTCGCAACAAAACCCACAGTGTTGTAAGAATACACTAACATCTTTATTATACTAAGTTGAGTAGGAAAAACATTACAAAGTAAAGATTAGTGATGGGTTTTCAGGCCAAACTGGCTTCACATTAACTTACTCACTTTAAACATAGCCAAAACTCAATACATTTGCTTCCATAAAACAAAGGCATCAGCTCCCCCCAGTGCTTTGATGCCCATCAAAGCACATGATACGTCCTGTCCTCGATATCGCAATAACCCAACGACATCGTGTTCGTGTGAGAGTCTTGTAAGGACCCCTATCTACAAATACCTTGGTGTGATTGTTGACGAGAATCTAAACTTTAAACTCCACATAAGTTGCACTGCGTCCCGAACCCGTAAATTGGTCCATGCTATGAGACGCTTACGTGAATTCGCCGATGGAGATACAATCAAGTTGGTCTATGCGGCTCTTTGCCAGTCTGTACTTGACTACTGCATTTTGGCATGGGGAGGGAGTGTGGCTTCTAACATGATTATATTGGAGAGAGCACAGAGAGCAGTCCTTAAGACCTGTTTGGGTAAGCCTCGAAGATTCTCCACAATGCAACTGTATACGGAAGCAAATGTTCTAAGCGTGCGCAAATTATTTGTTTTAAGACTGGCAATGTATTCATTCAGGGAATTCAACAAAACAATTACATCACAAGTTAATAGCAAGAAGCGCGTCTGTAGTGTAACTGTCCCGAGAATGAATACATCCTTTGGCCAACGCTTCCTTAGGTTTCTATCACCCTTCATTTATAATAAACTGTCCAAACTGACGGACACTGTGGTAAGCGGAAGCGCTTATGAATGTAAGAAAGTAGTTTTTAAAATGTTATTGGACATGAGTTACGAGGACTGCGAGGCACTGCTGAAAGTAACAAGTTAAACCTTTCCTCACACACACACACACACATACGCTCTCACACACACATACATACCCTCTCACACACACATACATACGCTCTCACGCACACATTCAAACGCTCTCACACACACGTACACACATAGCACAGCTGCATGACGTTTTACCTTATATTTTTATTTTACTTCCATTCCCCTTTTATACTTGCATACTTTTTATTTTGTTTTAAAATCTTATTAAAATTTGTAATATAGTTTTTAATTTTTATTAAATTTAAACTTTATATGTGTTAAGTAAAATTGGTCCTCGCGATACAGGCTTAGCCTAGTGCGAGGGCAAATGTAAACTTAAATTGTAAATTTGTATTTTTAGTAAATAAAGAAGTTTTTTTTTTTTTACATCACGAAAAGCCCCAATACTCTAAGTTAATACTGTAAGTAAGTAAGAGAGACCTCAAGCTACCAGCGCGAAGAAATGGGTTAGTGTGTTGTAGTAGCGTTTTTATTATATAACATACATAAACATAAACGTTCACGCCGAATATCCCCGAAGGGGTTGGCAGAGGTACTAATACTTCTGAACATCACGTGACTTTGTCACCTGGTGTTCAGAGTACCCACGTTTTGCATGGACAGTGTACTCAGTGTGTGTTTTATTATATCTTACTTGATTTAGCAGCGTTTGTAATGGGAATAGGCGTACGATTGTTGTAAATATTTTGCTATTAGTTTCATTTATTGTATGTTAATTTTGTGATGATATGAGAAGATATTTTCTTTTATAATGAAAGAATGTATGAATAAATGTATGTAAGAATGTTTTTATTGTACTATTTCTCATTTCTTTTACTTATGTAATGTTTCCGAGAAATCACCTAACTAGCATAGAATCAAATACCAAAATTAAGCTAAAAATATAACATAAATAAAACCATCCAATGAGTGTCCTAAAAATGAACTAGGCCAATATTCTATACTGGAATTCAGCATTCAACGTTTTATATGATATCGCGGTTAATTATTGTTTTTGTTCCAGATGAAGTATTTATTTTCGTCAGTATAAAAATACAGAAATATGTGGCATTGCCTTGCCGCGGTTCAAGGAGGTGAATATCGTTCTGATTTATGCTCATCGTGAATAGGAGGCAGGTGAGAAATGGAACGCAATTTTTTATAAGATGATGCGAATTATAGAAAGACCTGGAAAGTCTTTTTAAAAAATGGCCAAGTCTGATAAGGTTTGCGTACGAAGCATTCCTCGCCATCATCTTTAAAAATGGAAAATAACATGTCTGTTTTAGAAATATTGGTATTATCTTATGGATGATATTAATTTTTAAAGTAAATAAATTTACTGGATAAACAAAACGATTCTTAAATGGAGGTGCATAGGGCACACACTTCGAATAGGCCGCCCTATACACACTTGGCGTTGAAACGCAGAGAGCAAGCTCCGAGCTACGGGGCTGAGCTGGACTGCAGACAAGGAAATCACAGAGGATAGAAAGGTGAGATGGGAGCTTCTGCAAGCCCTGTGCACCAATGGGATGTCATAGGACAATATTAACTCTACCGTAAACTTAAGAGGCAGTGACAAAAATATCTACATTGATCCAAACCCAAAGGAATCATAGAGAGTGTGACTATTAATAGAAGTGACATTAAGACACATTTTGAATCGATCGTCCAAAACGAATAAAATAACTATATAAATGGCGATACATGCGCGGGCGTCGTGATGTCTGCTGTTTCTAGGGTTATCAACCGTGTGTGAAAATATCGAGAGGCGGTATCTCAATCATTTTCCTATATTTACTTAAATAAATCAAACATATCCAAATGTATTCATTATTAATTAAACTTTTTAGCATAGTTGTCTCAATCCAACAATAATCGACAGAAAATTGAAAATATGATTTGTTCGTCATGCTAAAACTAAAGAACCTGGCTTATTCGTTTATTTTCGGCCTTACAAAAATGAGAAATTGTTACTCTTAAAAAAGTTTGAGCCTATCGTAGTGGAACGTTTGCTGAGTCGGTGCCTTTTTGCTGTTGGAGGGCACACAGAGATTTTTGATGTGTTCTTGGTATTTATTTTTATATTGTTTTTTGTCATTTTTATCTTTAGTTTTTAATCACTCTTTGATATTGTTATTTAATTTTTGTTTTGTGTTTTTAATTATTTTAATGTTATATGGTTTTTTTTTTATTTCATATATTCTGCATATTGTTAGTTTTTGTGCCTTTTATGCAGCGAATAAATGTCTTTCTTCTTCTTCTTCTTCTTCTTCTTCTTCTTCTTCTTCTTCTTCTTCAAAATATTGTCAATTGTCCAGTGATATGAAGTGAAGTTATTATTATTTTAAACCAGTGGCAACCCTAGATGTTTAAATCTGACACTGCTTACGATACGTACAGACAGACATTTACTGCTCGAACATAACCATTATTTATTTTCTGACTGTTTTCAAATGACTTCATATTTTGTAATTAAAGTCTCCAGTTTTCCGGTCGTTTCGGAAAAGTTTTGATTCGACTATTCAAGCGAATGTACTAAGCCAATTTATTTTCAGGGCATAGATTAGTCACTTTTGTACACGCGTTTTAAAAATATATTATATTGTAACAACAACCCTGATAGCCCAGTAGGTAGAACACTCGGTTATCGTGCAAACGACTAGTGTTCAAATCCTGGGTCGGGCCTACACCAATTTGTCTTTTCTAAAGACATATGTGTGGTTAATTTATCATGGTTGTTAACGGTGAGGGAAAACATCGTGAGGAAACCCACATGGCTGAGTTGTACTTAGTCATGTGACAGTGTATTCGTACAAAACGGCGATAGGCTTGCCCCCTATCACGTGAGTACACTGTCCATGCAAAACGTGGGTACTCTGAACACCAGGTGACAATGTCACGTGATGTTCAGAAGTATTAGTACCTCTGCCAACCCCTTCGGGGATATTCGGCGTGAACGTTTATGTTATATGTTATGTTATGTTATTATATTGTTCTCGTACAAACATCTACGCTACTTACGAAGCACAGAATCAGCCAGGACTGTACATTTATTTGTATTATTACATAAAGTAATAACTTTTACAAATTTTTCATAAAAAATACGGAGGAGTGAAAACTTTGCACACTCCTTAATATAGTTGTATATTGGAATATATTGTAAAATGAACTCATAAGGCTATATTAAAAAGGAAATTATGCACTAAAATACATTAAATCAGTGAACGATCCTTTACACACTACCATGTATTTGACTTGACTAGTATGCAATATGGATACTAGTATTTAAACTTTTATAAAGTGTTTAATAAAATTATTATGTAGTTTTACTTCAACTATATTATATGCCTCTAGTGATTATAAAAAGGGAAGCCAAAGCCTTAAAATCGAAAACGATCACACTTCTTTTGAAAACTTAAGATGCAAAAGAATATGAATCTAGTTTCGTAGCATATTAAAGGATTCAATAAACTGATTAACTGAAAGTTAAGATGATTTCGTCAATACTTCAGAGGGTACAATAAGGTGTCGGTTCCGACTACTATTACGGTAGCAGTAATTAGTCTGCCGTTTACCCTATTCAGGTTAGTCTCGTGTCCCTTAGTAAAAGTACATGTGGTGAAGTATAGCCCGGTCAGGCTAACGAAATTATCCTTAAAACGTTTATGCTCTTCACAACCATCACCCACAAAACCAAGTATACAAAAATACATACGTATACTCACGTCATTAGTTCCCATTGGGTAGGCAGAGACTCTCTAGTTTTGTTTACATCCATCAATCTTTTCATACATGCTTTTTTATTCTTCATACTTCAGACGCCTGCCTTTTTGAGCACACTCTCAATTTGGTCCAAGTGTTTTCTCCAACACCATAGTTTTTGTTCATAAAATCAACAAAACTTGGTCAATCGTGAATATGACATTCAAAACCGGGTACATATTTAACTAGATCTAGCTAGATGACTCTCAATATCGACGAATATAATCCGTCACAGCCAACCACAGCCTTCACCAATGAAAACATACAAAGACGCTATTTGCGTAACGGAGTGCGTCACTCCTCTCTCCAGAAATACTCGCGCGTCCCAAACTCATTTCAGTACGTTTACGACAAATTGCTTGAGTTTGACAACTTGAAGGGAGAGTCGAGTTTAATTTGCGAGCGATTGCGTCATTTCATCAACTTTTTTAAACGGTTGCAACAACATTAGAATCGGTATTTTTTGGGGTTTCAAAGCTGTTTGAAATTGTAATATTGGAACTGAAAATGGTGGAATATCTGCCTATGAAACGTGCTGGCCAAGCGAAATCTCTGAACTCGTAATGTCAAGAAGTAACCCCACCTATGCCTATGTACTGTACAAATTGGCTATGCAATATTATCGTATGTATATTACTGTACAGTACGTAAGTATGCTACTCGTACACTATTACGTAGAACTTAAAAACCTAAACAATATTTTCTGAAAAATAAGATATTACAGTATGCACAAATACAAGTACATATATACATATAATAGCAACTAGACAACCGTAATAGCTCAGTGGGTAGAGCACAACGTATCGTGCAGACGATTGTGGTGAATTAACCATGTTTTTTTTATGTTAACGGTGAGGGAAAACATCGTGAGGAAACCCGCATGGCTAAGTTGTACTTTATCATTTGACAGTGTATTCGCAAAAATGTATTGACCTCTGCCAACCCCTTCGTGGATACACGGCGTGAACGTTTCAGTTGAGTTGAGTTAACTAGACCAAGATAGTGACGATTCCTATTACTATTTGCCATGTATATAGATGATGAATACCCATTGTTGAATGCAATAAATATTTGAGTATTCAGTATTTACCCAATGACTAGCAAATGGTGCTTGAATTTGAATGTGAGTTTATTTAGTAAATATTTTGACTTCAGGTAGTGTATAGTAATTTATGAATTGATGTATACTAGTTGGTGTCCCATTTAATGATTTGTCTATCTATAATTTTTTTTGTAATAAAGAGGCTCCGAAAACGATAAACCAATTTCAAAATTTCTTTTACTTATGAAAATCTACAACTTTCAGATCAGAAGTAATAGAAACTATATAAAATCGCGATTAAACCCAGGGCAGTCCACTAGTGCACCTACAAACATGCAAGATTGACGTTCAAAACAGAATTAATCTACATAGTACAATTAGTTGGAGGTGGCGACTTCATACACGTTTTAATTTCTTTCGCTAACTGCAGCCAATTTGGCATAATGCGCCTGTGACGTGAGTGTTCTTTTAATTGTTTATATAAAAAAGGTTTTTTTCGTGTTTTTTTGTTCGGTTTTTGTATCCATGTTATACATACATACGGCCATAAATCCCAAAAAGGGGTAGCCAGAGCTTCAGAGCCAGAAACTCCTCAGCCACATTTGGAAGATGATAAGGAACAAGATGGTAGAAATAAGTGTCGTTGGTGATGGGTCTTAAAAAACCGCATCCCCAAATACGAACTTAAAAAATGCACATACCCTTAATCACCTCTTATGATACCTATGGAACGAAATGAGTAGTAACATTCTAAGCTACTATGAGCTTCTAGTTTATACGCTAGTCTTAAAGTATGTAATGTTATAATTTACCCGGGGCAGTCTACTAGTATATCTAAAAACATGCAAGATTGACGTTCAAAACAAACCGGCATCACAATTAATCTACATAGTACAAATAGTAAGGTACAGACTGCATACTACAGGTTATGATTTCTTACGCTAACTGCAGCCAAATTGGCATAATGCGCCCGTGACGTCACATAGCGCGGTAAGCATTACGGTTGTATATTCTGGAGCTAATTATGATTGCCTTGGTAAATAAGTGACAAAGAATTTAATGTATTTTTGCAGTTTGATAGTTTAAAAACAACTCATTAGATTTTTTAAATAAGATTTTTTGCTACCAAAGACACACTTGGACCAAATTGAGAGTGTGCTCAAAAAGGCAGGCGTCCGAAGTATGAAGAATAAAAGAGCATGTATGAAAAGATTGATGGATGTAAACGAAGCAAGAGAGGTTTGCCAGGATCGTACGAAGTGGCGATCGATAGTCTCTGCCTACCCCAATGGGAACTAACGGCGTGAGTATATGTATGTATGTATGTATGTATGTATGTATTTTTTTGCTACCGAGGTGATTGTTATATTCTTCGCGTTTGAATAAATTCCTTTAGTTAATATTTCATACTTGTGGCTTCGTTAGTCTCAATTTATTTTAAGCTATTTGTATGTTTATTTAATTATTTGTAGCATACTTTATATGAATATAATGTAAACTCTTATCTCTTTCTTATAAGTATAAAATTTTGAAAATTAACTCAAAGATTAGTAATGTCCCATAGCCTTTATCCACGTTATGGTATAGACATTAATTAATACTTTAAATACATTAATTATTCAACGAGAATTACCTTTTGAGCAAACTCATTCGATCATACGATCAATACATGTTAATAAACTGTTGTGTGCTGTCGATAGTGTACACGAATTGAATAAACATGAGGCAAAATAATTTTATCAGTTCATTAAAAGAACTTTACTTGTGTTGTTTCCAATATATCAGAAATAATGGAAAATTTACTTCATTTAAATAAATTAAAGGAAATAATCTAGAGGTAACTAACTTACCACTTAATTTAATGTTTTTTGTCATGAATTCCTCATGTGGGGATTATTACTCATAAATAAAAGATGTTATTAAAGGAAAGAAAAAGAAAACCCCGCCAGTGTCGAAATTTTTCTTTCCTTTAATAACATCTTTTATTTATGAGTAACTTACCACTTGTTTTTATTGTTATTTAATATGCTTTTATTATATATATCGCTGTGTAGTGCCGGCTTAGAATAGCAGTACCCCATTTCTTCCGGTGGGTGAACGTAAGAGGCGAGTAACGGTATTGGGGTTTTTAAGGGATTTTTGAGCGATGCGGTTGGAGACCCATCACCAACAACCTTTTTTTTATCATCTTTTCCCCTCTCAACTTTCTAAAAGTGGCTGAGGAATTTTAAATTCCTTAGCTCTGGCTACCCATTCTAGGGATTTATAGCCGTGCGTATATGTATGTATGTATTCAGTATGCAAAAACTTATTTTATTAGGACATCTCGCTAAACTAATTTAATTATAATTATAAATCTGGAAGATCTGGAAGAGATCGCTTTTAGCGATAAGACTGCCGATTGTACCTCACTGTAAACTGTATGATAATTTTCTTTTGTAAATTTGTGTTTGATGTACAATTAAGAGTTATTCTATTCTATTCTATAAATGAAAAACTGAACCACTTTAGATGACGTAGTATTTTAAGTCCCTAAAACATTCTAAAGTTGAGACTTAAAGGTTTTTTTTTTTGAGAACTTCGTACCAGTCCGTCCTTTACTTTATTGTGAATCCAGATCGTTTGTGAGATTAAATGCCATAATAAGTGTTTATAATTGCATTTATATATTTGTTTTTCAGTGTCGGTTTTAATAATACTGCCCTACTTCCACAACTATTGTCTGATATGTTTCTTATAACTCTTGAATTGTTGGTCCAGATTAAATTGATGGCTGAATTAAAAAAAACAAACGTTATTATTTTTAATGAGAAGGTAATTCAAAGGTCAAAATACGTTTTTATATTTTTGAGTTCAATTCGACAACATTTTGATATACATGTTCCAGTAGACATATACCTCAAGCGTGGATACCACGCAATCTTGGCGTAATTTTAATTTATAGTGTGACCAATACTTATCATCACGGTTCTCCATTCAAACCAGTGTAGACAGGCGATGAGGGATCCTTCGAGCTGGCGGGAAGCCAGGACTTACAACACTGCAGCTTATATTAGTTGTATCATAAAATGTTAAAACTGACCGCTTTTAACAATTCGTTCGGTGTGTTGATCGATTTATTCGCTAACTGCTAGCCAAGTTGCCGACTCTCAATGTTGCGGTCTTCTTACTAACAATTTTATTAACTAAACTGACACTTGCGAGTTTAATGTTAGTAATATTAATTCATAACTTGTAAACATGCTTTATTTATAAAGAAGGTACAGAATTTACGCAACCCTAGAGTTCTAGTTCTTCTCACAATCACGGCTACTTTTGCCACTAGAATATATCCGTAAACGTAATATGAAACTACAAATATAAATAAGTTACTTCGCTTAATTCCGCTAAATACCTGCAATCTTCATGCGGCATGCAATGTGCACCGCCCGCCCTCCCACTTTCGAGAAATCGAAAAGCAGACAATGTACCACACACACCCGCAAGCAAAAACCACAGGCAACAACAAATATGCGACGCGCTTCGACTCAACACAAGTCATTATCGAGCAGTAGACGGTTCAACAGCTGACCACCGAGTATTGCTATGGATTTCCGCAAAGTAACGCCTGATTCAATCCAATATGAAATATGAAAAGTTTTTATTTATGTACTTGCATTAAACATCAGGCAAAGTACAGTGCATATATAATGCTGCATACTGCATATTTCATGCTTATATTGTCTCTTGAATAAAGTGGGTTTCATATATCACAGCACATCTTTGAATATTGTTAAAACGTGAAAAACCTACCTGTAGTATTGCTAAATCTGCCGGCGTTTCTCAAGTAGGAGAAGAGCTCGCCTCCGCTCACGTAATCAAACAGCATGTATATACACGCGTCGTCATGGGTCCACCAGCGTCTGAAAAAAAAAATGTATCAAAGTATTATTTAACATACATACATATACTCACGGCTATAAATCCTAGAAGGGTAAGCCAGAGCTTCGGAATAAGAAATTTCTCAGTCACTTTCGGAAGTTGAATAGGGAAAAGATTAGATAAAGTAAATGTTTTAAGTGATGGTTCTCCAAACGCATCGCCCAAAAATCACTTAAAAAGCTCCAATATCCTGAACCGCCTCTTGCGAACACACACGGAAAGTAATGGGCCAGTGATATTCTAAGCCAACATAACACAGCTGTGAGTTAACTAGCTTATTATTATTAAAAACTCATCAACTCTTAAATCTTATATATACGAGTAGTATACGTCAAACAACAATCTTGATAACCATAAAGTGACAGTTCAATGCTAATAGTGTATAGAACCTTGCGACACAGGATATGCCTTGTGCATAGTTTAACGGAATAGTTAATTGTTGCAAAGCTTATCTGAAATGTTTAATCTTTTACCTACTGGCTACCCTTTCTTAGGATTTAAAGCCATTATTATATGTTTGTATGTATATAGATCAATTCTTAAAATTTTCATAAACATGTTCAAAGATATTAGCAAATCTAGCATTTCACTAATTTCGAGCTAATGAGGGGAGCCACCTGAAATGTGCCATCTAATTAAGATAGTTGAATGTCAATTATCCGGGGCTTGTGTGCCAAAGACTTGTAACTGAATGTAACACGAGAGGTCATAGATCAAATAGCGATATTGGCAGAAGGGATTCAGTGAGCTTGAAACTAAACGTATTGAAACAGAGAGCGCTTTCAATGTAATATATATATATATATATGTCATACATAACATGTCTTGTGATGTGATTGACGATGATAGAAGCATAGATTTATACGTGAAGTTTTCTTAGATTAGATCAGAAGGGCAAGCACAAGCCGTGTTTAAACTAGTTATCGCGTGGGATAAAGCACCCATCTCTTACGAACTTACTAAGTTTCGTATACTGCCATCTCATTCTAACCGTTATCGTTTCGATAAAATAGTGCTCGTGCTTGCCATGCTGGTATTAGTTATATAGAGTATGAGAATTGTTTGATGTATTGTACTGTTACAATAATAATAACTCTTTAAAGGCAGTATATACTAATTAAGCTGTAGTTGTGAATAATACGTGAGAGAATTGCCAGTGCATAGTGGCGATTGAATTTGGAATTGGATAAAGGCCTACTCAAATGGGAAATAATGACGCAGGTGGTATGTCCTAATGCCCCATTTTTTTCCGTGAATGACCGATGTTGTCTGTAAATTAGTACCTATATTGCATAATTTTACCACATTTTCCCGTGTGAACCACAGGGGACCAATGAGTAGTATAAAATTGGTTGGAATGCATGAAAAGATATGAAATATGGAAGGCGGGTAAAAAAAGGGTACTGCTTTACTCAACTGAGATTATTTAATCTTGGTTACAGATATAATCTGTAGTACACGTGATTCTATATCCAGCACTATTTCGCGCCTTGTATTGCAGCCAACAAATGAAAATAATTTATTTCCCTCTATTTTTAGAAATATCTAGTGTTATATCAAAATATATGATATTAAGAGTAAACACTACTCATTCGAATAGACTTTAGGCTTACATTAGAATTCAAATCATAATACGATATTAATATCACGAGGCAAAGCCACTATTTTTGTTTAGAATAGTTAATCTGTATGTTTAGGAATTTGGTGCATTTAATGTAATTTTTGGTAGATTTGGCAAGAAATCCATCACCATTACTTTTGACCTGTGGTGTTGTCTATAAAATTTTATTATGCAAACATCATACAAAAGAAATATGCCATTTGCGTCTCTTGGGGTAGGCAGAGTCTATTACATACATACATATACTCACGGCTATAAATTCCTAGAAGGGGTAGCCAGAGCTAAGGAATTAGAAATTCCTCAGCCATTTTTGGAAAGTTGAGTGGGGAAAAGATATTAAAACAAAGGTTTTTGGTGATGGGTCTCCAACCGCATCGCCCGAAAATCCCTTAAAAGTCCAAATACCGTTAGTCGCCTCTTACCTATACCCACCGGAAGAAATGGGGTAGTGCTATTCTAAGCCGGCACTACAGGGAAAGTCTTTTACTCGCAAGTTTAAATATTTAAAACATATCAAGATACATTACATTTCGATTCCCATCGATATGTGTAAACGTTCCTACAAATATCCTCTAGGTTCAAACCCAAATATTTAAAAAGAAAACTCAACTTTTAACAATAAACAAGCAAAGTTTGGTGTTTTATTATTAGTTGACCAGAGTGTTCGCTTTCATAGCACATGTTCTAAACATATTTACAGGGATCGCACGCATGTGTGACTTTACAATCAAAACAGCGCATTAACTGACGCCATTATTAGGTTTATAAATGCTGTATTCAGTTCTTATTACGCGTGCTAACTCAGTAGGTAGAACACCGCTTATCGGGCAGACTATGAGGGTTCTAATCCCGGGTCGGGCCTACACCAATTTGTCTTTTCTAAAGACGTATGTGTGGTTTATTTTTTATGGTTCTTAACGGTGAGGGAAAACATCGTTTGGAAACTCCAAATGGCTTAGTTGCACTTAGTCATGTGACAGTTTATTCGTGAAAATCGATGATGGGCCTGCACTCTATCACGTGAGTACACTGTCCAAGCAAAACTCTGAAAACAAAGGTGATAATGTCACGTGGTGTTCAGAAGTATTAGTACCTCTGCCAACCCCTTCGGAGATATACGGCTTGAAAGTATGAGTTGAGTTGAGAGCTCATATTAAAGTGGCAACTGTGTTCGGTCGTTGTTCTCATTTACCAACAATTAGAATACACTTGCTAATGATTGTGGAATATTATTGGAAATATTTCTCGTTACTGCCTTTTTATTGGAATATGTGAAGTATTGTTGCCGGGCTGCCTAGTTCAATAAATATTATTCTTATTTATTGTTTTTTCTAGTTCCGAAGCTCGGGCTAACCCTCTTAAGGATTTATAGCCTTCTTTATACGTATTTTCGTTTCTCAAAATGGGAATAAATTTTTGATCTATCTATGAATATATGTACATTAAATTAATCGCAAATACTAATAAATAAAGGAAAGAAAAAAATCGACACTAGCTGGGATCGAACCCGCGACCTCCGCGTATACGCACCCGTCGCTCTGCCGATTCGGTATGCAAAGTTTTTTTTTGGTATTTATTAAATATTTTTATTAGATAGTAAACATGAAAATAAAAGACAAATTTGAATATTTTTTCATGAGTTATTGCAAAGTTATGATTTTTTTAAAGATTGTTTAACACCCTCCCGAAAACAGAAGGGCGTGAGTTCCAATCCTGGGTCGGGCCTACACCAATTTGTCTTTTCTAAAGTCATATGTATGGTCAATTTATTATGATGATTGTTAACGGTGAGGGAAAACATCGTGAGGAAACCCACATAACTAAGTTGTACTTAGTCATGTGACAGTGTATTCGTACAAAAACGGCGATAGGCCTGCCCCTATCACGTAAGTACACTGTCCAAGCAAAACGTGGGTACCTTCTCTGGACACTAGGTGGCGCTGCCATGTGAGTTCAGAAGTATTGGTACCTCTGCCAACCCCTTCGGGGATAAACGGCGTGAACGTTTATGTTTTGTACTTAATGACGTCATGGATAAAAAATATCACGTAGCAACATGCAAATAAAGCGAAATGTTTAGTAAAAATATTGCTGATTGCTAAACATTTCACGAATTTGTGACCTCAAATGAAATCATTACGATATTATACTAAATAAACCTATGATTTTCGATATTTTATTAATAAACTGTAAAACGAATGTCTTTGAAATAACGCGGAAGGTCAAATACTGTAACAGTTTCTGTTATCTTATCTTATAATAACGGTCATCTTAGCTTTGTTCGATTTAATTTCAAGAAAATATGTTTTAATACCATAATATCTCGAAATGTTTTCATAATCAGCACAACTTTTGTAAAATTTTGCATACCGAATTGAGCTATAACGTCAAGTGGCTACTAGTGCGAAATTCTTCCTTCCTTTGTTTCTTTTACACTTTTTAAGTAGTGTTAGCGTATAAAATTGAGAATAAAATTTCGTTACGAAAAAACAACAACTAATCAAAATATAGTCAAACAACAAAGTTATCTCTTGCGATAACACTATCTATTACCTGTCAGCCGGTCATGGCAAAATCCCTTCTAAGAAAAAACCTTTGCAGAAGGTCAATGGACATATATACAATGAGTGGGTTCAAATCTTGATAAAAATATACACGTACGTACTCATTGCTATTCTCAGAGAAAAAAAACACTTCTTTAGTCACTTTTGACAGTTATCGGGGAAAAATATGCAAAAGTAAACAATATTTAGTGTTTAGTTTTTCCAAAACGCCCCGGCACTAAATATTGCAGATAATTTAGTTGATTCCATTATTTGTCGTTAAGTGCCGGTTTAAAATTTCATTATCCTTTCGGGTGTCGTATGAGGCGACTAAGGGTATGGGTCTTTCTAAAGTGTTTTTTTGGGCGATGCGGTTGGAAACCCATCACCAACGATACTTTACTTCTACCATCTGGTCCCCTATAAATTCCAAATATAACTGAGAAGTTTCTATATCTGAAACTCTAGTTACCACTTTTTGGTATTAACGGCCGTGGAGTATATATGTATGTATGTAAGTAGTAATCGCGATATATGCGCTATTTGGTTAAAACAATTTTTTTACTACAATACAGAGAGAGTTGCTAATATACAAACAACTTACAAGTTAACTATGAAAGGATGATTGATTTCCGAGAGGATGCTCTTCTCGTTCATGACGTGGTCGACCTGCTTGAGTCTGATTACGTCGGCCATGGACAGGATCTTCATGGCCAGGTACTCGTCAGCAGCCTTGTCCCGGCATAGGCACACTCGACCGAAGGTACCGGTACCTGGAGAAAAAGATAAATAATGTGTCATGATTGTAAAGAACAAATTGATACTGATTACAATTTTGAATTTGTGGAGTGAGCAAAAGGAAAATTAGACCATCATCTAGTTTATGGGATTTGGCAGTTTGTGGAGAGAGCATAAAAAAAATTACACCATCATCTAGTTGGTGGGATAAAAATGTGTAAGATTCAGTGAATGAAAAGAAGAAAACATGGCTCGATTTACTAGCGATAAAAGCTTATAAACGATTTAATGTTAAACCTACAATCATATCAACAATATAAATCTACCCCAACGGGAACCACGAGCGTGAGTATAAGTAAGTGAGTACGATTTTGAATTTGTCTTCTTAGTAGCAGCACGAAATCTATACTTATAATAAATCTGTAGAGAGGTCAATTCTGTACATTAAATATATTTTCAAAATAACTATCAGGGGGTGATTAGTGATCGATACTGATGCCAAAAATGCAATCAGTAAAATTTTTGTCTGTCTGTCTGTCTGTCTGTCGGTTTGTATGTTCCTTATGGAAACAAAAACTACACGACGGATTTTAACGAAACTTGGTAGAATTATTCTTCATACTCCTGGGCAGGTTACAGTGTACTTTTCAGCAGAGTAGTGAAGGGGAAATTTGGGAAAACGGGGGAAGTTATTCCATTTTTTAAGCTTCCGTCGCGTGTGCAGCCTTAGTGGTTATAGTATATAGAAATCATGTATGACGGAAATATTTTACATAAAATTTTCTAAAAAATATCCCTGTGCAGCATATATCTATCTTTTATGGTTGACTCATAATAATACGTGTAATTCCTGATAGCTTAGGAGTTCGGAGCATTTTTATTATATTTGTTTACTCTTACGTTTATAGTTCTCTCATTTAAAAAAGTTTACATTATTACCTATTCAATAAAAAAAGAATCATAGAAATCGGTATAGAATAACCAAACTTATACATGAAATAAGCTATCGCGCCCTGTCGTCGCACGTGAATGCTATAAGGATAACTTTTTAGTAATGGTTGCGCGCGCAAAAGATAGCCGGGAGTATACATATATATACTCCCTGTATGTATGCAAAGTTTGTCACTCTGATTGTTTGTTTACATGGTTTTATTTTAGGAGATACTGAACCGTTCATTAAAGCGCTTTCACAATTACAAAGCTACACTATTCAGGAATGCTATAAATTGCACTAAATTTCACAAAGGATTGAAGAAACCTCAGATATTTTTAAAACTACGCTACCCGTGCGAAGCTGGGCCCGATCCACTAGTATTGAATAAAGTTTAAAATAAGGCTGATAACGTTTAGTTTTTCATAAGTATATAGGAAATATTTTCTTATTAAAAAAGTCGCCTTGATGTAATTCCTAAGATTTTAATCTCATCGAAATTACACGATTAAATTGCAACTTCGTGGATATCCATTGATATTATTAGTGACTTCAAACATACGAGAGTATTTAATAAAAGTAGAACTTCAAACAAGAATCCAATAAGTAGTAATCAAATTCTTATTCACAGAACATTTCACGAAATATTCGTCGATATTACTTTTTCAAAGCGAGGTGAAGACTGACGCCATTCCGTCTGTATGAAAATTTCATTACCAGTACGTTTTCATGAAAGAATTCTATTAGATGTCAATATAGAGATTGAAAATTCATATCTGCTTCAGTGGAGACACGGAAAAATTGTGTATTCTAAAGATAGAGCTTTTTAACGAAACTTATTTTAATATTGGTTTACTCCTGTTAGTTTATGAGATGTGTGACAGTTCTTCTCGGGATCAGTACTACGTATAATTCGAATAATTTGAATATTTTTGTTCATGAAAACCTCATGTGGGGATTATTACTAATAAATAAAGTATAAATAAGGAGGTATGCGGGGGCGTATACCCGAGGTCGCGGGTTCGATTCCCGCCTGTGTCGAAATTTTTCTTTACTTTATTTATCCTTTATTTATTACGTACTAGCTTTTTGCCCGCGACTACGTCCTCGTGGACTACATTTTTTGCATCCAGTTTACATCCAAAATACCAAAACACTATCTAACTACACTAACTTCTGTTTTTTTGTATTTATATTCCCGTGGGCGTTGTAATAGATATAAAAAAGAACATTGAGACCTTTTAAGTGATTATTGGACGATGCAGTTGGACGGTTGGATGGACCCCATTCAACTTCCAAAAGTGGATAAAGAATTACTATCGCTGCAGCTGTGGCTACCCTTTTTTGGGATTTATAGCCGTTAGTATATTCTCATGATTGATTGATGGATGAATTTCATACATTCCTTTTTGTAGTTGTTATATCAGTCAATCGCATCAAGATTCAAATTTCTAGATACATTGTATTTATAGATCAAAAATCTGTATAATATATTTCAATCTCTTAGGGGATGAGTTCCAAAAAACCTTTTTAATTGTTCATAAGAAACATGAAACAAACCATTTTGTAACCTAGTTTCTATGTTCAAAAATGAAAATATCTTGAGTAAGTATGGCTTGAGCAGATTGGCGACCCGGTGCTGCCCCCTACACTGACTGTTGGTGATGTGTGAGAGATTGCAATCATGGGTCAACAGATGGCGTTACTGAATTAACATTGAGATATTTACTATTATTTACAAACTATGCATTCTGAGGCTTAAAACAGAATATTATTTTATGCGTAAGTAAAACATAATATATCTATGAGAATATTAGTTAAAAATAGTTAAAAAAACAAAAGCTATACTCTCTAAAACATATTCTCAAACCTACCAAATGAATACGCAAATTTCATACAATATGCTTTCAATTATCTTTATTCATACATATTCGCATAGTTGAATGTGAAAAAGAAGGATTAGTGCATCCTATTATTCTAACCGAACTCAAAAGCAAAAAAAATACGCAAAAAGACTTTGACCACCCGGGATTCGAACCTGGGTCTTTCGTACTTAGTGTTTACCAAACGGTATACCGCTACGCCACGCAGACATTTGTGTAAGTCTCAAATTTGTGATATCCGATATATCTAGTAGTCATACTATTGACAAACAATTAAATGGACAATTATTTTGATGAAAATGGATGAAACCCTTATTTTTTCCGATAAAGTCGGTCGATGAAAAAAATAATCGTGTAAATATGGGGAACCATATGAAAGTTGTGTTTTTTTATGCTCCTGTGGGAACCCTTGCGAATTGGATAAATTATATCCTATATGTTGGCCAGGTGTATAACCTACATTCATGCCAAATTTGATCAAGATTGGTGCGGTAGAATTAACGCGATGAACGGACATACAGACAGACAGACAGACATTTTTTTCAAAAATAGCAAATTTGGCTTCAGTATCGAAAATAAAACATATTCCACCGGTTTTTATTTTTTTTTCTTCAAAGTACAGTTTTGACCTCGTTACAGTCTTATTATAGTATAGATAATTCTTTAACTATACTACTAATAACTATAAGAAGTATTTCTAGACTGACTACTCCTCCATAAAATTACTAGCAACTAAATAAACATGTGAATAACATCGGCAATCATTAAAGGGGTAAAAATAACGGTTATATATAGGGTTTTCAATGATGTAGAACTGATGATATATATAAAAATTGTTCCGGAAAAAATAACGGGCAGACAGACACGCGTTCATTGTTTAAAACTTTTTATCTTAAAACGTTGCTATATAATAGAAAAATAAATAGTGTACTTTCTTATTAATTAGTAACCTGCAACAAGCATAACATTGTAACATTGGAGCCTACCTAAATTGAGTCTCTGCCTACCCCAATGGGAACTAAAGGCGTGAGCATATGTATGTATTGTAACTTGGTCACTAAAAATATTGGAAATAGTTCATTACAAAATCAGAGTTAACATTCATGGCGGCTATGGAAAATAATTCCGCGAACAAATGAGTCAGTGAAATTTCCCAGTTTCAATAAATTTAATTAGTTTACTGTATGTAAATATATACGAGCCCGAAATGAAGTTTAGTTTGAAAATATCGCTTTCATGCATGTAACTAGAGAAGCAGCTATAAATATAATTATCTGTATAGCAAGCACGAGCGCTATTTTATCGACACGATAACGGTTAGAATGAGATGGCAGTATACGATACTAAGTAAGTGCGTAAGAGATGACTGCTTTATCCCACGCGATAACTAGTTTAAACACGGCTCGTGCTTACCCCGATAATGTTTAGCGTTTAATGTTTTTATTCAAGTAACTTCACACGATCGTAACAAATCTCTCTTGTTTCCCTTACATTCATCGTTCTTCTCTTTTATTATTCAAGTAAGATCATCAGGCGCTTTCAATTAAAGAGTTATTAAAACATAGTAGGTAAGTGTTGGTTTATTTTTAATTATTCTCATTATTTAAATATGCAAACCAATACAACTAAATTTCTTACTTTGCTCTGGCGTTGATCTAATTTTTCTTACAGTTAGCTCACTTTGTTCAGTCGTCGAAATGACGTCATAGACCATTCTGTCGACATCTCGGCATGATTGACATCAACTGACTCCAATTAATGTGAACACTTTTGTATGTCCTTCAAAATGTATGCAAGAAATAGTGGAACATGGAATACTCTATTTAAATAGGTGGAGCGCAATTGAATGTTTCGTTGCGTTTACTGAATTTATTTACTTACCCGAGACGAATCTTCTTGTCTTAGTAAGCTTGTTAAAATAAATTATATTTAAAGATATTAGCAAACATATTTACGGATACGGTAAGTTTAACGGAGATTTCCCGCGTATATAGACATATTATAAAGACAAGTTAGCGCCAAACAAAGGTCTCAAGTAAGTTCATGCAGCACTATATTTTTCTGGTTAAACAAAAAGTTTTTAAATGTGTTATATTTTATATTTAATCTATTCTCATATTTGAAAGCAATGCATCATTTCTTCTTTGTATGTTATAACAAAATAATACAAGAACTATAAATATCATTTGCATTTTCACGTGTCGCACGAATTAATTAGTTCTTAAGAAAAAAAGAAATAAAAAGAAATTCAACAAATCAACATATGAAATAATTTACAGTTACTGAAAGTACAAAACTAAAGGCCACCAACCTTAATAGTGCAAACGGTACTACATGACGATACTCGCAATGAGTCAGTTCATAACGGCCAGACCCGCCCACACAACACAATTTATACCACACTACATCAAATATGCTTCTAAATCAAATGAATCAGATTCATAAAATAAACGTTTCACTATTGAAACATATTTTTCACAAGTTGATGAGAGTAAAACCTTTGTATGATATAAGTACTATAATCTCAAAATTGGCGGCGTGCCAAGTTACTCTTGAGACCACTTTCAATGAATTTTTCCAGGAAAACCACATCAATAAATCGCACGACAATTTCGTCTGGTACATGTAATAGCATAAGTATTTTCATAAAAGATTTGTTCAGGAAAACTGTCTTTCAAGATTGTATATTCAAAAATGTTAATGTACACTATTTACTTGGGTGGTCAGCACACAAAAATGAGTGTAGGTCATCAAACTTTACAAAAATATTTTCACTCTATGCACTGCATTTCTCCTATTACTAGCCTATCTTTTTCAAACAGAAACAGGAGTGTAAAACATATTCAGACAAAGAAAACAATTTCAGTTTCAACAGCCACGACAGCATATGACAACACATTTTTTTTATAAATACCGTAGTACATTTTTTGGGATAATCTTTATATGATCGTCGTCGGCATATCGGCTTTTTATAAATTAGTATAGGCTATCCTAAGAATTATTGTTATAATAGTAAAAAAGGAGAAGAATTTGTTTTGTCCCTCTAATGATTTTGTTTGTCATTCTCCTTAGTTTATTTAGTCTCCTTAGTTAGTACTAATTGTATATTAAATGCTTTTAATAGTAACCACGAACAACACGAATCGACTAATAAGTACATTCACAGGCATCGGCGTTAGTTAATATTTACTAAAGAAGCACTAAATATAAATGTGAAACCATATTACAACTTTTGCTGTGTAGTGTCGGCTTAGAATAGCACTACCCCTTTTCTTCCGATGGGTGTACGTAAGAGGCTACTAACGGTATTGGGGCTTTTTAAGGGATTTTTGGGCGATGCTGTTGGCGACCCATTACCAACAACCTTTATTTTACCATCTTTTCCCCACGCAACTTCCAAAAGTGGCTGATGAATTTCTAATGCGTTAGCTCTGGCTACCCCTTCTAGGGCTTTATAGCCGTGAGTATATGTATGTATGTATGTATATTACAACTTAATATTTACACGCCGGTCTTCGGCAGAACATGTTAAGCACGTATATAAATTATTTGTCAACCATTCTACTCATGTTTCTTGTAAATAAATGCATTTTATTTATTTTTTTTATTTTTTTTATTGACACATTTGCCACCGATTAAGTTAGCCCCAAACTAAGTTGAACTTGTATTATGGGATACTAACTCGACAATATATTTAATATTATAAAATACACATATAAATAACATCCAAGACTATGAAACAATCATTTATGCTCATCACATAAATATTTCTCATCGGGGATCGAACCCGCGACCTCCGGACCGAGAAGCTAGTCACCGATCCACTCGACCACGGACGTCGTCAAAATAATGAACTATAAACTATATGAAAATAAAAAAAGGAAACTTAATTTCAAAGTGATAACATAAACTTAAACATAAACATAAACGTTCACGTCGAATATTCCCGAAGGGGTTGGCAGAGGTACTAATACTTCTGAACATCACGTGACTTTGTCATCTGGTGTTCAGAGTACCCACGTTTTGCATGGACAGTGTACTCACGTGATAGGGGGCAGGCCTATCGCCGTTTTGTACGAATACACTGTCACATGACTAAGTACAACTCAGCCATGTGGGTTTCCTCACGATGTTTTCCCTCACCGTTAACAACCATGATAAATTAACCACACGTATGTCTTTAAAAAGACAAATTGGTGTAGGCCCGACCCAGGATTTGAACACTAGTCGTTTGCACGATAACCGAGTGTTCTCTACCCACTGGGCTATCACGGTTGCTTGATTTGTGTTGTATTGTTGTAGTGATAGTAATTTATAAAAGATTTCGAACCAACTAAATTACCTAACCTCTACAAAACTTTGAGGACATGAGCTTTTTGACTCCATTCTTTTTTCAGAATGCTTTTGAATTATTTATTAGCATTCTCAGTACATATTTATCTTACAAAAACTGACGAAGCGCTCATATTGTTTCTGTGGGCGGGTGATAACGAACTACGTGCAATACACTTTATTACTAAATCATATTCTCTACATTATAGAATTTGATTCCCTTTGTAATTCTTCAAAATTTATATCATACCATTTTTATTTTTCTTAAGTTGTTCATAATAATAAAACACACAGAACCGCTTTTCTGCATTATTTATATTATTTATTTAGATGTAAATTAAAGATATTACCGCACAATTAATTATGGTCTTTGATTTTTCATATTAGAACGAAAAAAAAATTGCGATGCAAAAAAAATACAAGGCATGTAAATACTAACAATAACAGTACATTTTAGCTTAACACATTTACAACTCATTCTAGGCCCATAGATAACACTAGATAGCAACAGAAAATCTTTGGGCTTAATGAAACGAGTTTTAAAAAGTCATAATGAAATAACAGCCAAATATATTGACCTCGGGTTTGAATGAATGATAGTCAATATTGCGCAAGTATAGTATTTGTTTGAATAACTGGTTAGTGAAGATGAAAGAGAAAGTGGTAAGTTGTTGTCACATATTAGATAATTGGAATTTGAATTGCCTACCCCAATGGGAACTAATGGCGTGAGTATATACAGGTATGTATGTGTCACGTGAAACTGTCATTTACGACGATATGGTTTGGAGGCTTGCTTTCGAATCAAATTAATGAATATGTATCGCACGCTTAATGACGACAGTGACCTATGTCAAAATTTTGATAAATTGAGGTACAATACTACACAGACCTTAAAAGCATGCTCTACAACATATAAATACGAGACCATAAAGACCTAAGTGAAATTGAACCGTTTTATGTTGAGAATACGGTTGTTTTCTCGTGCCTATGTTTTAGAGCATGCTTTTTAAGCTCTGTGTAGTATTGTATCTCTATTCATAAAAAAATTGACATAGGTCACTATAGTATTAAGCGTACGGTATGTTTCCTATCGTTGGGTGCACAGAGTTTTATCTATTATATCGTCGAGCCAGTAAACTATGCTAAAACTCATTGGTGTACTTTGAAATTGCAAATCTTTATTATTTCATTTATGTACAACATTCAGTTTTGAATATATTTATTTACTATTAGAAAGTTAAAATTTGATATTCACTTTATAATAGCGCCTTATAAATCAAACAGAGAGTTACCCCTTTAAGAACTGTATCGGAACGTCAAAAACGTATCGTTATTTGTAAGTATATACCGTCTAGTCCGTTCTGTCCTACCGTTTGTTCTACCGGTAGGACAGAACGGATAAAAATAGTCCGTTCTGTTCGACTACGCTGTCGAACAGAACGGACTACGAAAAAAGTGTCCGGTTTGTTATACCGGTGAGTTTGACAGGTAAATAGTGTTGTGCTACACAATAAATATTCTTGTGACTGGCGGGACTTGGGAAATTTTCACGAGTGAGAAATCATCAAGAGATAAAAAAACATAGGTTTTTTTACCAGAAATATTGGAATAATGCAATGATTTTGAAATGTTTCCCTCCAACCAACTGAACCAAGTTGTGCTACACAATAAATATTCTTGTGACTGGCGGGACTTGGGAAATTTTCACGAGTGAGAAATCATCAAGAGATAAAAAAACATAGGTTTTTTTACCAGAAATATTGGAATAATGCAATGATTTTGAAATGTTTCCCTCCAACCAACTGAATCTGTACAAACAGACTAACCAAACTGTGCCCCACTGCCTAATGCCGTGTTGACCTTTATAAGTTGTAATACGATAGATTAAAACTATGAAGTGGTAAAATAACTTAGACATTTGCTTGCTTGCATATTGCTTGTTTTTCGTGTTTTTCTTAGCATTCATGAAGCCATACATATATTTTTAATGAACTAGGACAATTGTTGACCGAAAATACAAAAGCCATTTATGTTTGAAAATATGAATTTTATTGCAACAAAAAATAAGTAACTTAAATAAGTAGACATTTTATTACTATCGTCAGTAATAAAGTAACGAAACAAATGTGTTTTGGTTAAACTAGATTCACAAATTTATTTATGTACTTTACTTACTTAAAACTTTTCTAGCAATGAATAATTAAACATCCTTTTTTTTTTGAAAATAATTATGATTTAACTAATTTTACACTACACATAGCAAAACAAATATGAATGTTTTTATCAAATTAAAATTTGATATGGTCCAGCAAATCATCATCAGCGGGAGTGCTCTTTTCCATTGAGCTATCAAGATCGTTACTGTATTACCTCGGAAATAATTTGGGGCATTATTAATTTTTTTAAAGAAATTATTCTTAGTTTTTCTTTCTACTGATGTTTTTACACTCTCGAAAATTTCACAAGTCCCGCCAGGCATTAAAAATACATACAAAGTTCAAAATAATTTCTAAGTCTTTTTACCCCTTTATGTTTTAAACATGATAGAAATTTATGAACTATAAGTATAAGTTAAGTTTAGAAAATAATTTACCTATCGGACCTTGGTTAATACCCATCACTCAAAACAATCTCTTGTCGAACAAACCGGACACTTTTTTCGTAGTCCGTTCTGTTCGACAGCGTAGTCGAACAGAACGGACTATTTTTATCCGTTCTGTCCTACCGGTATGACAAACGGTAGGACAGAACGGACTAGACGGTATATACTCATGATGACATTTTTTTCCGTTTGGATTGACAGAGACTATGTAATGAAGCTGGCGACCCGTCACCAAAGATTTATAGTAAATTTTTACTATCTTCATCTCATTCAACTTCCAAAAGTGGCAGATAAAATTTAGCTAGAAGCTGGAGCTTAGAATTTATAGTTGTGTGTATAGGTTAATGTGCTTTAATCTACAATTCTTCTACTTCTCAGTCGTAACACTCTTTACAGAGTGGTCGTGGTCGTCATTTTGGTTGGGTGACCTCCCGCACAATTCGTCGCCATTCTTCTCTGAGGGCTGTTTTTTGGTGCATTGGTACAGGGGGTCATCCAGCGCTGCTTTGATTTGGTCCGTCCATCTCATTGGTGATCGACCACGCATTCGGGTGCCCTCTACTCTGCCCTGTACCACCAGTCGCTCGATTGACACGCGCCCGCGCGCGTCGAGATATATGTCCGAAGAATTAATTTATTAATCTACAATACAAAGTATTTATTGACACAATATTGATCAGTCGTGGTATTAATTAAATTTCTTTATGAATTTCGAAGCAGTTTAAATTTCTGAATACACCACCCACACATCCCACTCTGTCTACCAAGAGAATCTAACTTTGAACATGACCCAAATCTGTCTGTAGTTACGCAATATAAACTTATGGCGTGTTCAAAAGCTAATATGACGCCGAATCTGACCTATTAAAGATATTATTAAACCGATGTTACTAAATTTACGCAATCCCGTGTTAATTCCAGAAATACTGTTAACAAACGTAAAGATGCTTTTATATTGGAGATTTAAACAGAATCACTTGCAGTATTGTACTGTTTTTATGTTATTGAATTTTTATTACATGCTCAGTTTTAAATATTAGGTAATTATTCGTTCCGTTTTATAGCCTTATATTTTATGTTTATTGTTTGCTACTACTACGTAATTGAGAATGTGAGACTGTGCATACTCCAATGACAACTAATGGCGTATTGTTTATAAGTAAATAAATATTTGGATTCAATGTTTTAACGTTAATATCGCGTCCTTTCACATTCCCCTTATATCACTACTATTTGTTTAAGATGCTTAGATCCTTACAATTAACTTTAAATAAAATAGCTATAATATAACAACAGTTTTGTAATTAGTTTTTGCAGATGTTTAAAACAGCAAATCAAAACCCAACCTTAATATTCTAAACTAATACGAGATTTTCTTTATAAGATGAATATAGTCATAAGTAACTTGATATAACATAAATTTAACATTTTATTATAAATCCTAAAGCAGTTGACTAAGAGAAATCTTGTGTTACAAAGAAATTTAGAAACTTTATTGTCTGGATTTCCAATATATCGGTATTTTAGCGATTCGAACCTTAAATCAGTGAATTTGAATACTAGAAGATAGTGTCGTTATGGTCACAGCGACGCCACGCGGCGGCATTATGTCGAGACCACCCAATAAATTTTTAAATAAATTAATCTTGTGGAAATCTACGTATGACAATGGAAGTTGTATATGTCTACAAAGATTACAGTGATATTCCGGTGTATTTTACTAAAAAAATATAAAAATATTTATAGAAAGAAAGTGGTGGCTTGAAGGTTCTGGAGTGGCAGCCATGTAGTGGACGGTAACACAGTGTTGGTAGCGCCACCCACAACGTGAACCGAAAACTCTGGAAAATCGTCCTCAAACTTTGGAATAAAGCGGATGGATAAAGGCAGCACAGGCCCGGTCTTTGTGAATATATTAGGGGATGGCATGTGTTTAGCAGTGGAAATTTTGTGGAGGCTTACGTATATCTGGGTACCCAGCTGGCTGAAATGGTCATGCATGGATATTGATAAAGGCTATGACAACCTTCATGTTTGTATGTCCTTTAATGATTATTTCTTAGTCTTGGGTGTTATTTATATGTGTTTTATAGATATGTATCGTTAAGTTAGTATGCCATAATACAAGTCATTAAGTTGTGCATAGTTTCGGGCAAACTTGATCTAAGAAATATATGTCCATTATATTTGTTTATTTACGTATTAAATAACCGACACAGAATCTTTATCTAAATTAATAGGGAATGTTAATAAAACAAAAGCATATTAGCCTTGTAAAAGCATCGGTTGAATGTTACAATTACAAACCAATTTACATGAATGATGTCGTTGGCCCGGAAGGAGGTTACAATTTGTGTTCAGTCTACATATTTGTTTTATCTTACCTAATTCTGGAATAAATTAAGATATGCTTTAAGAGTTTGTAAACACAATTTCAATTTATTACAAATTTATTTATTACTAGTGGATCGGGCCCAGCTTCGCACGGGTAGCGTAGTTTTAAAAATATCTGAGGTTTCTTCAATCACTGCTCAACCTTTGTGAAATTTAGTGCAATTTATAGCATTCCTGAATAGTGTAGCTTGATTGTGAAAGCGCTTTAATGAACGGTTCAGTATCTCCGACAATAAAACCATGCAAACAAACAATCAGAGTTACAAACTTTGCATACATATGGGGAGTATATGTATACTCCCGGCTATCTTTTGCGCGCGCAACCATTACTAAAAAAATATCCTTATAGCATTCACGTGCGACGACAGGGCGCGATAGCTTATTTCATGTATAAGTTTGGTTATTCTTTACCGATTTCTATGATTCTTTTTTTACTGAATAGGTAATAAACTTTTTTAAATGAGAGAACTATAAACGTAAAAGTAAACAAATATAATCAGAATGCTCCGAACTGCTAAGCTATCAGGAATTACACGTGTTATTATGAGTCAACCATAAAAGATAGATATATGCTGCAGAAGGATATTTTTTAGAACATTTTATGTAAAATATTTCCGTCATACATGATTTCTATGTGTCTATAACCACTAAGGCTGCACACGCGACGGAAGCTTACAAAATGGAGTAGCTTCCCCCGTTTTCCCAAATTTTCCCAAAATTCCCCTTCACTACTCTGCTGAAAAGTACACTATAACCTGCCCAGGAGTATGAAGAATAATTCTACCGAGTTTCGTTAAAATCCGTCGGGTAGTTCTTGTTTCCATAAGGAACATACAAACCGACAGACAGACAGACAGACAGACGGACAGACAGACAGACAGACAGACAAAAATTTTACTGATTGCATTTTTGGCATCAGTATCGATCACTAATCACCCCCTGATAGTTATTTTGAAAATATATTTAATGTACAGAATTGACCTCTCTACAGATTTATTATATTTATTTATTATGACCTGGAGAAGTTCGAACCAGGGTGGTTCTATACAGGGATGTGTGGGCTCGAAATTGTGAGACCTTTGCCCAACAGTGGAAAACAAATTAGACGAATAAAAAAAATAGTTTACGATACATTTGTAGGCCCTCAACAAAACTATATCTTGAGACTTTCAGATATAGTTAGCTGGCGTCCGACCCAACTACAAATATAAAAATGCATCATAAGTTTTTACATACAATGCATCATTGCAATAGTTACGTTAGTACATACATACATACATACATACATATACTCACGGCTGTAAATCCCTAGAAGGGGTAGCCAGAGCTAAGGAATTAGAAATTCCTCAGCCACTTTTGGAAATGACAGTGGGGAAAAGATGGTAAAAATAAAGGTTGTTGGTGATGGGTCTCCAACCGCATCGCCCAAAAATCCCTTAAAAGCCCCAATACCGTTAGTCGCCTCTTACGTACACCCACCGGAAGAAATGGGGTAGTGCTATTCTAAGTCGACACTACACAGCTTACGTTAGTTAGTAAATTATATAAATTGTTTAATTTTGATAGCTATTTGAGTAAAAGCTATCGATCACCGTTATGCACGATCCTGGCTAACCTCGCGAGATGTACATTTATCAATTCTTTCGTATATACCCGCATTTCTCTTTACAGTCCGAACGATTGCCTTTTTAATAAGATTACCTACTTGATCTTAATCTATATTTCGAAGTTTTCCACTCCTAACATTACAAAATATGGACGTTGTTATCAATGATAGTCTCTCACACTACGGGCAACCCTTATGAGAGACAGGTTCATAATATATTGTAATATGTTCTGATGAGCCAATAAATGTTTTTTTTTTATAGGATTGGTACTTGAAAAATACTAAAACTTCACTTAAAGCCCTTCTTTAAAAAAGTAGAAAATAAAATTTCTCACTCCTTTTAAGGATAACTAACGTTAATAGCAAAGCACATACTCGTTTCATAATGATAACCATGCCATGACGTGGTAATATTGGCAACCAGTCCAGATATGTCCCGGCGAGATGGAGAAGCAATCAAACTTGTCCGACGATCACCTGCGCCGACCACTTTCACTTGTAACTGCGGACTTCCACAACATTATCAAACAGAACCGTTTTGCAATATGTGGTCAATTCTTTGTGTTGTATTAATGGAAGATTACATCTAAATGAGCTATAGCGTACCTTACCGTAATACAGTGTTATCACTAGCTCGGAGGCTAGAACTCAAAACTATCGTAACAAATACACGATAACTTTTTTATGTGAATGTGATATATATCGTTAAAGATTGTTACTAAAACTTTTTTTTACATACATATACTCACAGCTATAAATCCCTCGAAGGGGTAGCTAAAGCTGAGGAATTAGAAATTCCTCAGCCACTTTTGGAATTTGTGTGGGGAAAAGATGGTGAAATAAAGGTTGTTGGTGATGGGTCTCCAACCGCATCGCCCTTAAAAGCCCCAATACCGTTAGTCACCTCTTACATACACCCACCGGAAGAAATGGGGTAATGCTATTCTAAGCCGACACTACACAGCTATACTTTTTTATATTTATTTTAAATGCGCCGACCACTTTCACTTGTAACTGTGGACTTCCACAACATTTTCAAACAGGACCGTTCAATGCATAGTGTGGTATTAATGCAAGTTTATATCTAAATGAGTTTTTTTAATTATGTATGATTTTGTTGCGCTTCTTGGAGTATGATTTTATGTTGTATTTGATTTTATTACATACATTTCATCTATATAAATAAAAATATGATCTTTTAAAACAACACAAGCTGCTTATAACATTCATCATTTGATCATAATTTTGGTGAAGGTATCAAATTCTCAAGCATTTCCATATTGATGTCACTATTTTATTATCATTCATAATTTTTTAAGCTTTCCATTAAACAATGTTATTTAAATAAACCTTTTTAAAGGATAATGATGTTAATCGGCTTGTTCTACTCGTAACTTTAAAACCCTACTTATTATTCCCATATTGTGCTAGCGTAAGCGGAACGATAATAACCAAATAGACATTATTTACATACATAACATAGCATAAACGTTCACGCCGAATATCCCCGAAGGGGTTGGAAGAGGTACTAATACTTCTGAACATCACGTGACTGTCACCTGGTGTTCAGAGTACCCACGTTTTGCATGGACAGTGTACTCACGTGATAGGGGCCTATCGCTTTGTACGAATACACTGTCACATGACTAAGTACAACTCAGCCATGTGGGTTTCCTCACGATGTTTTCCCTCACCGTAAACAACCGTGATAAATTATTATAAAACATTATTTAATAGTTGTTTAAGCGATCAAAACTGTTGTTAAGATACCTACCCATCTAAATGCACCGAAGTATTTTTCAAAAGTTCCCTTCCGTGTTTCTAGCTACTATTTAAGTAACTTCTGAATTCTGAAAGAGTTACAATTTGTGGCCAAGATAGGTTCGAAAAAAAATAATATTAAGTGCATACACCGACATATATATATAATAATAAATCATTGCGGATTTAAACCAGAAACTTACTTCTTGATTAATAAACTTGATATTTATAAAATAATGTTGATGAACAAGAAACATTTTTCAACAATTACATTAAAAGAGACCAAGACGCAGCTTACTTATTTAAAAAGGACAGGAGGCTTAATAGAATTCCATAAAATAAGAGCTTTACGTAACATTTAAATTGTAAACTATCCTAACTTCAGAATTACATATATATACTCACGGCTATAAATCCCTTAACGGGGTAGCCAGAGCTTTGGAATGAGAAATTCCTCAGCCACTGTTGGAAGTTGATTGGGGAAAAGATGGTAATAATAAATGTTTATGGTGACGGGTCTCCAACCACATCGCCCAAAAATCACTTAAAAAGCCCCTATACCCTTAGTCGCCTCTTACGATCACCCACGGGTAGAAATGGGGTAGTGTTATTCTAAGCCGACACTACACAGCTTACTTCAGAATTATCTGTAGAAAAGTTGACGTATGATGATTTGGTTTCTCGTGGAAGCCATCTGCATTCATATTTATATTATCATATAATGCCATTTAATCATAATATTTTATACTATGAGAATTGTCACCATTATTTTATTATTTAAGTTGAAAGTATTTTATTATTCTACCTTTGAGAAACCCTATCCAAAACATCGTAATATTATAAATATACTCCAGTGAGAAATATTCATAATCGTTTAACTTAATATACAATACCATAACAAATATTACTATTCCTCTCATGTGGAGTACTATTGTATATATACTGTATGTATATTTTCTTTTTTATTTTGTTTATTTATTTTTAAAATATATATTTTTTTATTATCATCAGATGACATATCATCAATTTATTAAATTAACTATGTTAACGATCAAAATCTATGTTTAATTGTTAAAGTTATAAGTAGATAGTATAGTAGATACAGTAATATCAAATGAATAAAAAAATTTAGATATATCACTAATTCGAAGCGTTCAAAGTTCTGCGAGCGCAGGCAAGGAAGTATTTAAATTATACAGTCATTTAAAAAAAGAGATTTTTGAAAACCGAAAACCGTTTTCGAAACTTAAAATAAAATATATATCTTTGAACTCGTTTTACAACAACTCACTGACAGATACAAATTTCCAAAATGTCTAGACTAGGTGCTTATATTTTGAAAATACTCTCTAAAAAGTTTTTATCATACTGCCTAATGCTGTATGTAGGATAAAAAAGAAGTTAAACATATATTACCGGTTTTAAATACTGTCATTAAATTTAGGTTACATGTGTGGGGCGAAGTAAATTTAAATATTTTTAAGTTTAGTAGAAAATTTTAGTACCGATTCGATAGCAACTTTTAGAAGATCTGAAAGGTAATATGTGTATAAAAAAGGAGAGTTACTATTTTTTCTGAAAATCACTTAGCATTATTGTCTCCTGGTACTAGGAACAATATTGAACATTCTTAAATTATTCCAAACATAAAAAGCAGCTGCAATTCAATCACTAAAATATTTTATTTAATATTGATGTAAAATGGTGCGCTTCGTTTTAATTAATCTCAAAAAATTTCACGCTTACTCCTGAAAATTTATTGAATTTGAAGAATAGCCGTAACAATGGAGGTACTGGCAATTATTAATCGAAATAAAGAACATTTATTTGTGTACCTAAATTAATATTACGATCTATAGATTATATATATTATTGCTGTATAGTGTCGGCTTAAAAGTAAAAGTAAAAGACATTTATTTGGCAAATTAACACACATACACACAAACGTAAACAGAATGACACATAATAGAAAACACATTGAAAACACAAAGATAAAAAAAATATATAGTAAAAACATTAATTAACATTGCCAAAAGGGTGTCGTCTCAGCATGTGTGCCTGGAACGGGACACAGACCGTTCCGAGACACGCTGGTTTTCAGCCGACACCGCCTAATTTAAACAAAACAAAAATATAATATAACAAGATAAAACAAACCTACACATTTTTATTATATAACTAACAACGTTTCAAATACTAACAAAATTTCAATAACTAACAATAAAATAAAAAAACACTCATTATATTGTAAGTACATACCAATCTATCTATACTTATAATAAATCTGTAGAGAGGTCAATTCTGTACATGAAATATATTTTCAAAATAACTATCAGGGGGTGATTAGGGATCGATACTGATGCCAAAAATGCAATCAGTAAAATTTTTGTCTGTCTGTCTGTCTGTCTGTCTGTCTGTCTGTCTGTCTGTCGGTTTGTATGTTCCTTATGGAAACAAAAACTACTCGACGGATTCAAACGAAACTTGGTACAATTATTCTTCATACTCCTGCGCAGGTTTTTGTATACTTTCCAGCAGAGTAGTTAAGGGGAATTTTGGGAAATTTTGGGAAAACGGGAGAAGTTACTACATTTTTTAAGCTTCCGTCACGTGTGCAGCCTTAATGGTTAAATTAACATAGAAATCATGTACGACGGAAATATTCTTCATAAAATTATCTAAAAAAAAATCCTTAACAGTTTATGTCTATCTTTTACGGTTGACTCACAATAACACGCTTAGCAGTTCGGAACATTCTGATTATATTTGTTTACTCTTACGTTTGTAAACCCCTAATTTAAAAAAGGTAACATTATTACCTATTCAATAAAAAAAGAATCATAGAAATCGGTTGAGAAACACCGAAATTATACATAAAATAAGCCATCGCGCCCGTGACCAAAACCGAATCGTTACTAATTTACATATAACATACTAGATGGCGCCAGTAGTTGCATCCTACAACACGTAATGATTTATTTTTTAGATTGTTATAAATACTTCATAGCGTTTTATTCCAAAATTTGCTATTAAACGGAAATACTGAACCGTTCATTAAAGCGTATTCAAAATCACCAAACTACACTGTTTAGGGAGTGCTATAAATTTAATAAATTGAAAACATTGCGCTGAATTTCACAATGCTTGAGCAGTGACTAAAGAAAGAAACTTCAGATATTCAAAAAACAACGCTACCCGTGCGAAGCTGGGACGATCCACTAGTTAATAAATAAAGTAAAAATTATAAAAATAGATATATAGGTAATATGATATAATACATATAACATTCTATAGGAGTAATTTATAATTCAATAAATAACACTACCCCATTTCTTCCGGTGGGTGTACGTAAGAGGTGACTAACGGTATTGGGACTTTTAAGGGATTTTTGGGCGATGCGGTTGGAGACCCATCACCAACAACCTTTATTTTACCATCTTTTCCCCATGCAACTTCCAAAAGTGGCTGAGGAATTTCTAATTCCTTAGGTCTGGCTACTTCTTCTAGAGATTTATAGCCGTGAATATGTATGTATGTATAGGTTATATCTTCTGTTCTCTGTGGCAAACCTACAGAGTAAGTACAAAAAGCAAAATAAAATTTTAAAATATTTAATAGACAAAAAATATAGCCGTTTTGAATAGCCCTAACGAGACAAACTATCTTGATCTTAACACCAACCTTTTGGCCGGACTACTCTATCGAACACGTATATAGCAATAATACCACATTTAAATAAATTTAATCGCAAAATTTCTTATTCCGAAGCTCTGGCTATCCCTTCTAGGGATTCAGAGCCGTGAATATATGGTTGTATGTATAATCACAAAAGTACAATGCAAAACTAAACTAATGACAATTTAACTATGCAATAAAGACATGTGCGGCGTAGAGGTCAATCGTTGACGTGACCCCGCCACACTAGCGTGACTGCGCGGGAGTCCCACTCGGCTCAAATTAACATAACACATACTAATTTACATCACTGATCTATTATCGTGTGTTTACTTATAATAATAATAATAAATAATAATAATCTCATTTAAAATTTAAATTTTCTTTTTCGGCCATGGGAGAGGCGAGGAACTAAAAATCATGCCCAAAATAATAATAATAAAAACTCTTTATTGCACATCACAAAAAAACAACAATTACAAAAAAAAAAGATCGGTACAAAAGCCAAAGTACAACTGGCGGTCTTATCACTAAGAGCGATCTCTTCCAGACAACCCATAAATGGAAAGATTTGCTGGATTAAAAAAATGTTCGGTAGATGTCCAATAAATTATGTAAAATAAATATTAATTATTTTTATAAAATAATTACTTATGTGGTTTTGTTACATTGTAGATTGATAAAAACATTGTACTTGTAACATAATCATATTTTTGTGATAAATCTTAAATTTGTCTTTTAAAAAGTAACTAAGTATATGTACTTATGATTTGATTATTTTTTCTGCCAGTCTATAAAAATAATATTATATAAAAAATAATATAACATAATATGTAGCAGAAGTTTTGTGAATTTTTAAGGTCTGCCTTCCTTATTTTAAACTGCCACCGTGAATATAATGAGGATTCTTATTCTCGTATCAACGTCCGTAAAAACTCTGATTATTGTAGGCTTTGTTAGTCTATCGCTAACTGTATTTTTGCTCTCAGAAGAGTAGAGAGTAATTTTCGCATGTTTAATATACTCAAATGATTAAATCTGGCTTAGTTAGTACTTTTTTTACGTTACGTTTACGATTAAAATATTATTCAAAATACTACAACTACTATTTATGAATATATAAAATATAATTTAAATACTGCATTTCCGGCGCATTTTACTTCTAGGTAACTAATTGCAACGTGCACATCCTTGTCCTACTTTCAGATGTTTCAAATTCGCCAACAAAAAGCTGCCAAAATGCTAAATAACCATTCCAAATAATTTAACGAAAATTCAGCGAGAGAAACTAGGGATTAATACAAAACGAGGTCATCGATATTTCAGTTAAGCCACCACAGACTAATCATTGTACTAACTATCCATACTTGGAAGGTACATACATACATATACTCACGGCTATAAATCCCAAGAAGGGGTAGCCAGAGCTAAGGAATTTGAATTCCTCAGCCACTTTTGGAAATTTAAGTGGGGAAAAGATAGTAAAAATAAAGGTTGTTGGTGATGGGTCTCCAACCACATCGCCCAAAAATCCCTTAACCTATCGTCTGTGGTGTCACGGATCCGTGACATCACCAGTCAACTGTGTAAGCACGGATCCGTGACATGATTTTTTTGGGCCACTTTTATGGAATTTAAACTTTATTTTTAAACGAATAAGGCATAGTTTCTATTGGACTTAAATTGTAGTAAGTCAAGTGAACATAGCCGCGTAAGAAAAACAAAACAACCAATCATTCATTTGAACATAACCGTTTCAAATTTCAGTTTGAGTTCACCGTGCTCAACGTCGGTGTCGGGTTACAAGTGTTTATGCAACTTTTGTAAACATCTGGTGATCCTTTTTTTTGTGTAATGTGAAGTGGTTTTTGCGCCATAAAATAGTGAATTTATCGCTCTGCATGATACAACTTTATAAAGTGACAAAATTACAAAAATAAAAATATAAATAACATTTTTCCCAACCCGGGGAGAACAAAGGGATACCCGATTTTGTTTCCAGGTATGTAATTATACTATATCTTTGAAACTAGTACAATAAGTACCAAAATACTCATTAGAAATCTGAAAAACTACTTGAAACAGCCAAATAAGGTAGTACCATATAAAGTATAGCTAAATTTTTATGATTTCTGCAATCAGGCGCGCAAATTTTCGCGTGCGAATTTTTTTGGTGACCTTGGCACAGCTTTAGGACCTATTAAGTGTCGCCCTCGCACAGCCCCAAAACCGTGAGTCACCTCTTACGTACACCCACCGGAAGAAATGGGGTAGTGCTATTCTAAGCCGACACTACACAGCAAACACACTATCCATACTTAGAAGGTTAAATATTACAATCAATATTTTGCTTACTTATTCTTAACTTATTCACTTCCCGTGCGGTAAATGATGAAAAGGTAATGAAATTCTTGACGATCTCTGATAAAAATGGGACAAAACAAAATTCAACAACATTTCACGTCAAAGAGCTTAAAAGTTGAAATATTGTAAGGTCGTATTACGGTCACTGCGCCCCGAAAAGCGGATTTTGGTTGACATTTAATTATCGGACTTTTTATCGCGGCTCCAAATCTAGTTTAGGTTTATATTTGCGAAAGATGACGTCTTATTTTCAGTGAAAGTGATGCATTGTTTGTTCTAAAGTGTTAATTAAGCCGGTGAGTCTGTCGTTGTGACACGCGCGGCTAGAATACGAAATGTTGTAATTTCTCTTCTCAAATCTGAAAGCTTTTAGTGCATTGACGCAAATCGTGCCGCGACAATCACCACTCTTGCTTTGCTGCCAATCTCTCCGTGTTAACATTGTTGTTCCTTTACATATATTGATTTCATCCGACGTATTTTAAGAACAGACTCGTAAAGTATAAACAAATATTTCATTGTCCAGTTTAATTTAAATTGTTAATGAGTATGCACTACGTTTTCGGCACAACAATATTTTATAATAGTTCTTAAGACATATTATATAGTTCTTAATAATATATATATACTCATTCATGAACACGTAATAATGATGTAGATATTTTCAATTGTGTTACATTTGTCACGAATTTTAGTCAAATTACCGGTAAAAATTCTGTTTATGAGCTCATATTTTCTTAAAACTTTAAGGAATCGAGCACTGCCTAATTACTAATGTCTAATTATAATTACTGTATAGAAACTGTTATAGAAAATACTCCAGCCCCATCGCCCGAAACTCAATTAAAAACTCCAAAAACCCTCAGTTGCCTCTTACGGGAACTAAGGGGTTAGGGATATTGTAAGGGTACACTCCACAGAAACTTCTATATTCAGGTCCTTATATTACTATTCACTTTGACAAAAAGATGTTAGAAACTCAAATATAACTTTTTAAGGCAACTCATACGTCTAGGTTTAATAAATGTATTGCTTTACCATTTATTTTACATAACCTTATACTATGTGGATGGGATTGTTAGTAGAGGACGGCTTCGTAAAACGTTTCTTGACCAGATAGAAAACGTGTTAGGTGGTCAGTGGTGAACAAGTCTTTTTAAAAAGATATATTTATTTAAAGTTACAAAGTTACACTTATGAAATAGAATTAAGATATAGAAATAGACTTAGAAATAACGATACAGTGAGTCTACGTTGAAGTAAGAATTAGAAGTGACATGAGAGGGTGTTGTATGACTATTTATATTGGTTGGGCGAGAAGGGATAGCGTGGGTTGTGAGTTTGTGGACAAAGGATCGTTAAGAGATTGATATATTGAGGGATGTCACTAGGGGGTGGCATCTTTATGATGGACAGATGGTTTGAATGTTTTTTTGGGAAAGATTGACAAACGCTTTTAATGGGGTTGATTTCAAGAACTTGGGAGGGAAAGGTGGAATAGTACAAAAACCTAAACATTAAGAGTTGACACAAATGGGTATTTACGACTAACTTAGTATGATAGCAAAAAGTTAACATAGAAATAGGGTTGACACTTTTGGATGTTTATGACTAACATATTTTAAGGTTTACGTGACTAACTTATAAAAGGAAATATAAAAGAATAGGGTACGCTTAACTAATTGTTAAATACAATGGTTGAATACAATGCAATGAGTGGTTACGTAACACCTCCCCCACTAGAACAACGATTGGGGCTTCTTTGGTCGCAATCGTTGTAGACGAGGAGACTGGGAAACATCGGCGTCTTCTTCGGTATATGAGGCTACCGTCTGCTGTGGCTCCAATGGGATAACTTGCGTTCTGCGTGATTTGTCGAAACAGTTGTTAAAGATTTGTATGCACCCGCCGTTACCGCTGTGGTTGTGATGATTTCGACTGAATATTTTCGTTAGTATTCGGAAACAAGGGCAGCATTTGTAGATGCAGTATGTCGTTAATATGATTCCAATACTCCATGTGAATATGTTAAATTTGTTGGAGTGTTTCTTTAGGAATGTTTCTTCTTGGCTTTGGAGAACTTCTTTGTATTTGTCTAATTGATCTTTAATTGATCCAAGTGAATCCAATTTGATGTTGTTCAATTTTAATGGAAGAAGATCTGGATTTGAGAGGGCTTCTTTATCGCTTGGCTTTAGGCAGTCTTCTTCTATACTAATCATAATGGTTGGATGAGTATAGTTAGTGCTTAGTTCGGTGGTGGATGCCAATGTTATAAAACTTGTGAATAGTTTGCAGCTTTCTTCTAGAGTGATGATGCCAGTGTTCTTTAGGTTGTGATTGGAGGACGATTGACCGCATTGTAGGACACATTGAGTTTCTTCTTGTAGGATGAAAATCCATCGGTTGTTCTTCAATGGCTGGAACGTGTGAAGTTGGCAGGGAAATTGTTCAATTTGCATGATTCCGGGATTGTTGGGGTTGTGCTTAGTAGCACGGCAACTTCGCAGGAGGGACGATTGTTGTAGTTATATATTGGAGCATCGTTACACGCCATTTTCTGAGGTGCGTATGTCTTGCAGCTCTTCAGGTTGTCCAGTGACGCGTAGTGTTGTCTTGTTGAGCTCATGGCCAGATAGTTGTGCTCAGGGATGAGGGTGGAGTAGATATTGGAAGCGGGATGTTTAAAGGGAATGGAATATATATGATATAGAATAAAGTTTTCGTTTCTTACAAGGGGAAAGTTTATTACAAAGACTAATTTGTTTTTGTAAATATAAGACGTAATGCTTGACGATTCTATGATTTCGTGAATATTTTGAATCGTAGGAGGTGCAACTAAGTTGAGTTCATTTCTTGAATGGGCACTAGTAAGCAATTCTTTGTAAATTTGTTCCGTAGATATTATTGAGGGATGAACGGTTCCGGATTTAGCAAATAAAATACTTGTGAGAATGTCATTAATTTCTTGTTCGAGGCTAATTACCGATTCTAATAATTGTATGGAAATTGTAGAAATTTCTTCTGTTGCTTGCAAGTTAAATATAGCCGTGTTCGTTCGATTTATGTGATTGTTAAGTTGTATCATGTTACGATTGATGATACCTTCATCAAAATTAATTTTTGACATTGTTTCGTTAAAATTAGAGACAGTTGACGTAATGACTTGGAGTTGTTGCTTTAAAAGTTTATGGGTATCTAATTCTTGTTTTTCTAACAAGCTTATACATTCGTCATAGTACTTTGCATCTTTGGCATCGGGTGTTCCGATTAGCCATTTAAGGATGGTGCTGAGTCCATCTAGAATTTCGCGTTTAGAGCGACGAACAGTATAAAATTGTAATTCCGATAAGCGAGATTCAATTTTATCGAGATTTATTTTTAGGAATGATTTCGTCGTATGTACATTTGAAATCGAGGTATGGTTGTATGTTAACGCGTTATATGTATTTGAGAGATGATCTAGAGCCTTTTTTGGCTTTAAAAACTGGGTCGAGGTCTTTGTAGACAACGAGTTTCCAGGAGCCTTGGGTAATAAGGATATTCCCTTCCTCTTCATAGTATAGAGAGGATTTTGAGGGAATTTTTTGGATAAGAGGTTCTCCAGCAACTGACAATGTTGTGAAGTACCTGTAAGTTAAATATTATCGCTTATTATCTAAGAAAAAGTTTTTAAATTGTTGATTAATAGTTTTATTCCTATATATAACTTATAGATTAAGATATAGAAGATTAATTTTATAAGAGAACATATTATAAAGCTAACATATGGATTATTTATTAGGGTTTCCATGTTATACGCTATAGAATTAGTAGAATTAGTATTATTAATAGAATTAGAACTAAAATTATTAGAGCTAGGATTAGGATATGCAAGGGTTAGCTGCATTTCCCTGAAATAAAAATAGATTTTAGCTGAAACCGATATTAAAATTAATTTGGTTTCACTTTACAAAATTGTTGTCGCTGTTATTGTTTGCCACAACGACTGGCCTTAAACGGTTAGCGTGGACTAATTGATTTTTACCTGATTTCCTTATTACATAATTATGGTTAAAACCGACCCTGACAATCTGGAAGGGGCCTTCCCACTTCGCGTCTAGATTGTTGGGATTCGGTATTCGCAACATGACTTTATCGTTCAGATGGAAATCGGCAATGTTTTTAATATTACTATCGTATCTTGTTTTTGCTTTCTCTTTCATAGAGTCTACATTTTCGCGGGCTAGGTCTCTTGAGATTTTAATTCGTTCTAATAAGTCTTTGAGGTAGTCGGCGGAGGTGTACTCATTAATATCCTTTATGTTATACAAGTTTCTTGGTTTGTAACCAAAAAGTAATTCGTGAGGTGTAAACCCAGTAGATTGGTTAGTGGAAGTGTTATGGACCATGATAGCGAGAGGTATGATTTGATCCCAATTATAATTCTTTCGATTGTGATACATTCTAATATGATCTCGTAATACTGCGTGGAATCTTTCAAGAGCTCCGTTAGTTTGAGGGTGGTATGCTGTACTAAGGGTATGGTTACAATTCAATATTTTCATTAAGTCTTTAATTAATGAGTTTACAAATTCTCCACCTCTATCAGAATGGAATCTCTTAGGAACACCAAAGTGTTGGCAAAATTTAAGTAATCCTATTGCGATTGAGCTTGGTTGCTTGTCTGGAATAGGATATGCTTGAACGAATCTAGTTAGATCGTCTTGAAGAGTTAAAATATATTTATTTTGATCTTTGGTTATATCGGAATATGATACGAGATCTATAGTGACTCGTTCGAAGGGTTCAGTGGGGGCTGAAGTGATAACCATTGGGGCTTTGTAAGTTTTTCTTTGAACTTTATTCCTTTGACATGTGTTACAATTTTCGACATATGTTTTTATTTGTTCACACATGCCTTTCCAAAAATAAAGATCTCTTATCTTTTTTGTTGTTTCGACTATTCCTCTATGACCTGCGAGGGGATCGTCATGAAATTGTTTCAAGATATTTGGAATATCATCAGATGCGGGGGTCGTTACTTTATTTTCACATATGGTGATTTCACAGCCATAATAATCAGCCAGATAAGAAGTTATGTGAAGCTGTTCATTTCCTTGCATTTTGCAAGTTTTATCATTTTTTAGACAAGGGACATAAAGAGATTTAATATCGTTATTTTGGAGACAGTGTAATAGGGATTTAAAATAGCATTCTGAATTCCATGGGTCGAAGTGAGTGGGTCTTGTATAAGAAAATATAATATTCTGATTAAAGTGAGATGTTAGAGAATCGAATTCGTATAGGTTTTTGTTTCTATCGAGAAATGGTTTCGGTTGGGAACATATAGCTAATGCTTGTTTATATAAATCGTTACTTTCGGATAGAGAACAAGATACCGGAATATAAATATCTTTGTGACGAGTATCTAACAATTGATCAGGAGAGAATTTAATGTTTTTTGGATCAAAGTTATCTAATGAAAGGGAAACGAAGTATTCGTAGTTTATTTGTAAATAGTCGTCGCTTTGTTGGTTTTGAGAGGTGCTAGGAATGGCATTAGTATGAAGAATGGTATTTTGTGGAGGTCTAGAAAGTGCGTCAGCGTTTGTATTATTTTTTCCAGCTTTATGAACGATTTGATAATCGTATGCTTCTAGTTTGAGACGCCAGCGAGCTAAGCGACTGCCGGGGTCTTTGATTGAGAACAACCATATGAGTGGTTTGTGGTCGGTCACGACCGTGAATCTTCTGCCAAATAGATAAGGACGGTAATGTTTTACTGCTTCGACTATTGCAAGGAGTTCGCGTTCGATTGCGGAGTAATTAGTTTCAGCTTTATTAAGAGTACGGGAGTAGTATGCGATTGGTAAATCTTTACCTATTTCACCTTGTGAGAGAACAGCGCCTATAGCATATAGTGAGGCATCTGTTGTGAGGACAAATTCCTTCTCGAAGTTGGGGTATTGTAAGATCGGTGGGTTTGTTAAAAGTTTTTTACTCTCTTCGAAACAGTCTTGGTGAATCTTGGACCATATAAAAGGTACATCCTTTTTAAGGAGAAGAGTTAGGGGTTTCGTAATATTGCTAAAGTTTGGGATAAATCTGCGATAGTAACCTGTAAGGCCAAGGAAAGATTTAATATCTTTACAATTTTTCGGTGTAGGGAAATTGATCACAGCTGATATTTTATCTGGGTTTGGTTTAACGCCTTCACTAGTTATGATATGGCCAAGATAAGCGACTTCATGCCGCATGAATTCACATTTGTCTGGTTGGATTTTTAATTGGAATTTTCTAAGACGACTGAAAATTTCACGGAGTTTTTCTTCATGCTCTTGAATGCTAGATGCAAAGCACACTATGTCATCTAAATACACAAAGCACCGTTCTCCTTGTAAACCGTAGAGCACAGAGTCCATAACTCTTTGAAAAGTTGCAGGAGCATTTTTGAGGCCAAAGGGCATTCGTTTGAATTCAAAATGCCCGTACGGAGTGTTGAATGCTGTCTTCGAAATGTCAGAGGGATTAACTTCTAATTGATGGAAGCCTGACGCCAAATCGAGCGTAGAAAAGTACTTTGAATGACCTAGTTTATCTAAGATGTCCGTAATATTTGGTAATGGGTAGCTATCCCCGATAGTAATGTCATTAAGTTTGCGATAATCGATGACTAGACGCCATTTTTGTTTACCGGATGCGTCTAATTTCTTCGGGACGACCCATATAGGACTACTCCACGGAGAAGAGCTAGGCTGTATTATATTTTGTTCGAGCATTTTATTAACCTGAGTTTTTACTTCTTCTTCATGGACTTTTGGGAAGCGGTATGTTTTCGAGTGAATTGGGATTTGAGAAGTTGTAGGTATTGAGTGTTTGGTGTGATTACTAAACGATAGTGGATCACCTTCTACATAGAATATATCTGAGAATTCTTCTACAATTCTCATTAGAGAGGATTTTTCTTCCGAGTTCAAATGTTCGTTCCTTATAAGATTTGAAACTACATTTTTCCTATTGGGATTTGAAGCAATTGGATTCGCATTACTACTTTCGGTAATGTTATAGTTATTTATTTGTGCCGTATTTAAAATAAATGGAGTGGCTTCTATTATTGGAGTATCTATTGTTACATCGTTGTCGGTTATATTGAGGCAGGTTATTAAAAATGTATTATTCCGAACCTCAACTAATGATTCAGGTATAAGGATGCCTTCTGCTAGGCTTTGTTTTTTTATGAGTGCGGTTCCCGAGTCCATTGTGTTTGTGTTGCACATTATTACTGTTTCCGATCGGCTATTCAGACTGTGTTCTAAGGTTGAGCAATTGTGTTCATTTAAGTAGTGCAACCGATAAGTTTTATCTTTAATGTGCATAGTTTTTGATTTAATGTATAACTTGGTATTGAAATAGGATAGAAAATCATTACCTAGAATTCCGTCTGCTTTTATATTAATATCCGCAACGTGGAATTTGAATTGTGGGAAATTATCTAAAGATATTTTAGCTGTTCCGTAGCTCCTAATTGAGTTTTGTCCTGAAGATATACCCATAATGGATATGATTTCGGAGTTATCAATTTCAGAGGACCCTATTTTGTTTTTTTGCATAACAGAAATAGCGGCGCCTGTGTCTACGAGTAGCGTTACTGGTTGTCCGTCTATGTGGAGAGTACAGTGCAATAAATTTTCGGGAGGCACGTTTTCTATTAAAGATATTGTATATTCTGTTAGTTTGATTTCGGGTGTTTTATTTATTTTCTTAGTTTTAGAACGGCATTTTTTTATTTTGCGTTGCTTGTTAGATTTAGTATTTGTTTTTTGAGACGATTGAGTCGATTGAGACGATTGAGACGATTGAGACGATTGAGACGATTGAGACGATTGAGGCGATTGAGACGATTGAGTCGATTGAGACGATTGAGACGATTGAGACGATTGAGACGATTGAGACGATTGAGACGATTGAGGCGATTGAGACGATTGAGACGATTGAGGCGATTGAGGCGATTGAGACGATTGAGTTGATTGGTGGTTCGTTTGCGTACTTGCATCCGCTTTTAATTTAATTGGAGGTGGTTTAACTCCTCCACAGGGAATGAGCTGTTTGTCTCGGCCGTGGAATCGCTCGTGTTCCCGACCTCGGATAAGTTTAAATTATTGACTCTTGCAGTTGATTGGTTGTTTGGCTGCATCGAGTTTCTATATGCCCTTTTCCGGCATTCGCTAATGAGATGCCCCATATTTTTGCAATAACTACATATTTTTGTGGGGAAATTCCCATTAGATTGATTGTGTACTGGGACTTGAAGCCTAGAGTTTGTTGATGAATTATTGGGTACTGAGGGCCTGTAATTTGATTTGAATGGTGGTCTCAGCCCGGTATTAATTGAAATCGGTCGGTTTGTTTTGAAAAGTGATTGCCTAGCACCGTTCATCTTTCGTATCTTATCCTCTTGGATAGCAAAATTAGCGGCATCTGACAGGTTCGAAAAGTCCCTAGTTCTTAACATAGTGCCGATATCGGAACTGAGTCCGTTTACAAAAACATTAAGGGCGGTTTCTTCCGTAGAAGCTTTACGACCGGCTAACGTTGCATCGTTTATTTCGCCTGCGAGCTTCTCAATTATTTTAGACCTACATAGGTCGACGCGGTGGAAATAATCGGTGATTGATTCCGCCGGTTTTTGGAACATACTCTGTAGTTCTATGCTAATATGTGAGATGGTTTTCACATTAGAGAATCTACTAATTAAGAATTGCTTTAGAATGTCCCAGTTTTCAAAAGTTCGAATATGTACATCGGAAGCATTATGCCCTATAATTTTATTTAAAGTAAGCACTAGCAGTATTTCCTTTTTATCTTCGCTTGCTAAGGAAAACGCCGTGTCACAAGATCGAACAAATCTATAGATTTGTTCCGGGTTAGAAGTATCGAAAGTGGGAATTAATTGAGTGAGGGTTCCCAAATCGAAATTGGACATGAATAGTTTCGATTCTTTAGAGTTCGGCATTGTTATTAATTTAAATAAGGCTGTTGAAAATAGGAATTAAAGGATGTGTTACAAAAAAAATATATAAATATATAGAGATTTAGTAGATTTTGATAAAAACGTTGGAAGGATTAGGAATAGAGCAAACTTTACTCACCAGAGCACCAACATGGACAAAAACATAGTCACGAAGTAACAGGTTCGGCAGCTCCTCTTGAAGTCCCAGGGACACCGTTAATTATTAATTTTAATCAACGTTACGAAGCTGACTTTATTTTACTTTGCAAAGATGCTTTATCCTACCGACTGCGCCAAATTTGTTAGGTGGTCAGTGGTGAACAAGTCTTTTTAAAAAGATATATTTATTTAAAGTTACAAAGTTACACTTATGAAATAGAATTAAGATATAGAAATAGACTTAGAAATAACGATACAGTGAGTCTACGTTGAAGTAAGAATTAGAAGTGACATGAGAGGGTGTTGTATGACTATTTATATTGGTTGGGCGAGAAGGGATAGCGTGGGTTGTGAGTTTGTGGACAAAGGATCGTTAAGAGATTGATATATTGAGGGATGTCACTAGGGGGTGGCATCTTTATGATGGACAGATGGTTTGAATGTTTTTTTGGGAAAGATTGACAAACGCTTTTAATGGGGTTGATTTCAAGAACTTGGGAGGGAAAGGTGGAATAGTACAAAAACCTAAACATTAAGAGTTGACACAAATGGGTATTTACGACTAACTTAGTATGATAGCAAAAAGTTAACATAGAAATAGGGTTGACACTTTTGGATGTTTATGACTAACATATTTTAAGGTTTACGTGACTAACTTATAAAAGGAAATATAAAAGAATAGGGTACGCTTAACTAATTGTTAAATACAATGGTTGAATACAATGCAATGAGTGGTTACGTAACAAACGTTCTTATAAAGGCGGGGGTCCGAAGTAAGAAGAATAATAGAAGATGTATGAGAAGAATAATGCATGTAAGGGAAGCAAGAGAGGTTTGTCAAGATCATACTAAGTGGCGATCGATAGTCTCTGCCTACCCCAATGGGAATAATGGGTGTGAGTATAAGTAAGTAAGTAACCTTATACTATTATCATAACTTTAAAATCGTTAAGATATGTAAAGTATGCATCTATGTATTAACTAGTATTCTAGAACTTTATTCAAAAAGGCAAATGGCGAATCTATTATGGTGTTTTTTATTAGTTATAAAAGGTCAAACAATTTTCCCTATTTATGAATAATTTGGCACTTTCATATTGAGAATAGGTTGTTTGTGTTTTAGAGAAGAAATATTTTTAAAAGTATGTCTCACCAATTTAAATTAATTAATACATAATAAAAATGAAAGTTCTCTCGTCAAATGACGCAAACTGATGATAAACAGTTCCATAAAACGCTATGGGTATCTTTTATATTATATTTGGATGGGAAAACAATATTGAGGCCAGCAACAAAATATATCAATAGAGACATGAAGGTACTAATTTATAAAATGGCACACAGCTTGGGCACGTCAGAGATAAGATTACGTATTAACTAATACTAGTATGTCAAGTACATGGGACTATAAATTTAGCGATTTTATTGGACATACATACTCCATACAACTAAAAAACGACGACTCTAGCCATTATTGTACGATCCTGGCAAACCTCCCTTGCTTCGTTTACATCCATCAAACTTTTCATACATGCTCTTTTATTCTTCATACTTCGGACGGAAGTATTAGAGAGTTGTTTGAGTCAAATTATGGAATACTATCGCTATATGTACCAATGTACCATGTGGCATTTTTTTTTTTTTTAAATGGAACGTGAGTTGATATCTTATAAAATACCATCCTTTTAAATTGAAATGTTATAATGTGACTAAAATCGTGACAGGTAAAAAGCTCTATATAATGAAGCTAACATGATTAGTATTTAGACGATGTCCGTCCGAGTGAATAAGTGACTAGCTTTTCGATCCGGAAGTTGCGGTTTCGATCCCCGCAAAGAGCGAAATTTAAGTGATGAGCATAAATGATTTTGTCTTAATCTTGGATGATATTAATATGAGTTTTATAATATATTTAAAATACATATATCGTTGAGTTGGTATCCCATAGGACAAATGATTAAGTTGTACTTAGTTTGGGGCTAAATTGATCTGTATAATAAAGGTCCGTTAATATTTATTTAGGACACATATCCACGTCACATATAAATATATAGCTACATTCTACGTATTTCGCCACTTTTATATATCCATTTATTTATTTTTTTATTTATTTATTGCATTCCATAGCTATTACATGGTTACAAATTTTATAATTTTATATATCCCTTACATTCAATACCATATTAAAATGACAAGAGCTTATATCATGGAAAAATGTATTCAGGAAAAGGCAGACAGATTTGTATATCCAATTAGATTGATAAAGTCTATTTTAAATATAACATGTCATACTTTTAACAACTGCTCCCAAAAATTAGCAAAATGATAAACGACATTTTTTCGCCGGAAAAATGTGTCATCGCGATAAATGTGCCACAATCTTTAGTTTTTAGAGCGGGCAAAGATGACGATGCACTAATAAATGTTCAGAAGAAAAACTTTTATTTGTTCTGCAATAATGCTAAAAGTTACTACTATATAAATTAAATTAATGGTTTTTATAAAGGAGAACTGAGCTGTGGTAAGAACAACTGCTTTACTTTCGATACAACTAAACACAGACAAATGTAATTTAAATCTTTTTGTTCATGAAAACCTCATGTGGGGATTATTACTAATAAATAAAGAATAAATAAAGGAAAGAAAAATTTGTCCCCGCCTGTGTCGAAATTTTTCTTTCCTTTATTTATTCTTTATTTATTACAAACAAATGTGTATAGAATCGTAATAGCTATGAGAACTTTATGTTTTTTTTAGGATTGTATTTTCAGATCAACTGTCTTATTTTCAGTTATTTACTTCCAAATCCAAGAGGTACGGACAGACAAACGACAAAGTAGAAAAACCATTCTTATTTACTTATAATCACGCCCATTTTCCCATTGGGGTACCCAGAGATTATCGATCGCCACTTAGCACGATCTTGACAAATCTCTCTTGCTTCCCTTACATTCATTAGTTTTCTCATACATGCTCTTTTATTTCTCTGAGGAATTTCCAATTTCTTAGCTCTGGCTACCCCTTTCTTGGGATTTATAGCCGTGAGTATATGTATGTATGTATGTATGCTCTTTTATTCTTCACGGACCCCCGCCTTTAACATTCTTATGTTTTTTATCTGATCTAGAAAAGTTTTACGAAGCCGTCCCCTTATAACTATACCATCTAATTAAAAACCATTCTTATTTCAATATTAATGAAAAGATGGCGGATGTCAATGAAGCTACAGAGGTTTGTCAGGATCGTACAAAGTGGCGATCGATAGTCTCTGCCTACCCCAATGGGAACTAACAGCGTGAGAATATGTATGTATCTATTTCAATATTTATTAAGCCACATCAAAATAAAACAATCAAACATTTCTAAACATAAGATGATACACTTGTACCGCGTATGAATATGTATATGATAATATTGGATGGAATCCAGACACTGGTGATTATTATTGAAACATATGAATGAAAGGAGTTCTTAATTTATATTTTCTTGTTAGAACAGACTGTGTAGTGATGATGTTCTATTTAAACGTTACAGATATGCTTTGGTTTCACTACGTTTGCCAACCGAAAGTATGTAAAGGATTATTCACCATCGGTTTATAACATCAAAGACGTTTTAATACGTTTCTTGTTCGTGTTCTGCTCTGTAGTGTCGGCTTAGAATATCACTACCCCATTTCTTCCCATGGGGGATCGTTAGAGGCGACTAAAGGTATTGGGGCTTTTAAAAGTAATTTTTGGCCGATGCTGTTGGAGACCCATCATCAAAAACATATATTTTTCAGTCTTTTCCCCACTTCACCTCCCAAAGTGGCTGAAAATTTTATGAATCTGAAGCTATCGTATAGCCGTGAGTGTAAGTATTTATATTGATTAGCCATTATAATAAAATAATATCATGAAGAAAGCTGCTAGCAAAATATCGTTATATTCCATGTATAATATAATTAATTATTGATGCACTACAAACACACAAACCAATTCGTGCACTAAGTTTTGTTTTCATTCTTCCAGTAGGGCAAGCACGAGCCGTGTTTAAACTAGTTATCGCGTGGGATAAAGCAGCCATCTCTTACGCACTTACTTAGTATCGTATACTGCCATCTCATTCTAACCGTTATCGTGTCGATAAAATAGCGCTCGTGCTTGCTATACAGTAGTAAGTAAAAGTATGATCCCAGTTAAAAACACATATAAATATATGATTTAGAAGGAGGATTTATGGCGGTGAGTATATATATATACTTTGGCCGTGTAGTGCCGGCTTAGAATAGCACTACCCCATTTCTTCCGGTGGGTGTACGTAAGAGGCGACGCGATGCGGTTGGAGACCCATCACCAAAAACCTTTGTTTTACCATGTTTTCCCCACTCAACTTTCCATAAGTGGCTGAGGAATTTTTAATTCTTTAGCTCTGGCTACCCCTTCTAGGGATTTATAGCCGTGAGTATATGTATGTATGTATGTATAATATATATAATGTGTATTTAGAAGCCGTGTAGGGCCGGTTTAGAATGTCACTATCCTTTTCTACCCACGGGTGTCGAAAGAGACGACTAAGGGTATGGCGTATGGGGCTTTTGTAAGTGGTTTTTGGGCGATGCGGTTGGAGACCCATCACCATCGATACTTGGTTTCTACCATCTTGTCCATACCATACCATAATATCAACTTCCAAATGTGGCGGAGGAGTTTCTAGCTCTGAAGCTGTGGCTGGCTACTCCTTTGTGAGATTTATGGCGGTGAGTATATGTATATGCATCTATACGTACTTGCATGTTATTGTTGTATTCAAATTAATTATTTGCTGTGTAGTGTCGGCTTAGAATAGCACTACCCCATTTCTTCCGGTGGGTGTACGTAAAAGGCGACTAACGGTATTGGGGCTTTTAAGGGATTTTTGGGCGATGCGGTTGGAGACCCATCACCAAGAAGCTTTATTTCACCATCTATTCCCCACGCACCTTCCAAAAGTGGCTGAGGAATTTCTAATTCCTTAGCTCTGGCTACCCCTTTCTTGGGATTTATAGCCGTGAGTATATGTACGTATGTATGTATGTCAAATCAATTACCAGTAAGTAACTTTTTCCAGCACGGACTTATGTTGGATATTATTGTGGTTTGTTTTAATTAAATGTAACGAGAAAACATAATGAAAATGTGTACATAAAGTGTTGGTAATGAGTGCAGTGCGCGCTCGTAACCGTCAGAACAGATCATGTTGTTAAATTTATTTGAAACATGTGCCTTTAACAAAATATGGTGCACATGTTTTATTTTTGTACCTTACGTTATGCAATCTGCCAAACGGCAGTAATTTTTCAATATTATATTGTTTCATTTATATTTTATATCGTTAAATTTTGTTCATATATAACTTATTGTTAAGGCATGATATTTTAAAATCTAAATAGATTATAACAAGGTCCGAAATGTAATAAATACTTTATAACAAGTATCAAATCACATTCTAGAATACTTTCAAATCCCATAATCAATTACTAAACCGAAGGTTGCTCAGTTTGAGTTTCCGTTCTCTGACTCGAGTAAACACCAATTTGGCCAGTTTAGTTCTACATTTAAATCAAATTGCATATTGTATTACCATTCACTCAAATTCACACAAATCCTACGAACTACTTGAGTTGATAAATGTAAAGACATGATATATATCAACATTTTCTTTGTATATCTCAAAAGTTATTCTTAAATGTAATCTAACTAATGATGATGATACTAGGTACTAATGATGCTAATAAAATATATTTTTATTTACGTTCATATTTTATTGTTATCACAATTTGAAATCAATTTCAAACTTACCCCAAGATACCCTAAAATTAGAGTTGATACAAAAATAATTTCTGCATCAATATTCAATCAAAATATTTTTCTTTGTAAATAATACTAGAAACGTTTTAGTCTCAAACAACATTACTTTAAACTCAATGAACCGAAAACAACTTGAATTAAAAAGGAATTTCCATTAGAGCCACGATCCATATAGTTCAGGTTAAATGTTTATCGTCTATGATTGTTCCAATGTAAAATACGGTCTAAATTAATTTACCTACATACCGAATTGAACACATATAAATATACTAATGAGACTTATAAAACATCTGGTATGAATCAGTCGAACGAGTAAGTCATTCGCCGGCCGAATATATCTGAATCGATTTTATCGGCACACATTGTCTATTCGGTTAGTAAATACAGCATAGCTAATACGAGCGACCAATTAACTAGATATCGCGTCGTATAAAACAGACATCTTTTTCGCACTTAATAGTATCGTATACTGTCATCTCATTCTAACGGTTATCTTGACGATAAAATAGCACTCGTGCTAGGCCTCAGATGAATGAACTCGAGCGCGAAACTAACAAAACTTTTCGTTACAATATCGTCGAATATTTGGAAGTCACTCGACAGGTTAATTGATTCAACAACTTTGTATGATTGTAACCAATTAATTTGGTTTTGTTAAAGAGCTCGTATAATGTAAAATATAGTCACACCTTTCTCTAGATTTATTAATGTCTAGAATCAACGTAGATGTCTCGATTGCCTATTATAAATTTTACTGTTTAATATCAGCACGATCTAGGCAACTGCTTCATTGGTTACTATTGAATAAAATATTTCTCTTTTGACTTTTATTTATAGCTTATACTTTATAATGTCTTCTTCAGAATTTAAGAAAATATAGTGGGTTTTTTTAAAATTTTCATTTAAAAAATATACTTTTATTATTTAATTATAGAAATTTTAAGAGATAAAATTAAACGATTTTTCGAAGTTCAGTAAAATATCTTTGCTTGTCGCCACCTCATTTAATGCATGCATAGATACTATAGTTATTATACATGATAATATTACAAAAAAGGGATAAAATAAAGAGATGCCTTTTCTCTTTTCCGTTTCAAACAGTGATAGGCCTGACCTCTACCACGTGAAAGCACTGTCCATGCAAAACATGGTATTTTGAACACCAGGTGACGAAATGTCACCGCCTGACCAGAAGTATCAGTACCTCTGCCACCCCTAACAGGATTAACGGCGTAAACGGTGGTGTTTGAGTTGGAGAGTTTTCTATCATGAACAGTTTTTAAACTTGCTTATTAATAAATAACTTTTATGCATAATTCTTATTTTTAACCATCTCCTTTGTACATTTATTTAGCTTAACGTGATTTTGTTCGGAAAGCACTCCTTGTCGGATCAAACGAAGTATTACTATTTCGGCATGATGATAATGGATTTACTGAGAATGCTCTATGTTTCCATTAAAGGAAAAACCTTTAGAAACATTAATGTTTTTTTGTTTGATTAGTATACAACATAAAACATATCATATAGCTTTATTTTGATTTGGATGCGTTTTCTTGTTAATGTCACGCATAAGCGCCGTGTAGTGTCGGCTTAGAATATCACTACCCCGTTTTCTACCGATGGGTGTGCGTAAGAGGCGGCTAACGGTATTGGGGCTTTTAAGGGATTTTTGGGCGATACGGTTGGAGACCCATCACCAACAACCTTTATTTTTGCCATCCTTTCCCCACTCACATTTCCAAAAGTGGCTGAGGAATTTCTAAATCCTTAGCTCTGGCTACCCCTTCTGGGGATTTGCAGCCGTGAGTATATGTATGTATGTATGTATGTCACTCATAAATAGCATCAAATATGTGAAATTCAAATGAAGTTGTGTACTTCAAACCTAAAAAACTAAATTTATTCATGATTTTATTTCAAAAACGTAAACCGGATGTTATTGTATGGTGTTTCGTGAAACATCACGTGATACAAGGATATTAGGAAATAAATAACAAAACACGCAGCAAAAATGCGCGCCCTTCTATAAATTAAAGTTCATGATCCAATTTAAACTCGCTCGTAAATATGGTTTTATTCATTCGATATGATAGGAAACAATAGTTTCAATACCTTTAGCTAGTAGTCGGTCGTTCAAATCGTGGAAATTGACATTAGTGTACCTATTATGATTCCATGAATTATAAATTTATATAAATGGCCGTGTAGTGCCAGCATAAAAAGTCACCAACTTCTTTTTTTCATATATTTTTTTTTTTTATTTCTACCATCTTCTCCCCTATCAACTTCCAAATGTGGCTGAGAAGTTTCTAGCTCTGAAGCTCTGACTACCCCTTTTTGGGATTTATAGCCGTGAGTATTTGTATGTATATGATATATGTATATTTTGCACTTTGATTCCAAGCGTCACCACCGCAAAATAGTAATGAAAAGTTCCAGAGAATTGCAAAATCGATAGCGCCCAGTCTGCTTGAATTACTGCGTAATTGTTGGTTATTTTCGTGACGAATGTGACGTTAGGTTGTACAGCCACGTGAGGTCAGGAGACTTGGAAAGTTCGGGGACATGCAACCATTTTCACGGAAATCTGTTACGTAGAAATTTTCATATTCGTATAAACGCTTGCTGTGTAGTGTCGGCATAGAATAACACTACCCCATTTCTTCCGGTGGGTGTACGTAAGAGGCAACTAACGGATTTGGAGCTTTTAAGGGATTTTTGGGCGATGTGGTTGGAGACCCATCACCGAAAACCTTTATTTTACCATCTTTTCCCCACTAAAATTTCCAAACGTGGCTGAGGAATTTCCAATTCCTTGGTTCTGGCTACCCCTTCTAGGGATTTATAGCCGTGAGCATATGTATGTATGTATGTATGTATAAACGGTTCAGCTACTGCGTAGTTCATAATAAAGTTCAGTCATTAAAATGAAAAGTTTTCTTTCATTTATTAATATTAATGATATCGATGTGAATTGTTAAAGAAGATGAATATTTTATTAGATTCGATGTTATGGATTTATTTAAATTGATATGATCATTATAAAAAGTATACGTTTATAAAACACAAAGGTACAAAAACTACTTTAATTCTGAATGAACATATTTTATGTTTTGATCCACAATTTGAACTTAAAAAAATTATGAAGTTTAAAAACTGAAAAGCTCTCATGACAAATGTGACGTTAGGTTGTACAGCCACGTGAGCTCACCTCGAGACTTGGCAAGTTCGGGGACATACAACCGTTTTCACGGAAAACTGTTACGTAGAAATTTTCATGTTCGTAAAACGGTTTAGCAACTGCGTAGTTCATAATAAAGTTGGTCAGTCATTAGAATGAAAAGTATTCTTTCATTTATTAATTATTAATGATATCGATGTGAATTGTTAAAGAAGGTGAATATTTTATTAGGTTCGTTATTATGGATTTATTTAAATTAATATGATCATTTTAATAAGTTTTTCAAACACGAAGATATAATAAACTTTTTCAATACTGAATGAACATAAACATAGACATATTTTGGGTAAAAAAATACTAAGTACGTGATTGAATAGAAGTTCATTTCATTGATCCTTTACTGAAAAAACAATACAAAAGATTTCAATGCAGAGAGTATTATCGTTGTCTAAAATTGGGTAATAATAAAATATAATATTAATTATCATAATGAATTTTCCTAGAAGAATATTAAAGTGCTCTTTATAATGACTCTACTAGTGGAAGAAATGAATATTATATGAGTTGATTCCACCAAAGCAGAACATACTGAATTTAATATTACAACCAATTACGTGAATATTTTCATACCGAAGAACAAATCGCAAGCACGGGTATTTATTCATAAAGTGCTCTTACAACATTGCAAGTATTATAAGCGTTGCGTCTAGTGCACACTTTACAATATGCTAGCTGACCCGACATACTTTATTTTGCCATATAAATTATTTCTAGACAAATTCTAGTTTATGACATTACAATAAAATGTTTGGTCATCTTATAACTTAGGACTATAAAAAATATATAAACCTATTCTCAGACCCATCGAATTTGTATGCAAACTGTCATTTAAATCGGTTCAGCCGTTTCTGAGGAGTTTAGTGACAAACACTGTGACACGTGAATTTTATGTATTAGAAGATATATATCTTAATACACCAGAAGAGCAAGCACGAGCGCTATTTTATCGACACAATAACGGTTAGAATGAGATGGCAGTATACGATACTAAGTAAGTGCGTAAGAGATGGCTGCTTTATCCCACGCGATAACTAGTTTAAACACGGCTCGTGCTTGCCCTGCAGCATTAACTATAATTTGAGGATGCCAACTATCTTAGTACCAATTAAAGCAATTCCTTTGTTTAGTATTCACGCAGTCCTCTAAAAGGCTAATTCGCGCGAGGTGTAGAATCACAAGCGATTGTTATCTATTAAGTATCTAGGGATAGAATAAGAAAGCGTTATTGCAACTAATTTTGTGTATTCGTTAATTTGTGGTATCAAAGTACCCCGCAAAAAATGTATGTATGGGTAAAGTGGTTTCAGTTAAATAAATTTCGTGAGGTTTAACTGAAACCACTTTTCCCATACATTTTTTGCGGGGTACTTTGTACTTTCTTATAATTGAGTATCATCTTGTGTTTTCTTAGTGAATTTTCGGTTTCGGTAAATAAGTAAATAAGTAGATGGTTTTCAATAGCTAACTAACTATTCTGTGTAGTATGGGCTTAGAATAAATATCTCATTTCTTCACGCTGGTGTTCGTAAGAGGCGACTCAGGGTATATGCTTTTTTATTAGCTTATATGCATTTGCTCAGGGATTTAGTATTTTATTGTATTCTTAAGCGATGCAGTTAGAATCAAATCATTAACAACATTTATTTTACAATCTATTCCCCACTCAACTACCAAAAATGGCAGATAAATGGCTAATTCTGAAACTCTGGCTACACCTTTTGGAGATTCTCAGCTGTGAGTATATGTATATATGTATTTTTTGGTGCAGAGCGATAAAATTATGAGATGACATCGATAAAATTTCTTCTTTGTACCAGCTTCGGTTTTAAACATAAAATTATTCTGCAGCATATCCTAAGAAACGCCAAAATATGTTATCATTTCTGTTATTTACTCATTTATTAACTTGCAATTTTGCGTATTTTCGAACGGTTTGCAAATAACACTTAAAATCCTTCAATTTCATGATAATAAATTATGGCCCATCGCTCCTAAATAATTTTTTTTTACTAAATGAAATACTTTCCCTCTTTATATTTACAATTACATTACACACAATTTGAAATAGTGCGTTACATAATGCATGAAGAATACGTAGTAATCAAACTAAACCAAACATTGAACTGGAGGACAATAATAACAATTTAGTGGCATCGTAACCGCGTACATAATAAAATATTCAAAAGACCAAATTATTCTTCGATTAGCATATAATACAAGTTAACTGACAAGTCATTCATGGTATCGATTCAGACTTAACATTTTACATACATATTTAACTCCGTGAAAACCGATTTTCGGTTCTAAGCTTATAGATATATTATACCCGATCATCGACCACTGAATTAAAAGGATTACAAATGATTTTGAATCTTTTTAAAATAAATATAATATATTGCAACAATCGACCACAAATTTGTGCTTGCATGTACATAATCAACTCTATTACTTTATTCTATCAATCTTCACACTCTTTTTCTTCTGATTAGTTTAATTTAGACTATGAAAGTATGAAAGATTTTAAAGTTGTCTGATATAATAAGTATAATAAACTTAATTACTGATTCGGTGAAAAAACTTCATCATCAATTGTCAAGAACATTTATTGTCAAAGTCATATTATATAAATGACTACGATACTATTAAAAAAACAAAATACTTGTTCAGTCTACTGTCGTCGCTTAATTTATTGACAATCATAAAAAGCTCGTATATACGGTAGAGGTTTTTGTTTTTTTTTTACCAAAACCAAAAACCTTTATTTCACCATCTTTTCCCCACGCAACTTCCAAAAGTGGCTGAGGAATTTCTGATTCCCTAGCTCTGGCTACCCCTTCATGGGATTTATAGCCGTGAGTATATGTATGTATGTATCTATACGGTAGAGCTCATGAATATGAATAGTATCTAATTTTATTATATTAGCCAACAAAGCGCTAACCAATGTAATAATATAACCACAACACTTACGTTTCTGTCGCGGTTTGCATGACGCAAATTGTTTTCCAGAGAACAACCGGATTTAGATAATAGCTAGGAAACTTACATAAAACTATCTAAAACACATAAATACGAATTCGCTTGCCAAAAACAATTTCATGGGAACATCTCTGTGCGAATGATTTGTTATTAGAGCAAGATCCAAGGCATTCGCAAAGATTTTTGAATCGTATAAGCGCCTTTCATGTGCCAAAGTAATCATGATAATTGTTGTTACTCCGACAGCCCGTATATGCCCCCAGCACCGATAGGTTCGCCCTTACCCTGTCTCTATTATAAATAAGACAATACTTATATAAACCAAATATTGGCGATTTAAACGTCTATATTCCGATAACTTGATAAAAGAAAGCTTCCTTTATGTACAAGAAGAAAGCTAACTCATCAAAAGCAATGTTTTGCCAATTTCAAATATTTCAAATTGTTAATACAACAAGGTTAGCAAAACCCTCTGATAATTATTTCCAGTTTTATTTGTTGTTCTTTATTCATTTATAAAAGTAAACAAAAAGTTTTCAGAACATAAACTAACAACAAAGTAACAACATTATATAATAGAGTCGTTTCTAATATAAAACTAAAACAGGTATGCATAAAATTCCTCTCATTCTTATTTACACTCAATAACATGATGATAATTAGTTTACCTCAAAGAAAATATTACATTGATACGACATAACATAACATAACATAAACGATCACGCCGTTTTTCCCCGAAGGGGTTGGCAGAGGTACCAATACTTCTGAACTCACATGGCTGCGCCATCTAGTGTCCAGAGAAGGTACCCACGTTTTGCTTAGACAGTGTACTCACGTGATAGGGGGCAGGCCTATCGCCGTTTTGTACGAATACACTGTCACATGACTAAGTACAACTCAGCCATGTGGGTTTCCTCACGATGTTTTCCCTCACCGTTAACAACCATGATAAATTAACCACACATATGACTTTAGAAAAGACAAATTGGTGTAGGCCCGACCCAGGATTGGAACTCACGCCCTTCTGCTTTCGGGCGGGTGTTCTATCCACTGGACTATCATGTCGTTGATACAAAAATTGATACAAAACAAACACATTGATACAAAAGAAACACATTATCAAAAATAAATGAATTTAAGTAAACCTTTCTTTTATTTTACGATCCATAAAACTTCGGTTCTGATTTAGAATCGTCTATTCATTTGGTACTTATTACCAACTAAAATGAGAGAGATTCTCAGTTTTTTATGGACTATATATCTCTAGCTGACAAGGTGACTCCATAATACATTTCGCGACCTATTCATAGTTCTTCGGAGCGTGGGATATCTCAACATCGCGGCCATCTTTGCCGGAAGGGAAATGCTGTTTATTTACCGCCAAAAGTATACTGAGTAATTAGAACAGGTTTCATTCGTCTGTCTCTGTAGATGCTTACTAATCTAGGTCTAAATAAAATGGCGAATCTTGCTAAAATCATCTTTTACTTGTAAGATAACAGTCACTTTATGCCACGATGTAGTCACGATTATGGCTCATGTATTATGCGTGATAAATTGTCGACAATAGCTGACCACATTTTGAATTTTAATAAGTATTTTTCAAGAAGTTAATGGTAAGTAGTTCTTAAGTTCCTGACCGTATCTTAGTGTTAATCTACCTCTCCCCGATTCCATTTGGTCTCCATCGGATTAGCGTGTTATATATAATAATTATAGTATATTTTAATCTTTTTGTTCATGAAAACCTCATGTGGGGATTATTACTAATAACATTATATAAAGTAATATTATTCTAAACAGGACGGATAATACAGGCACGCTGTAATTTTTACCATACGTTAATACGTTAACACAACAACAAACGTACGTTGCAAAGGCAATCATATGCATAAGTTACTAGTTGTTTAGTTTGGATACATATTACTCTGCATGTAATTTTAGTAAATGCTGCTGGCTTTTATCATTTACACTATCTTCTTCCTAAAAGTGCAAATAATCTGTTACACCTCTCGTCGTTTATTACTATTAGTCGCTTTTCACTTTCTTTATGACTCGTCTTTGATCTTCACTTGACACGTGTTGCAATCCTGTTATCGCAGGTAGCGTTGCATAAGCATAAAGCCATGTGAAGGCCGTGACATAAGTTAATATTAATTCTATTGATAGGAAACTGAACTGTTTTTTCTTTAACATACCATGTTGATCATTTTTTATTTGGCATGTTATATCTATTAGTAATTGTATCATTTGGATATGGCATGGAGAGTATCAAAATCGAAATGAATTACCTTTTATAAACTCAAATAAAAACTTGCATGTTGTTACAGTGGTTTTTTTATTGACCTACAAGACAATTATCAGAAAACGTAATACAGGAATTTACATTTCTTGCTTTGATTTTACAAGATAGCCTGCTCACCAAATGCGTAGCACATAAATGTTTCGAAAATTTTATTTTAAGACAGAAAAAGCCATTTAAAATTTAAAACCGAAATAGTGTGACAGAGAAAGTCCCCGTGCCGAGTAATCTCATACATAATTAGCGGTGAAGCCCGGCGTCGACGATTGCGTAACACCTTTCTCGTTATTCGCTCTTAGTCTTAACATACGATCGGCTTTTTACTCATCCGCATTAAATTATGATTTAGACGACGACGGATATGTCAAGTGTATTGTTTTGCTGGTATTATTCAATGGATTACAATGTTAACACAAATTGTAGATGTAATAAGATTGATAAGGAGCTAAATTATTGTATTTTACGAATTTATATTATTATTATTATTTTGTATTTATATGAATGTTTTTACTGGCTTATATTATAACAAAACGCAAGTTTTGTACTAAAACAACACGCTTACAAAAGTGAAAGATATTTAATCTCAAATATTGCAAGTTATACAAACTACAATTAAAGTTTAAAACTTGTGGTCAAAATCGCACTTTACTGAGATTGGTAAATATAATTTTTTTATAGTTTAACAATAATCCGATTTAACTTGCAAAGCGCGCGCGTTGTCACGTTCACTTACATTGTTTTTTCAGTGTATTTGTGCGACAGTCAACATTTATTGCATTCAGCCCACGCTTCATTTTTGCATTTTGTTCATGTCTCCAATGTGGAAACCGGCCAAGGTCTTTGCATCATTAAAGAACCAATCATCTTCAACATCTGCTCCTATATGTATGGCTTAACTAAGCAATCTACCGTTATTGAAAACACCAATATCAATGTGCTACCCAAATAGCCGGTTAAAAATAAATGTTTAATTGACTGTGTAACCATTTTGTAACGCAGTTGGTTCAACTTAATTATGAAATACAGAGATGAATTTTGGCGCCTCTGCACTTGTCAATTTTGTTAGTGTTAACTATTTTCATAGTATGTTACGAAAGAATGCTATTCAGGGGATCGTGTTAGTGTTTTAGCACGAAAAAGTGAAGTGAAGATTCAGTTTTATATTTAAATTATTTGTATCAGACCGAAACCATAACCATGAACATAAACTGAAATTCTTACAACTAAACGGTAAATGATAACACGGATGCATAAGTGTCGTCATATAAATCTCATTTAAAAGCCAGTTGCAGTGTTACAACAGTTTTGAGCCAGCAACAATAAGTATGGATGGGTGACCTTCTTTTTTCTGGACCTCATTATTAACCTTTTCGAACTTCATTGTTACTGGCAACTTTCTGCTCCGACTTCACATTTTAAATTAAGCCATTGTTCTCGAATTAGTGAAATATGAATCATGAGAATAACTCTGGGTAAGTTTTCGCATTGATGAGTTTTTTCTGACATCTCGGTTACTAATTGTCTTTTTTTAACATTCTAAGAGTAATTTTGTTCGAATGCACGCTATGCATATCGATCGAATGTATTTGTGATTGCAGCCGGTAGTGCGAAACACCCGCACAAGGTGTAATTCTACTAAAAAAAACCGAAACAATTAAATAAGGTTCAGTCACAGATTTAGATAGACGTGAAAGAAGGTAAGAGTTTGAGGCAAATTGTGTGGATTGTTTTTTTAAAATTTAATAATGAATATGATATTTTATCACAGAACTTTTATAACGTTAATCCTTATATTACATATGGATGGTTTAGCGCGAATGAAATTACATAGGGGTGTATCTTTAACCATATAGCGCTTATTAAAAAAATCTAGTAGAACAGTAAGTATTATAGCAAGAATTTCATTAAATAAGTATTTCAATATGAATTTGTATGCGAATTGCAGTCCCAGTATTCATTTATCAGATTATAAAAGTAAAACACATTTTCGTTTGCTCGCTCTAGTAGACAGATATGCAGCATACTAACCCCGATATTATCGACCGATCGAGCGTGATATCGTATTGACTATTGTGTCTAGTTATTAATACTAGTTTTCAAATATTACAATTTATATTGCTTTGCTAATCGTTGCTAACTATATAGTTAGTCAAACTTGTTTGCGGTATTGTAATAGATACTGATATAATTGAAAGGGGTTATACGCGTCCTTGGGCTCTTAAATTTTTAACAATATAAGATTATAAATGCTTTTTAAATTGATTTATTTCTCTCGTCATTTTGTTTTGTTGGCTCTATGGTCCGATTATTTAGACTTAAGTTTCTCATTTTTTCGCGTACATATCCGGCTGCGGATAAAAGTCTGGTAATTTTTAAGTCTGGAAATTTTGCTGTGTAGTGTCAGCTTAGAATAGCACTACCCCATTTCTTCTGGTGGGCGTACGTAAGAGGCGACTAACGGTATTGGGGGTTTTTAAGGAGTTTAAGGGCAATGCGGTTGGAGACCCATCACCAACAACCTTTATTTTACCATCTTTTCCCCACGCAACATCCAAAAGTACTCCTTAGCTCTGGCTACCCCTTCTAGGGATTTATAGCTGTGAGTTTATGTATGGTTGTAATTCTAAAGATCGTTCTGAATCCACTACATGTTATACAGTTCTTAGTTACAAACTTCTTAAATTGTTGAACAAAAGTTGTTATTATTAAAAAGTGATGATCCCTTATTAGGTTAAACTATAAAAATACCTCTTTCTTTTCTTGTGTGTAAACCAATCCGTCAAGTAAGAGTCATTAACCTAATAAAACAAAAGCGAAAGAAAATAACGTGCTCTGTTTAAATTCAACAATAAATGAAAAATGGCGCCCGCGGGTATGGTTTCAGGAAACAAATCTCTTTGTTGCGCGTGTCGTCTCGGTTACGACATCTTGTTCGCAATCTAGCGGTTACTAGGTGGAATAGGTTTTCTTATCGCAAACGTAAAATTGTACTATTGAAAACTACAAAACTACATATCATACTCGTAAATTAAACATACAAATTAAATTTGCAAGATTTAACCCAGTTGGGTAGGGTATTAGCTGAATCTCCTGATAATCCGAAAATTTAGATGAGTCCGGGCTTCGGTTGACACGTTCAGCCGACATGACAATCCCAGCTTCTGTCATGATATTATTCTTTAGTCTGCCAACCCTACCTAGGGCAACGTGGTGTAATATGTATATATTGAAACCTTTCTGTTGGGGTCATTATGTGAGTTGTGACTGTTATGAATACTCGTCCATAAGTCACTATAAAAATACATATACTCACATATACATTAGTTCGCATTTAAATAGCATAGACGATTCTTTCATAAATCATTCTGTTTGTTAATGCACTTTTGTTCTTTACACTTTTCTTTGGACACAGTACTATTTAGTAACCGTACTATTTTTTTGATCGAAATGGATTTATTTATTTATTTTCTTCGTCTCTGTCGAGTCTTTCATAGATTGCAAGCTAATCTAGTATTTCTATATCACGATTTTACGCATAGCTGTATAGTGTGTAATCATCCATCTTTCCCCACGAAACTTTCAAGGGTGATGTCAAATTCCAAAGCTCTGGCGACTCTTTTTGAGATCCATATCCGTGAGTATATGTCATTGTTTGTACGATACTATCAATAATATGCGCAAACAATAAAACAATCATGAATAATTAAGGCTGTCAGAGTAAATAAAACTAGAAGATCCATCTTCATTGACCTGCCTTATGAAAAGAGTACTATTGTTATCAACTCGTTTAGACAATTATTAAAAAACAAACTATTCAATCTACACAAATAAACACACATCATCATGCTATCTGTTGGCAAATAATTTTCTGTGATTGCTTATTATTTATTTAAGCACATTATATTTTGATTCCAAACTTCTCGAGGCAGATCAATTAAAAGCTCGATACAAAGGCTTTTTAATATCAAAATTATTTGATTAGAACCAGTCTTTTCAAGCAATTATTAAGTGATGTTAAAAAAACGACCCTAATCTCCTCTTAACTTCCAAAAGATTCTTAAAGAGCTCTGACTACCCTTTTCAAAAATAAAACGAAAGCTCTAAACACATTAAACTGGACATTTATTATTAAGTATATAATTTGTGAGCCCAAAATTAAAGGCTTTAAAAAAATGACGTAGTTCTAACGTGTACATAATAAACTCTGTGATAGAAATTATACAAACTGCAACTGGATTTATTTATACATTTAGTTAATTGGTTGTGAAATCGTATAAAAAACGCCGCACAATTTATGATGTGAGCTTCTGGGTCTCTCTAATTATTGTGGCCTGCGATTATCATTAGTTCACTCCGCTACTTTCACTATGAAATTTCGAGCAATTGACCGAGAGTTCGATCTTACCACTAAATGCGCATAAATTTTTGAAATTAACGCATACAAAATTTTATTAATACTGCTCTAAATTATCGACATCGAAATTATACTGAAGTGAAATATGATAATCATTTATGCACAAAATTAACATATTTGATCATTAGCGATGAAGAACCATTAGTATACGGTGTTCCTCAGGGAAGCATTTTAGGACCGACCCTCTTCCTTGTATACATAAATGAACTATGCTCGCTCGAGATTGGTGGTCAAATTATATCTTATGCCGATGACACTGCTCTGTTTTTCACTGGATGCTCTTGGAGTGACACCTTTGAGACTGCTCAGCAGGGTATGAATAGGGTGACTGCTTGGCTGTCAGAGAATTTTCTTACGTTAAATACCAAAAAAACTATTTATGTAACTTTTTCAATTAGGAACAACAACCTACCTACTGCAGATTTAAAAATCAAAGTACATTCTTTAGTCTGTCCGAATTCAGTTTCTTGTCCTTGTGATACTTTAGAAAGAAAGAATTTCTGAGGTTAAATACTTGGGTGTCATAATTGACCAGAACCTCAACTTTAACAGTCACATCGAGCAACTCTGCACTCGTGTTCGTAAGTTAATTTTTATTTTCAAAAATTTGCGTCACGTCATTCAATTTGAGCTGCTTAAGACAATCTATGTCTCACTTTGCCAATGTTTACTGACATATTGCGTTACATCTTGGGGTGGGTGTCATAAAACGAAATTCTTGCGGTTGGAAAGAGCACAGAGAGCACTACTTAAGGTGGCGTCTTTTAAGCCCTTTTTATATCCAACGCACTTACTTTATACAGATTTTAAAGTACTCACAGTCAGGAAACTTTTTATATTGAAATGACTAAATATCAGCATATTAATACTCCATTTTCAGAAGTAAATGTGATGAGGAGAAGATACGACTTAGTTTGTTCTGTAAATAGGTTCAATACATCCTTTAGTCACAGGTTCGCTCAGTTCCTCGGTCCTCATTTATACAACCGGCTAAATAGGATATTAAATTTTTATGGTCTTAATAATCATGAATTTGTTTTAAGAGTACGTGAATACCTTCTCAAACTGACTTATGAGGAAACTGAAGTATTGTTGAATGTATGTTCTTAGAATTTTGCACATAGATAGTATATCATTGTATGTATTATTTATATATATATTTATATATATATATATATGTATATATTTACTTACACTCAATACACCGACACACATACATGTACATATACACACACATTTTATGTATACTTTGGTTGCCATTATATTGATTGTTTCTAATTGTTTAGACTTGTACTAAATTTGCTACTAACAATTAAAGTTATTATAAGTTATTGTTACTACTTATCCTATGCTCACAGGGCTCTGCCCCTTTTTTAGGGAGTAGGTTTGTTATGTTTATGTAATTGTTTTTGGTAAATAAACTTGTTTTTTTTTTTTTTACGCTTCTTGAAATTAATGTCTAAGGAATAAATAACATAAATGAGTTTGCAGGAAGGGAGGGAAGAGTTTTCTGCTTATTTTGGATGTAGGTTAACCGATAACAGGAAAATTAAAAGAGTTTTATACGAATATGTTTTTAATATAAACCACAATATAAATAGTCTACGAATTTGGAGCACCAACCATGAGCACAATTAATTTCATCCAATAACGAACTTTTATTTTTCAAACTATAATGTTGAAAATTTCTTAAGTATGTAAAATATCCTCATTATGAGAAAAATCTTTGATTAATAGAAAGCTAAATTATAGGACCAATTTTAGCTAAATATAACGTAAAATCATAAGGCCAAAGCCGAGTCGCAAGTTACATATCAATTACAATCGCTTTTAAACTATTCATTTAAATCCAAAAGTAATCTCATAAAATGAATATGATAACAACTAAATGCATTACTGAACTGTTAAGTTTTGTCGGCACATTTTGGATGGAGCTGTGTGACCGCTAGGGCTGCCCTTGGCCTATTTCCAGCCAACCGGGTCGAGACTGTGGCACTCGATTGCACTGCATTTCGCGACATCGATCATATCAATACAATATTTAATACGACGTCCTTGATTGTGTTCCAGATTGTGGCCGACCTAAAAACACCTGAGTGATAACATATTTGCTTTGATTTGCGGCAGCTCTACCGTGGCTAACCATGGAAATTGTAATTACTTGATAGGGTATTGTTGTAATTACAGTCCATATATAAGAGTATGTTCGTACCTCGTATGTTCCCACGAAGGGGCTTAGTATTACCCTAAAAAAGGGTTTTTTCTAGCCATGGTCCACCAAACTGATCTATTGTGGGTATGTAAACGGTTAACTACTGCCACCGTATTAAACGGAACCACCAATCAATAAAACTGACCGAAATGTAAATATAATAATTTGTGTGTATTAAGTATCTCTCGGGAATCAAACCCGAGCCCTCGGAATTGGGACTCCAACGCGCTAACCCTCGAACATGGAGATGTTTTTTTTATATTTTTTGATATAAATAGTTTTATGTATTAACAAATACCCAAAACAGTTTTATTATTTATTTTTTCTTCGCTTAGATAATATAATCTGACCCGCCTATGTAACCTGACATTATTGCCCAAAGAGGCAGATATAATCTTAGAGGTAATTTCATTTATGGATTTCTCCTTGCCATGATTTAATACTAAGTAATGTCCTTTATCTCCTTTTTTGGGTTATATTTAGTTCGAACTTATATTTTATTTATTTGTACATATTATCGTTGGGCCTACCTAACTTAAAACTAATATATGTCTATTAAAACAGATATTTATAATCAAACTTATAACAGTACAGCTTTATTTTCCCTTTACGTTATATAAATCTATCTTCTACCAAATCTGTGAGTGTCCGACCCGAGTAAAGGTCAAAGAAAGAAAACATTCGGCGCGCAACCGATGACGCTCATCTATAATGACTTTCACTGTCTATTACGAATTCTGTTTGATTTGAATTTGTCACTTATTATTATAAATCTATGAATATCTTATACAAACTGGTATGGAATCAACGTATTGATTTAAAATATTCATCAAAACGTCTAGATAAATCTATGCTTCTTTAATTTAATCGCATAGTATAATATCGAAATACATTGATTCAATTTTATATTTTGGTTTTCGTGATTGATTGAGTAAAAATTATAATCCATTAGGTGCTAAATCATTAGTAGTAACTGAAATAAGATAGATATAATGCAAACAATTTATGTATGAAAAGTGTTACTTAAATATGAGAGAAAATAATAAACCGGAACCCATGATACAAAAGATAACCGACACAAGATTAAACTTATGAAATCAGAACTTTATTCTGCTGAATTATTAACACTATTGATTCTTTCTCAAATGGTATACTAATTCAATGTTCACAAATATCACACACCGTTAATTTTCCTTAAAATATACATATAAATACATTTTATCATTATAAAGAAACAGAAGAAGAAGAAGCTGTGTAGTGTCGGCTTAGAATAGCACTACCCCATTTCTTCCGGTGGGTGTACGTAAGAGGCGACTAACGGTATTGGGGCTTTTTAAGGGATTTTTGGGCGATGCGGTTGGAGACCCATCACCAACAACCTTTATTCTACTATCTTTTCCCCACTCAACTTCCAAAAGTGGCTGAGAAATTTGAAATTTCTCAGCTCTGGTTACCTCTTTTAGGGATTTATAGCCGTGAGTATATGTATGTATGTATGTAAAGAAACAAAATGACACAATTCCAGGTTTCAAAACCCGCCGGGCTCAGGTTGTTAAGAGGCTCCTTTGACAAGGCACCTTCGCTCTCGTTCAGACCTCAGACCTAGTGACCTAATCCGGAAATACAGGTCAACAACCTACTTTTACAATTCCCAAAATTGTAGGAAAATGAAACAGTGTTTGATTCTGTACTATATCTCAAGATCTAAATAAATTGTGGTTCTTGTAAATTTTAATAACTTCGTGTTGAAAAAACAAGTCTAAAAATATTCATATTTTAATTAATTTATAATAAAAACAACCTTTATATCTCAGTGGGATAAACCATAAACCGAAAGAAAAATGTTTAGTTGAAGATGCTGAAATCTGGACATCTTTGTCTTTTCTTATTTCATACATGTAGTTAGTTTATATATCAGGTTTTTTTAATGAGATGGGTAGAACAAAGCTGCAATAAACTGGCTCTTGATTACATGGAAAGACTATCAAAGCATTTTACACATGATGATCAGAAGTACTTGCATTTTTATGACCTATTTTATACGAGTAATATAACTGTATATGGCTAAATATTAGAATATAAAACAAGATAATTATACTATATTTGTGTTGCTAATACATTCGGAAAAAAAGATTTCAATTCGTTCAGCAAAGAAACAATCATAGGTGTTAGAAGAAAATCTCAGAAAAAAATACTTATACGTCTGTAATATTACTGTAAACAGGTATTAAGTTCAAGTACCTCTATCCTCCATAATTTCAAGATTAATATTTGTTAGCATGTGTTGTGTCGCGATTAGTTTAAAATAAGCAAAACTGTTTAAAATATAATTTTAATGTAAATTCTTCATCATCAATTTTAAGTTTATGTTTTAAAAATATAACTCTATGTTATGATTATGATACAAAGTTTGTCAAATGATGGCTTATTAATTATTTTACAGTATAATTCTGAAACTCTTTGAAACTATGTAAAGTTATAATTTTGAAGGTATGCATTTCGTTTTCGTCCGAGAAGATTAATTGATTTTCCAATGCTACATTCACACTATTTGCACTAATACTATGCAAATTTGCACTAATACTATGCTAGTATTAGTGCAAAAACTAGAGTTTTTTTTTACGATATTAACTGCGAATACGAAATGAAAGCAATTTTTCTTAATAAAGCTTATGTTTAATATTTTTCAATAGAATTAAGTTTATATACAGTATAACACGATTGCGATCAGATTCATTTCATAACATATTCCGTTTTGAAGTTAGATTACTAAGTTTTAAGTAAAAAAAATTGAAGCGCGTAGATCACATTATAAACCAATATACTGCTACCCAAGATCTATGTCAGAACTTTACTGGTTATGCATAAAAAAACCTTTTGTTCCGTTTCAGACAGTATGTCTATTTTACAATTAAAATCTGTTTCATTTCAGGAGCAGTTTATTAACAGCGTACGGGCCGCCGCTTATAATATTTTAATAAAGTTATAAAAGTTGTGATTTGAGTCACCATAAATAAATCTCCATCTAATCTCCTCCGACATATGTTTTTCTTATATTCTGTAAAATAATACGGAGAGCAAAAGTGATTCACAAAACCTACGAGTGTGTCCGTAATTCGTATAAATAACTCCAGCAAGTATAAAAATATTGTATCTTATGTTTGACAACGTCAATGAATTAACGAGTGGGCCGAATGATAAATTATTTTATAGCCGAAGCTTTTCTGTAACATATTGAATTAATTCGGAATTAATAAAGTACGTACCGATAGTTTTTAAGATCTGCAAATCATCCAGTTCATATTCTTTTTCTTCTTCAGAATACTCAGATTCTGTTGCTGTGGAGTCCTGCTCTTCGATGGAAGATGTTATCGAAAGAGACCTCACATCCGAACTTAAGTCTGAACTACAGTCACGCACCAATTTTGCACTGGCCATCATTTTGAAACTGTTGCGGCAAAAAGTTTCAAAAGTTTAATCACCTTTTTAAATTTATTAGAGCAAAGAGTTTTTATACTTTTTCCAATCTAACATATTTTACTTTTTTAATTGATGTTTTTTAAATTTCGAGTATGATAGAGCGGCGATCGCGAGACGTAGGACAGGCACGCGGTACGACCACGCTTACTCGCTACTCTACATATACTGGCTCAGTACAGAATCGAATCAGTCGCTCGACTCTACAGAGAGAACGTACATCTGCTGATTTATCGTGCTCTCCGTTAATCCGCTCCTATCACTACAGTGTATTACCATGGCTTTGGTGTAGTGTGTCGCTAACATAGTGCGTTATAATTGAAAACTTTCATTACACTTTTCAGTTATAAGCTGTTTCAGATTAATTTACAGATGTTTATTAATATGCGAGTAAAATACATTAATTTTTGGAATATGAAATAAATGCAGTTTGATATTAAACTCGGAATTCGGTCACCGGATAAAATTTCATAATTTCTCAATTTTCTGACTATCCAATGTTTTTACTGCTATGACCTAAATTTTAATTTCCATGTTTTATGTTGTATTTTGCAATTACTTCTATTCAACTACGAGCGACAACCTCAATCATACATTAAACATTTGAAACTCTAACGCCCGATTTCCGAATTGAGTATTCAAGCTGAGAACGACTTAAGTATCGTTTTGTCTCATTCAGTTGTTAAGATTTCAATGCGACAGAACGATACTGAAGTTGTTCTCAGCTGGAATACTCAATACAGAAATCGGTCGTAAGTATCTCTAGTGAATATCCCATGCTAAGATTAGTTACAAACCGCTCATTTCTGAGCATTCAGTCATGGCATATAGAACCATTATGTACAACGTGACACCGTTTCAATCAGGTAATATTTCAAAATGCAATAAAACACATTTTAATAATATCTAACTCTTACCCCACGATTGTAAGTTGTATCAAATACATATAGTTAATATCTAGGTAGATATAACTATATTTATTACAACTTACAATCGGTATAGTTTGCCGTGTAGTGCCGGCTTAGAATTTCGCTACCCCTTTATACCCACGGGTGTCGTAAGAAGCGACTAAGGGTATTGGAACTTTTTATTGGATTTTTTGGCGATGCGGTTGGAGACCCATCACCAAAAACCTTTATTTTACTATCTTTTCCCCACTCAACTTCCAAAAGTGACTGAGCAATTTATAATTCCTTGGCTCTGGCTACCCCTTCTAGGGAATTACAGCCGTGAGTATATGTATGTATGTATGTTGAATATAGGTAATAATAATAACAATAATAATAAAAGATTTTATTTGTCTTTAACACATACAACAAAAAAAAATGGTGACATGACAACAAACAATAAGAAAGAAGTATTAACAAAGTGAACAATAGTATATAACAGCAAAATAAAAGACAAAATGGTACAGAGCTCGGTCTATCCGCTGCAAGCAGATAGCTCCGATTTTCAGCTCTGACCAACCTTAAGACTACTTACACTTAAAACTAACTTAGAACTAATTTCAATACACATGCACTCGCATACACACACACACACACACACACACACATCCACACACAGACACCACGCGCATAGTCTCAGCCTAGAGCTAATTTATATACATTATACATTATTTAGATCGATTCACATATTATAGAAGAATATAATATAAATAACAATCAATATAAATACTAATAATTAAAGCCACGTACATACTTTCATAACAATATAATGCATAAATAGATAAATAAATATATATATATATATATGTATATATATATATATATATATATATACATAGATCCATGTTACTGTATATATAAATACCTTATTACTGGTTATTATTCGACATTAGAAGCACAGCCATAGGGAATAGCAAACTCAAATAGGAAAAAGGTATTGTATATAGGTAGGTACCTACCAGTACTTACAGGTGTAAATCGCAGAAAGGGCAACCTAGAGCTTCAGAATTAGAAAGGCATTTCCATCGCAACCCGCATCGCCCAAAAACCACTTTAAAAAGCTCCATACCCATAGTCGCTTTTTACGACACCCGTGGGTGGAATGGAAAGGGGTAGTGCTATTCTAAGCTGACACTACAAATCAAAAATTACAGTTGAAATTTACTCGTATAAAATCCTGACATCATCTGTTTCAGTTTTAGCTAATTGAATAACGAAGTGAATGTTCAGTGACCGCAAATAACAAGATCGTACACGTGGCGTGAGATACATTTCAGTACAAATTAATATCTTTCAGAATATCTACAATTCTTCATATATCTATTCCTTTATTCAGTAATAAACATGCAAATTAAAATATATAAAATGAACGAGTTGAAACCTCATTTGCTCACATATTTTCAAACTGCAATTAAACACAATTGAAAATTCCTCAGCCACTTTTGGAAAGCTGAGTGGGGAAATGATGGCGAACTTTAGTTTTTTGCCGTTTAAGGTATTTGTGAAATAAAATTGTATCACATAATATTAATGTTTTTGTTCCTGGAAACCTCATGTGGTGATTATTACTAATAAATAAAGGAAAGAAAAATTACGACACAGGCGGGAATCGTACCCGCCAATTGAGCTACCGTATCAATGGCTGCTAGTGCCAAATTCTTTTTTGTTTCTTTTACACTTTAAAGTAGTGTTGGCAGAGCCACGGGGGCGTATACTCGAGGTCGCTGGTTTTTTTTTTCCTTTTTTTATTTTTATTTCCTTTATTTATTAGTAAAATTGTATCATCTAACATGTGACTCTCATAGGAAAACAAGTTAGAATTGGTATTTCATTCCATCTCATTCTTACCCCAGCTTTTTAAATTGTATGAGGTTTAGTTATTTACATACACACATATACTCACTATATATCTATAAATCCCTAGAAGGCAGTGGCGGATTTACCAGCAGGCTGAGTAGGCTTGAGCCTAGGGCGGCAGATTTTTGGGGCGGCAAATTTGGGGACCGATTTTTTTTTTCTTTTTACACCTCGTCGAAATTAAAAATATTTCTGTACGACGGTTTTCTGTATTCTGTTTTCTGATGTCTTACAGATAGAAGTCTGCAACAAATTTTGCCGACGACTTTCCTTCCTCACTTGTCATTTGTCATTGTACGTTCCGTGAATCCAATCTTCCATATTCTAGAGCAAACAGCTAGTTCGCCGCCCCCAACCAGTAATCGGTCTTTGCGCCCTCTCCATATTTTGAATGAGTGTAAAGAGCGAAATTATAGAAAATGGATTTCTCTCTTCCTACTATCAACCGATATATGCCAATCCTACTATTGGTTGGAGGCTGTGAACTGCATGGTTTATGTATAATTCAGTGATTTTATTTTGAATATAGTAAATAATTTTACCGATTTTATTCTAAAGAAAACCTTGAGCAGCGATAGCGAAATAGTCTGAAGTCAAAAAATTTTTTTCCCCGAATGCGTTATTTTTTTTTTAATAATAATAATAATAATAAATTTATTTATTTAGGCAACGAGACCCACGTGTTAGTAACAATTTCCTTAGGCTATGTTAGTGACTAATTCTATCTTACGCTATGCTACATTATTTACAATATCTATTTATTTACAAAGGAGGCTGATACAGTGGAGCACATAGTGCGAGTCCAGCCTCCCCGCGATGAGTTGCAGGATGCTGTTGGAGCTGCCCCGCACCCTATCGAGCAGTGAGGCTGCTCGCAGGCGCATTGTCGCGAAGAAGCATTGAACTCGCGCCTCGGCGAACATGCCGGACGCACTGCAGAAGCGGGGCAGCCTCATCAACACCCTGAACGCGTTGTTGTACTGCACTCTCAGTGCATGGTACTGACGCTGCGTATAGTTCGCCCACAGGGCGCATGTGTAGAACGAGGTGCAGTACGCTCTAAACAGCTAATCTAATGCTACAATGTCATCAATGACGTCAATGTTGACAATGTTGCACGTGGTCGTGACAAAGTCCATTCTCCTAATTCTCCATTCCAATAACCGCGTGGGTTACCCTGGTTACACGAACAAATCGAGGCGAAAAACGAAAACAACATCGAAACAAAAGAAAATAAGGCACGAAACTACAAAACCACGAGTTTTACGCTTGCAAAAAGTACTCGGTCGTTTACAAATTGACGAAATTATTTATTTTTAACTGTTTGTAAACTCAATTAAGATTATTTATTCTGTTTATTCACTTTTACCGATTGTGTGAGTAGCATGCATTACCCCGCCTTATAAATCTCACATTCTTGAGCTTCGATTAGCTCAAAAATAAACCAAAAAATTATTTTACGTGCAATTCCAACGAAATTGTTGAATTTTAAAAATAATCTAGGACATGACAGTTTGACAATTGTGGAGACAAGGGCGGCAAAAGCTTCACAGCCTATACCCTGAAAATTTGTAAATCCGCCACTGCTAGAAGGGGTAGCTAGAGCTGAGGAATTTTCAATTCCTCAGCCACTATTGGAAAGCTGAGTGGGGAAATGATGTTAAAATTTTAGTTTTTTGCCGGTTTAGTTATCTATCTATACTATAATAAAACTCTAACGAGGTCAAAACTATACATTGAAGAAAAAAAAATAAAAACCGGTGGAATATGTTTTATTTTCGATACTGAAGCCAAATTTGCTATTTTTAAAAAAAATGTCTGTCTGTCTGTCTGTCTGTATGTCCGTTCATCACGTTAATTCTACCGGACCGATCTTAATCAAATTTGGCATGAATGTAGGTTATACACTTGGCCAACATATAGGATATAATTTATCCCGGATTTCGCAAGGGTTCCCACAGGAGCATAAAAAAACATAACTTTTATATGGTTCCCCATATTTACACGATTAATTTTTTCATCGACCGACTTTATCGGACTCTTCATTAATAGTCTTTTTGGAAAAAATAAGAGTTTCATCCATTTTCATCAAAATAATTGTCCATTTAATTGTTTGTCAATAGTATGACTACTAGATATATAGGATATCACAAATTTGAGACTTACACAAATGAATACCGTAGCGTATTTTACTAATACGTTTATTAGCGTAGCGTAGCGGTATACCGTTTGGTAGGTATACACTAAATACGAAAGACCCAGGTTCGAAACCCGGGTGGTCAAAGTCTTTTTGCGTATTTTTTTTGCTTTTGTGTTAGGTTAGAATAATAGGATGCACTTATCCTTCTTTTTCACATTCAACTATGCGAATATGTATGAATAAAGATAATTGAAAGCATATTGTATGAATTTTGCGTATTCATTTGGTAGGTTTGAGAATATGTTTATAAGTTTTGTTTTTTTAACTATTTTTAACTAATATTCTCATAGATATATTATACTGTACTTACGCATTAATTAAAATTCTGTTTAAGCCTCAGAATGCATAGTTTGTTTGTAAATAATAGTAAATATCTCAATTTTAATTCAGTACCGCCATCTATTGGCCGATGATTGTAATCTCTTGATAATAATAATCTCATCACCAACTTATTGCTCCCCATATTTACACGATTAATTTTTTCATCGACCGTCTTTATCAGACTCTTCATTAATAGTGTTTTTGAAAAAAATACGGGTTTTATGCATTTTCATCAAAATAAATGTCCATTTAATGAATTGCTGTGTAGTGTCGGCTTAGAATAACATTACCCCATTTCTTCCGGTGGGTGTACGACTGTACGTAAGAGGCGACTAACGGTATTGGGGCTTTTAAGGGATTTTTGGGCGATGTGGTTGGAGACCCATCACCAACAACCTTTATTTCACTATCTTTTCATATTCATATTCATATTCATTTATTGCTTCATGTGGTATACATAGGTGGTACAATTTATAGAAGTAGCCGTAACATGAGCCCTGCAAGGGCACTGCAATGTCTTAAAATAATTAACAAAAGAACATTTAAATTTAAACATTAGATAACAAAGATTAGCTTAAATAACTAGGTGTCTTAAAGTCTGTCTGTCTTTCCCGACGCAACTTCCAAAAATGGCTGAGGAACTTCAAGTTCCTTAGCTCTGGCTACCCCTTCTTGGGATTTATAGCCGTGAGTATATGTATGTATGTATGTATGTATTTAATTGTTTGTCAATAGTATGGCTTTTAGATATATACAATATCACAAATTTATCATCATTACTAATGTTTTTGTGGCGTAGCTGTATTAATAAATAAAGAATTAATAAAGGAAAGAAAAATTTCGACACAGGCGGGATTCGAACCCGCGACCTCGGGTATACGCCCCCGTCGCTCTTGCCAACTGAGCTACCGTGTCAGTGGCTGCCAGCGCGAAATTCTTCTATCCTTTATTTCTTTTACACGTTTTAGTAGTTTTTGCGTTTCCTACCTCCGAATTTTTTACTAATTCGGAAGGCCACTTGTCTATCTTTTCAGATAGAATGCAAATGTTGAAAACGCCTGACTATCACATAATTTAAATCTTTTTGTTCATGAAAACCTCATGTGGGGATTATTACTAATAAATAAAGAATTAATAAAGGAAAGAAAAAATTCGACACAGGCGGGATTCGAACCCGCGACCTCGGGTATACGCCCCCGTCGCTCTTGCCAACTGAGCTACCGTGTCAGTGGCTGCCAGCGCGAAATTCTTCTATCCTTTATTTCTTTTACACGTTTTAGTAGTGTTTGCGTTTCCTACCTCCGAATTTTTTACTAATTCGGAAGGCCACTTGTCTATCTTTTCAGATAGAATGCAAATGTTGAAAACGCCTGACTATCACATAATTTAAATCTTTTTGTTCATGTAAACCTCATGTGGGGATTATTACTAATAAATAAAGAATTAATAAAGGAAAGAAAAAATTCGACACAGGCGGGATTCGAACCCGCGACCTCGGGTATACGCCCCCGTCGCTCTTGCCAACTGAGCTACCGTGTCAGTGGCTGCCAGCGCGAAATTCTTCTATCCTTTATTTCTTTTACACGTTTTAGTAGTGTTTGCGTTTCCTACCTACGAATTTTTTACTAATTCGGAAGGCCACTTGTCTATCTTTTCAGATAGAATGCAAATGTTGAAAACGCCTGACTATCACATAATTTAAATCTTTTTGTTCATGAAAACCTCATGTGGGGATTATTACTAATAAATAAAGAATTAATAAAGGAAAGAAAAATTTCGACACAGGCGGGATTCGAACCCGCGACCTCGGGTATACGCCTGTGTCGAAATTCTTTCCTTTATTAATTCTATATTTATTAGTAATAATCCCCACGTGAGGTTTTCATGAACAAAAAGATTTAAATTAGGCGTAGCTGTATACCGATTGGCTTAAACTAGACTAACGGATGACCCAGGTTCGAATCCCGGGTGATTAAAGTCTTTTTGAGACTTTTTTGCTTTTGTGTTAGGTTAGAATAATAGGATGCACTAATCCTTCTTTTTCACATTCAACTATGCGAATATGTATGAATGAAGATAATTGAAAGTATATTGTATAAATTTTGCGTATTCATTTGGTAGGTTTGAGAATATGTTTATAGCTTTTGTTTTTTTAACTATTTTCTATAAAGTGGTTTGTTTCATGATTCGTATGAACAATTAAAAAGGTTTTTTGGAACTCATCCCCTAAGGGATTGAAATATAGTATACAGATTTTTGATCTATAAATATACTGTATTAGAAATTTGAAACTTGATGTGATTGACTGATATAACCACTACAAAAAGGAATTTATAAAATTCATCCATCAATCAATCATGACTATATACTAACGGCTAAAAATCCCAAAAAAGGGTAGTAACAGCTTCAGAGATAGTAATTCTCTATCCACTTTTGGAAGTTGAATGGGGAAAAGGTAGTCAAATGGGTCTCCAACTGCATCGCCCAACAATCACTTAAAAATATTTCTTTCCTTTTTATTTTATTTATGGTTGTGAGTATTTATGTATGTATAAACTTTTAATACTTTACCTCTTCATTTCTTCATTTACATGAAAAATATTTGTGGAAGTATTGACGAAGTATGTTGGAGTTTCCTACTGATTCAACTAGATGGCGCTGTACACTGATTTATTGTATTTATGTTCAAGCGATAGTGGTATAAGTTTTATCTATCTATATACTACTGGATAGTATTTATACTTACCGAAGATATTCTTATTTCTGAACATAGAAACTTGGTACAAAATGGTTTGTTTCATGATTTTTCTGAACAATTAAAAAGGATTTTGTGAAATAGCAAATGAAAGTTAATATAGAGATTTTTGTAATTTATTTATCTAGAAACATAATACATGGTGCGATTGAATTTATGAAATTCATCTATCCATCATTTAATGAGTATATATTAACGGGCATAAATCTCATAAAAGGGTAGCCATAGCTTCAGAGATAGTAATTCTTCATCCACTTTTGGAAATAGATTAGGGAAAAGATAGTTAAATAAGGGTTGTTAGTGATGGTGATGGGTTACCAACTGCATCGCCCAACAATCACTTAAAAAGCCTCAATGTCCTTTATATTCTTTACAACGCCCGCGGTAATATAAATATAAAAAAACAGAAGTTGTGATAGTGTTTAGGTGTTTTGGATGTAAAGCGGATGCAAAAAATGTAGTCCACGCGGACAAAGTCGCGGGCAAAAAGCTAGTTTGTGAAATAAAATTGTATAACCGAACATGTGACTCTCATAGGAAAACAAGATAGAATTATTAAAAGAAACTATTTAAAAAGGAAGGACGTTTCTTCTCGTGAGTCTTCCTAAGAGCGATTTGGGATTTGAGCTTTTTAGTGGATTTTTGGGCGATGCGGTTGGAGACCCATCACCAAAAACCTTTATTTTCACCCTCTTTTCCCACTTAACTTCCAGAAGTGGCTGAGGAATTTCTTAGCTCTTGCTGCCCCTTCTAGGGATTTATAGCCGTGAGTATATGTTTGTATGTATTAACCTAAATATCCATTTATTACACGGACCCCAACACACAGGAACTGAATCCCGTATCACCTATACAAGCGAGAGCATATTAGTAATTCTAGGTACTAATACTTCTGAACATCACGTGACTTTGTCACCTGGTGTTCAGAGTACCCACGTTTTGCATGGACAGTGTACTCACGTGATAGGGGGCAGGCCTATCGCCGTTTTGTGCGAATACACTGTCACATGACTAAGTACAACTCAGCCATGTGGGTTTCCTCACGATGTTTTCCCTCACCGTTAACAACCATGATAAATTAACCACACATATGTCTTTAGAAAAGACAAAATGATGTAGGCCCGACCCAGGATTTGAACACTAGTCGTTTGCACGATAACCGAGTATTCTACCCACTGCGCTATCACGGTTCTATATAATAATCGCTATCAAAGCTATGGGTAGGTATAGTTAGTATTGTTTTCAACTCAAAGGCTAGAAGTTAGCGACGAATATCCCCAATGGGATTGGCAGAGGTACTAATACCCTTGAACATTACGTGACAATGTCACCTGGTGCTTAGAGTACTCTCGTGATAGGCCTATAGCCGTTTTGTACAAAAAGACTGTCACATGACAACAAGACTCACTCATGACTCAAGTACAACTAAGCCACGTGGGTTTCTTGATAGTGTTTTCCCCTCACCGTTCATTAAAACAGTTATCTTTTGACTGAAAAGAGCCAACATGGCGCGTATTATATAATAAATCTTTATTCAAAGCAACAGGGCGCATATTTTTAGTAACAAAACTTATCAATAAAAGATGTTATTAAAGGAAAGAAAAATTTCGACACTGGCGGGCGACAGCGACGGGGGCGTATACCCGAAGGTCGCGGGTTCGAACCCCGCCAGTGTCGAAATTTTTCTTTCCTTTAATAACATCTTTTATTTATGAGTAATAATCCCCACATGAGGAATTCATGTCAAAAAAAACATTAAATTATGTGATAGTTAGGCGTTTCCAACATTTGCATTCTATCTGAAAAGGTAGACAAGTGGCCGTCCGAATTAGTTAAAATTCGGAGGTAGGAAATGCAAACACTACTTGAACGTGTAAAAAAGAAACAAAGGATAGAGAAATTTCGCGCTGGATGCCAACTGACACTGTAGCTCAGTTGGCAGAGCGACGGGGGCGTATACCCGAAGGTCGCGGGTTCGAACCCCGCCAGTGTCGAAAAATTTTTCTTTCTTTTAATAACATCTTTTATTTATGAGTAATAATCCCCACATGAGGAATTCATGTCAAAAAAACATTAAAAAACTTATCAACTATGTTAGACACCTTAAAAAATACTTAATACTACTTTTACCTAACTATTATATTTACATTGATATTGTTATATGCTGACTAAATACCGCTGCTCCGCTTCCCGCGCCTCCGCTTTAAATTTTAATTTTAATTTTGTCAGTAATGGAATGACTAATGATTCATGGCCCTTTTTTTGCATAGGGACCCTTCTTTCCTTAAATTGTTTTATTGCGTATAAAAGAAAAGAACGCATTAGCTTTATTATGTCATATCATAATTCACTAACAGATAATCAACTAAATATATCGTCGTTTATCCGAAATGAATGCTCACATGGCCTTATTCATTATCAGGTTTTGCCTCTTTGTTCAAAGTTCACCTACGTACTTCGGTGTACTCATTTTTGGAAGTTTATTCACCTGCTTGAGATGTTTGACTCCATTATGCTAGACACTCTGCGGGCCACACTCAATTGTCCCCTAGTTGACAGATCCTGGACGCGGGCGACGCTCCTAGGTCGCTACGGTGAAAAGCTGCGGCCGTGGCTCTACCTGCATTCCTGTCCTCGGCGCATATTTCTGGTCTCCTATGCGGTAAATCCTCAACCCTCAATTGGGTGCCGTGGAGATTACGGGTATGGCCGAAGCTACAGAGTTGTGGAGGGCATCTTGCTGAGCTGAGCTTCCAGGTTCTCTGCACTTTCAGAGGTTGTGGGACGACCCGTTGTGCATGGTGGTCCAGAGGTACTTGCTACTCAATGCCTCAAGTTTTGGGGAACGGGCAAGGTTGTTGTCTTTGTTGGAGAGAGATTCAGGCTTGTGACTTCAGGCATTTCTCTTGGCAAATATAGACACGCTTTTGGATAATTGTACTCTATCTTTGGCGGTTGGTTAGCGTCTAGGCGTGAAGATTTGTGGAGACTCTATGGGTGCGTTGGGCGTTGGATGATTTTCTCGTCATGCAGCTTTGAATTAGATTATCAAGAGAGCTCTAGCTACCATAAGTGTGTGTGTCGAGACAATGGCATGTCAAGAGCGGACGCGAAAAGAACAGGTGTAATTTCCTCAATACCCTGGAAATAACGCAAATGATTTGTGTGGAACGCTACGTGTTTCGGCACTCTGGCTCCCGCACATTTACTATCCACGTCTTCGCGGGCGAGCACAGCCGCTGCTTTTGACGTGGGCATTTGTAATGGGCATTTCAATGCGTTTTCGCTAGGTATCGAGTGATCCTAGAGCTGGCGCACTTTTCGCCCAAAGAGTTGGCATTTCTGTATAGCGTGGGAATGTCACCAGCATTTTGGAAACCATGCCTAGAGGAGATGCGCTGGAACTCATTTTTTTATTTGTGTATGTGTTTTTAATTATTTTGTACTTGGACATTAAGTACAGTACACTAGTGTCGGCTTAGAATAGCACTACCCCGTTTCTTCCGATGGCTGTACGTAAGAGACGACTAACGGTATTGGGGCTTTTAATGGATTATGGGCGATGCGGTTGGAGACCCATCACCAACAACCTTTACTTTACCATCTTTTTCCCACTCAACTTTCCAAAAGTGGCTGAGGAATTTCTAATTCCTTAGCTCTGGCTACCCCTTCTAGGGATTTATAGCCGTGAGTATGTGTTTGTATGTATGTTATTTAAAAAAAATATACTCTTTCCTTTCTTTTTAAATAAATGAAAGATAAAGTAATTTGAGATTAATATTAAACACACACAAACCAAAGTCGTCGGTCTGCTTATTATTTGCGTTATTTGTGCAGTACTCAAGAACCTTTTCAACGTAAATTATAATTTATTTTACTGCGAGGATAAAAAAAAACATCCATGGCCGCCATCTTTACGCATGTAAGCACTTGCAGCTCATCTTCTGGTAATAATTTTACGATATGATCTTAATATTGAATCTTAAAATTCTCTTAAATTAATTTGTGAGCCGGTGCCAGCCTCGATGATAATTGATAATAAAAATATTGGATTGAATCAGGCGTTACTTTGCGGAAATCCATAGCAATATTAATATTAATAAATTTCTTCGCTTAATTCCGCTAAATAATACCTGCAGTCTTCATGCAACATGCACTGTGCACCGCCCGCCCTTCCACTTACAAGAAATCGAAAAGCAGACAATGCACCACACACACACCCGCAAGCGAAAACCACAGGCAACCACAAACATGCGACGCGTTTCGACTCAACACGAGTCATTGACGAGCAGTTAGTAGACAGTTCGGCAGCTGACCACCGAGTGGTGCACAGTGCATGTTGCATGAAGACTGCAGTTATTATTTAGCGGAATTAAGCGAAGAAATTTATTAATATTAATATTGATAATAAAAAGTGTGTATTTCACACTTCATAGACATGTAAAATATAGGGTTCCTTGTAGTTGTAGGGTAAATTGATTTTTTACGTATTACTATTTAAAACGTTAGGCGATCGATATATATTGTTTAGATTGTAATAATCAGAGATAGATAGCAGTGTGAATTTATTTTTGTTTGACTGGCACCGACTCAAATATTAATTTTAGAGAATTGTAATATTTAGGTAGGTTGAACTGACGCGTGTGGAATAAAGAAATTGCTAAGGTATTAATCACAGTACTTAGGCTTTTTGACTGTAATAAAAATATACATTTCTTTTATTTCACTAGTCTTAATATTTCTTTTTTGGAGCAATATGTAATAATGCGAGATAAAAATATTGCATTATTTCACTAAAATCCGTCTTCTAAAATAAGTATTTTCGATGCAACTGTCACGTGACTAAAAACGAACGTGATTGGCTATTTCTATAATGACGTAGATCGCGCATAAACAGACAGTGTATCGCTTCGCTCATTGGTGGTTAATGCGGAATTGACGTCATTTGTGCTACAGCCGCCATATTACTTAAAGTCGCGTTTTCGCGGCACATTTGAATATTGCATTTTCTTTTTCGATTTTTTAATAAAATAGCTAAAATGAAGACAGAATAATATTTTTTAGGGCTCCTTATAAACAAATTAACACCGTAAGATAGTTTTCAAAACTTAGTCAAATAGCCTATTAAAAATCTTATTTCGTACTTTTTAGTACTAGATTGTTTATTTTCGGTGGTTTTTCCAACTATGAAGTCGGTTTTCTTTTTGTTATAATCAGTTATTATAAGTAATAAAGTCCACCATTGACGATACACGGAGTATGTAAAAATTGGAAGAAAGGGAAAGAGAATGTAAAACAAAGTTCGCTTCATATTTTCTCAACCCGTAGCCCACCAAAGATTTTAAATATGTTACCTTGATAGTCCAGTGGGATTCACCACTTCTAATACCTAGTGGATTCTAATTGGATTCAATCCCGAAGAACCAACGTGGCTTTTCTCAATTCATTTGTGTAGTAAGATTACCAAGTATTTTAACGGCGCGTAAATACATTGTGAGGTATTGCTTAGTTTCTCTTAGTAATGTTTATATATCCCTTTGTCGCTTAGTATACTAACCTCAATTAGACATTTACTTAAAGTATTATAATGAGTTTTCAGAATTTTGATTTAAGCAGACAAGAATAAAATACGTAATTAGTTCAACAAGTTTATTAAATAACAAAATTTACAAATTATTTTCCTATATACAGTAGCTAAACTAAAATATACTTTTCTGCGTTTGTGACTTATGGGTTTCTTACATTATTTTTGTTATAACTATAATCATCACTGTTTTAATTGGTATCACAGTATGCAATATACAATTCAATTTAAGTTATGTGTAAATGAAAACCATAGCCTTCAGAGAAAGGAATACTAGCTTTTCAATCGTGATTACAGTTAGATAACCTTTCATATGCAATGAGCTTAAAATATTTACAACTTATTACAATATAACTAGAATCCCAAAAATATAATCCGTCCAGGTACTTATAAATGCATCTCTAGATAAGACAACGGTATTCTAGCAATGCATTTTAGTATAAAGAAAGGAATTGAGACACATTAGTAACCTTATATTATAAAGCAATAATAATCCTTAAAATAACCTAAAGATAAAGGCTCCTTACGTTGATAAATTAAACCATAAATACAAATATAACTCAAACTACACAACTCAAAACCAAACAATAACTTAATTAACCTAATTTCACAAACATCACTATAAAATCAATATTAATAAATATTTGAAACATATAGTCTAGTTAAAGCCATAATTTTAGGATATAATTAAAACACAATTCACATACATTTTATCGATAATAAGTAGTTTTACAATCATAAATATAAAATAAAGTTTTGCTGTCCGAGATTAAGTGTTAGATTTCAACAGAGATGTGCGATGTAAATTCGTTTTTGTAGGACTAATAGAATCGCTTCATTTAGCTTGCCTAGCTCTCATCTTGATGACGCAGGAAAATGAATCTAGTATATTCTCTGTTTAAAACCTTTTTAACTTCGCACATTTCTGGTGGATTCACATCTTAATAGCGTTTTAATTGAATTGAAAACTATTCTGACGACCTAAAAAATTACTGATATCATAAACATAGCCAAATGATCAACGAAAAAGATGCACCATAGAAAAATTAGAACGCCGATTGTGTTACTATTTATTATTATAAAAAAAAGCCTTCATTAATATTGCATAAGCAAAGGAACCTTTTTTAATTTAACAAATATTTACAAAATTTTATATACTATAATTGTCAGGGGGACATATAGAGGTTTCTAAAATGTTTCAGTGAAATGAATAATCATTATAAAAATAATTAATTGCTATCATGCATAAGGATATATATTGTCCAGGTAATACTTCCCAATATCCCAGTGGGCAGACCACAGAGCCACAAAAATAACTAAATTGTAAAAAAGGTTTTTAGATCTTAATAAAGATGAATATTATTGTACAAATGCAATTGTAATGTGTATATTTAAACTCTTTTTATTTGGGTAACAGTAATGTGGTACCTTTTATGTAGTTTATTCTACTGTCCAATAATCTGTGATACTATAATACTGTTTCATAAAAAAACTTCTCTCATAATATCGTAACTTTATAACCGCTGTAAGTCGACACCTCATACCAGACAACCAATCTTATTGTGAATCCATTCTATTCTTTCCTATGATCAGAATGTTTTGTTCATGAAAACCTCATGAGGGGTTTATTACTAATAAATAAAGCTATACACTATACTTATACTTGACACTATAGCTCAATTGGCAGAGCGACGGGGGCGAATACCCGGAGGTCATGGGTTCAGTTCCCACTGGTGTCTTAATTTTTCTTTCCTTTATTTATTTGTAACTTTTTCTCTTGAAAATACAAATCAAAAAGTCAAAAGGACCAAATCGCGCGAACCCCTCCCATTAACATTAAAAGAAAATGAACGTCGCGAAAGGCCAATAAGAGAAAAAAAACACTTACTCAGATTACAGAATAATTTTGCTGTACTAAAAATGCTATAACTATGTATGTGCACTATCGTGCATACCCAAGTAAATAATTATGTTTGAACGACATTTAAATATTACATAATTTGAATGTTTTTAAAATGAAAACCTCATGTGAGGATTATTACTAATTAATAAAAGAGAAATAAAGGAAAGAAATATTTTGTTGACACCGGCGAGTTTTGAACACGCAACCCCGCAAAAAAAAAATTCGTAATGGAAGCCATTGACACTGTCGCTCAATTGGCAGTACGACGGGGGCGTATACCCGAAGTCGCGGGTTCCAACCCCGCCGGTGTCGAAATTTTTCTTTCCTTTATTTTTCTTTTATTTATTTAAATATTACGTTTGAAAATTAGCCTAACCATAAATTGATGATAACAAGGCATAAGTTATTTCCGATGATGATCAATTCATCACAGCGCATGTGTTCCTTACCGAGAGATTAGAGTCTACCCGGGTTTGGGTATTTCACAGCTAGCCTAGTAAGGGTTCGTACCGTTCATAATAATATAAACTTATTTTCAGTATAGTCCTTATGCAAAAACTCTATATCTAACGATACAAATATATAAAAGTAAACCATTGTACATCTTGTAACATTCGCATTATAAAAGTTTCTGAACTTTTGTTACCCTTAGTATAAATTTATAATTGAATTGTCAACGATTGATTTGAAACAACTTTGGACAAGTAAAGACGAATATAAGACCAGCGTGAGTCGCCACAGCCAAGTTATTATGATGTTTTTTTGTTCCACAAAAGTCCATAGCAGTTACGTCTGCCAAAGGAAACCGTCCCGGATACACTTCTGGAACTGGTGTCTGGAATTAAAAAGAAATTTTAAGTATTTGTAAATGGATTTGGATGGAGAAAGTATTAATTAAAAGCTGGCCTCCAAATAGGCTATTTGACTAAGTTTTGAAAACTAATAAAATGCAATATTCAAATGTGCCGCGAAAACGCGACTTTAAGTAATATGGAGGCTGTAGCACAAAAGACGTCAATTCCGCATTAAACACCAATGAGCGAAGCGATACACAGTCTGTTTATGCGCGATCTACGTCATTATAGAAATAGCCAATCACGGTCGTTTTTAGTCACGTGACAGTTGCTTCAAAAATACATATTTTAGAAGACGGATTTTAGTGTAATAATGCAATATTTTTATCTCGCATTATTACATATTGCTCCAAAAAGAAATATTAAGACTAATGAAATAAATTAATATTAATTTTAGCCATTTATGTCTCACTGCTTGGCAAAGGCCTCTCTCCCCTTCTTCCACTCCAGACGGTTTTGAGCGGTCTCCCACCACTTCTTATCCCAGAGACCCAACTCGTCACTCCATCTTTTCCTTGGTCGGCCACGCTTTCTCTTTACAGCGGGAGTCCATTGCGTGGCTCTTTTGGCCCATCGGTCCGGGTGCATCCGAGCAACGTGGCCGGCCCAATCCCACTTCAATTGGGCCGCCTTCTGAGCTACATCTATAATTTTTTGTCTTCGAGCGCAAATCTGTATTCCGGACTCTGTCTATGAGCCGGATTCCGAGAATGCTGCGCTCCATGTTTCGTTGGCAAACCCCAAGTTTAAACATTTACGCGTCAGTCAAAGACCAGGTTTGGGCTCCGTAGGTAAGGATGGGAAGAATGCAATAAAGGAAATGTATATTTTTATTACAGTCAAATAGCCTATTATGAAAAAAAACTGCATGTATGAAATGATTGAGGAATGTATAAGATTCTCAATAGATTTTCCAGGATCAAACATCATGGCGATTGATTGTCTCAGTCTAGCTCAATGTGAAACAAATTTGGGTATGATTTTATTTAAGGTGATACATTATTTATGTATAAAACGATACTACACTTAACTTTCTGTGTTCTGAATATCGCGTGTCATTTTGTGACCTGGTGTTCAGAATACCAACCTTTTGCCTGGACAGTATACCCACGATTTCTAGGTCCTTACCATCAAATTTGCACACAGCGCATTTTCCCTTACATACATACATATACTCACGGCTATAAATCCCTAGAAGGGGTAGCCAGAGCTAAGGAATTAGAAATTCCTCAGCCACTTTTGGAAAGTTGTGTGGGGAAAGGATGGTAAAATAAAAGTTGTTGGTGATGGGCTTCCCTTACAATAAATACAATAGTTAAAAATACATACTAGATATACTTACGGCTATAAATCCCCAGAAGGGGTACCTCGAGCTTCAGAATAAAAAAATCTACAGCCACTTTCGAAAGTTGAGTGGGGAAAAAATGGTAATAAAGCCGGTCATGGGTCTCCATTCGCATAGCCCAAAAATCACTTTTAAAGCCCCTATACCCAAAGTTAGCTCATACAAGCACCCACGGGAAGAAATGGGGAAGTTGTAATCTAAGTCAACACTGTGTAGTTTTATTGCTGTGTAGCAAGCAATGAAAATAATTCAAGCTTATTTTACTTACACCTTTAATTATGTAATTCGGGTCTATGTGCAAACCGTATCTCCCTACAACCTTTTCGTACGTATTCGGTTCCACGACAAACTTCAAATCGTCACTCTTCTTGGATCTCTCTTTGGCTACCAGCGGCTTTAATAGTATGGACGCAACGCTCTGCAATACACATTATTGTGTCAATGAAAACAGATATATTTCAATCATTCAATTATAATATCTAAAAGGGGTGTAAGGGGACTGTAAGGCCAAATCACCCTATATAGAATAGGCTCGAGGCCCTTGGTGGGGACGTATATGGGTTGTGAGGAAAATGGGTACACCTTTACTTGCATTATTAAAATAAACTTTCTCATAATCAGTGTTTGTTGCATAGTTCACACATTAAAAATTAAACTTTTGTTAAATAATTTTAACTTTAATGTAGAACAACTAAACGAGGAGCCATTTTACTCTTATACTTTGTTATTCCTAATTTAATATCATAATAAAAATAGCATAATAGCCTTAAATTTCCTTGATATTTTTTTCTGTAGTTACTATCACAATATTACGGATAGTAATACAGAGCTCGGTTTCTCGCGTACATCTCGGGCTTAGAATCCTGATCAGCTGTGAATGACTAACTGTGCACAATTTTATCATACATACATATACTCAAGGCCATAAATCCCAAAAAGGGATAGCCAGAGCTTCAGAATTAGAAAGTCCTCAGCAGAAAGACAAGATGGTGGAAATAAAGTACCGTCGGTGATGGGTTTCCAACCGAATCGCCCAAAACCACTTAAAAAAGCCCCACACCCTTAGTCGCCTCTTACGACACCCGTGGGCAGAAAGGGCTATTGTCATTCGAAACAGGCACTACATGGCATAATTTATCATAACATAATATAATTCAATGGATTGGTGTTTTAACTTAACAATTATTATACATCTACTATTAATATATATCTGGCTGTTTTACATCAGAAGTAATATTTTAAATTGATTTGCTATGCACGGGCTTTCAGTTATTCAGTTAGCATCGGTACATCAAGACAACCCCGTGCGTTCATAATATTAAATTTCACTTTATGGTTTGAACCTAACGTTTTTAAAGTCTAAAACAATCATTATTATCACGAAAGCAGTCGAAACTCGTACATGCTTTATGGTCCTTCGAGCCGGAGATTGAAAGGAGCTAGTTGATATAAAGATATATAAATATTTGTTACAATATCACGCAAAAACTACAGATCCGATTATCATGAAACTCTGTACACATATTCTTGGAGGTATAAGAAGCATAGGCTATTTATATTTAAAAAAAGTACGAAAAATTTAATAATGTTTTTTGATGACATTGATCAAGTGAATGTTAATCAATGTTTTACAGTACGTAATATGTAGGTTCGGATAGTGAAGATATCAATAAAAAAGGAAAGAAAAAAGCTAGTGTCAAGTTCCGCTAATAATGTCAACGCTACTAGTGCGAAATTCATCTCTCCTTTGTTTTTTTCCACTTTTAACTTTGACACAATTGGCAGAGCGACGGGGGCGTATACCCCGAAGTCGTATATTCGATCCCTGCTGTTGTAAAAAAAACATTTCTTTGTTGATTAGTAATAATCCCCACACGAGGTTTTCATACACCAAACATTCTAATTAGTGAAAATATATTATCTCGCAAGATATGTAAGATATGTTACCTTGCGAAGTATCTAGTGTCAATATGTAGGGTCAGCTAGTAAAGATATGTTACCTTGCAAAATATCTAATGTCAATAAGTAGGATCAGCTAGTAAAGATATGTTACCTTGCAAAATATCTAGTGTCAATAAGTAGGGTCAGCTAGTAAAGATATGTTACCTTGCAAAATATCTAGTGTCAATAAGTAGGGTCAGCTAGTAAAGATATGTTACCTTGCAAAATATCTAATGTCAATAAGTAGGGTCATTTAGTAAAGATATGTTACCTTGCAAAATATCAAGTGTCAATAAGTAGGGTCAGCTAGTAAAGATATGTTACCTTGCAAAATATCTAGTGTCAATAAGTAGGGTCAGCTAGTAAAGATATGTTACTTTGCAAAATATCTAGTGTCAATAAGTAGGGTCAGCTAGTAAAGATATGTTACCTTGCAAAATATCTAATGTCAATAAGTAGGGTCAGCTAGTAAAGATATGTTACCTTGCAAAATATCTAATGTCAATAAGTAGGGTCAGCTAGTAAAGATATGTTCCCTTGCAAAATATCTAATGTCAATAAGTAGGGTCAGCTAGTAAAGATATGTTACCTTGCAAAATATCTAGTGTCAATAAGTAGGGTCAGCTAGTAAAGATATGTTACCTTGCAAAATATCAAGTGTCAATAAGTAGGGTCAGCTAGTAAAGATATTTTACCTTGCAAAATATCTAGTGTCAATAAGTAGGGTCAGCTAGTAAAGATATGTTACCTTGCAAAATATCTAGTGTCAATAAGTAGGGTCAGCTAGTAAAGATATGTTACCTTGCAAAATATCTAATGTCAATAAGTAGGGTCAGCTAGTAAAGATATGTTACCTTGCAAAATATCTAGTGTCAATAAGAAGGGGCAGCTAGTAAAGATATGTTACCTTGCAAAATATCTAATGTCAATAAGTAGGGTCAGCTAGTAAAGATATGTTACCTTGCAAAATATCTAGTGTCAATAAGTAGGGTCAGCTAGTAAAGATATGTTACCTTGCAAAATATCTAATGTCAATAAGTAGGATCAGCTAGTAAAGATATGTTACCTTGCAAAATATCTAGTGTCAATATGTAGGGTCAGCTAGTAAAGATATGTTACCTTGCAAAATATCTAGTGTCAATAAGTAGGGTCAGCTAGTAAAGATATGTTACCTTGCAAAATATCTAGTGTCAATAAGTAGGGTCAGCTAGTAAAGATATGTTACCTTGCAAAATATCTAATGTCAATAAGTAGGGTCATTTAGTAAAGATATGTTACCTTGCAAAATATCAAGTGTCAATAAGTAGGGTCAGCTAGTAAAGATATGTTACCTTGCAAAATATTTAGTGTCAATAAGTAGGGTCAGCTAGTAAAGATATGTTACCTTGCAAAATATCTAGTGTCAATAAGTAGGGTCAGCTAGTAAAGATATGTTACCTTGCAAAATATCTAATGTCAATAAGTAGGGTCAGCTAGTAAAGATATGTTACCTTGCAAAATATCTAATGTCAATAAGTAGGGTCAGCTAGTAAAGATATGTTACCTTGCAAAATATCTAGTGTCAATAAGTAGGGTCAGCTAGTAAAGATATGTTACCTTGCAAAATATCAAGTGTCAATAAGTAGGGTCAGCTAGTAAAGATATTTTACCTTGCAAAATATCTAGTGTCAATAAGTAGGGTCAGCTAGTAAAGATATGTTACCTTGCAAAATATCTAGTGTCAATAAGTAGGGTCAGCTAGTAAAGATATGTTACCTTGCAAAATATCTAATGTCAATAAGTAGGGTCAGCTAGTAAAGATATGTTACCTTGCAAAATATCTAGTGTCAATAAGAAGGGGCAGCTAGTAAAGATATGTTACCTTGCAAAATATCTAATGTCAATAAGTAGGGTCAGCTAGTAAAGATATGTTACCTTGCAAAATATCTAGTGTCAATAAGTAGGGTCAGCTAGTAAAGATATGTTACCTTGCAAAATATCTAGTGTCAATAAGTAGGGTCAGCTAGTAAAGATATGTTACCTTGCAAAATATCTAATGTCAATAAGTAGGGTCAGCTAGTAAAGATATGTTACCTTGCAAAATATCTAGTGTCAATAAGTAGGGTCAGGTAGTAAAGATATGTTACCTTGCAAAATATCTAGTGTCAATAAGTAGGGTCAGCTAGTAAAGATATGTTACCTTGCAAAATATCTAGTGTCAATATGTAGGGTCAGCTAGTAAAGATATGTTACCTTGCAAAATATCTAGTGTCAATAAGTAGGGTCAGCTAGTAAAGATATGTTACCTTGCAAAATATCTAGTGTCAATAAGTAGGGTCAGCTAGTAAAGATATGTTACCTTGCAAAATATCTAGTGTCAATAAGTAGGGTCAGCTAGTAAAGATATGTTACCTTGCAAAATATCTAATGTCAATAAGTAGGGTCAGCTAGTAAAGATATGTTACCTTGCAAAATATCAAGTGTCAATAAGTAGGGTCAGCTAGTAAAGATATGTTACCTTGCAAAATATCTAGTGTCAATAAGTAGGGTCAGCTAGTAAAGATATGTTACCTTGCAAAATATCAAGTGTCAATAAGTAGAGTCAGCTAGTAAAGATATGTTACCTTGCAAAATATCTAGTGTCAATAAGTAGGGTCAGCTAGTAAAGATATGTTACCTTGCAAAATATCTAGTGTCAATAAGTAGGGTCAGCTAGTAAAGATATGTTACCTTGCAAAATATCAAATGTCAATAAGTAGGGTCAGCTAGTAAAGATATGTTACCTTGCAAAATATCTAGTGTCAATAAGTAGGGTCAGCTAGTAAAGATATGTTACCTTGCAAAATATCTAATGTCAATAAGTAGGATCAGCTAGTAAAGATATGTTACCTTGCAAAATATCTAGTGTCAATATGTAGGGTCAGCTAGTAAAGATATGTTACCTTGCAAAATATCTAGTGTCAATAAGAAGGGGCAGCTAGTAAAGATATGTTACCTTGCAAAATATCTAGTGTCAATAAGTAGGGTCAGCTAGTAAAGATATGTTACCTTGCAAAATATCTAGTGTCAATAAGTAGGGTCAGCTAGTAAAGATATGTTACCTTGCAAAATATCTAATGTCAATAAGTAGGGTCATTTAGTAAAGATATGTTACCTTGCAAAATATCTAGTGTCAATAAGTAGGGTCAGCTAGTAAAGATATGTTACCTTGCAAAATATCTAGTGTCAATATGTAGGGTCAGCTAGTAAAGATATCTTACCTTGCAAAATATCTAGTGTCAATTATGTAGTATCTAGTAAATATATACCTTGTGCGTCGCAACACACGAATGCGTCAAAGGAGAGATTTTATTTTATTTCACATATTTTCATTGTATAATTTTTCATTTTCAAATTTTTCCATTACTTTTATTTTTATTTATTGGTGTATCAACTTGTTGATTTTCACTTGAATTTAACTTGTTCAGTAAACGTATAAATTTTCCTTTGGAAATTGGCGTCCATAGCACAGGCTCGACCTATTATGGCGTCAATGACCCTACTAATTATACCTTACCTGTAACTTTGCTTTGTTGTAAATTTAGCTATAAAATGTATTAGCCATTGTGGAGAAAATAAATTAAAATTTAAATCTTTTTGTTCATGAAAACGTCATGTGGGGATTATTACTAATAAATAAAGGAAAGAAAAATTTCGACACAGGCGGGAATCGAACCCGCAATATCGGGTATACGCCCCCGTCGCTCTGCCAATTGAGGTACCGTGTCAATGGCTGGCAGCGCGAAATTCTTCTATCCTTTATTTCTTTTACACGTTTAAGTAGTGTTTGCGATACCTACCTCCGGAATTTTCCTTGTGTCAAAATTTTTCTTTACTTTATTTATAGAAAATAAATTATCTTATGTACCTTGCGCTTCATATCGCAGCGTCCGGGGTGCATGCCGTAGACGTTCACGGCGGCGCCACGTACAGCGCCGCCGCGCCGCACTGCAGGCACGCGCCGCGCGGGACCCCGCCACGCCGCCGGCCCTCGCGCACCACGTCGCATTGCCCGGATGCTGGGGATACGATGCCGATTAATATATATCCACCCGGCCACGCACGTCGTCAAAACTGATATACTGATAGACTTGGCCTTGAATATTGACAATAACACATTAGCTGTAAAAACGAAACTCTAACTTTTGAGACGCTTCCCCTTCATATGTTGTATCGTCTAAATGTCCTGCGTATGCAAAGATCACATGTCACCGAGTATATAGGCGAAACAAAAATTGTAATGTCTATAAAAACTGTATTTTTTGTTTGTAAAATGGTTAAATCAAAAGGCTTTGAAATGTGTATATTTTATACGACATTTTTTGTGAAAATTCTCGTTTTCCATAATAAATAAAGAATAGCCAGAACTTCCGACTTAGAAAAATCTCAGTTAAATTATACAATTACTTTTTACAAAATTTGTAGTTACAACAAGTGACTCACAAGTATTCTCCTCCGCCCAAGAACATTGCCCGCGGCCAGTGCGGCTCGAACACCGTGCTCCTCGCCACAGAGTTTCGTAGCAGTATGTCCGCCGCCGCCCCCGCCGCCCGCAGCCCGCGCCCGCCCGCGAGCCGTGCACTGCAGGTACTCGTGTGGGGACGAGCACGGGTATATGTCTAGGTCTGGGGGGAAACTATACGGTTAATTCTTGCTTGCTACTTACATATATTAATGGGGAGAAGCATGTGGTTTAGATGTTTAAATCTGGGGTAGGATATTTAGAAAACTGAATGAAGTAAGACTCAGTATCAGAAATCTCTTTTGGAAGTTGAGTCAGAACATTGAAAAAAAAGGTTGGCTGGTGGTTGATAATGGTTCTCTGACCACTTCATGAAGCCATTATTCAAACAATCTAAAATCCTAAGTCACAAAGCCAGTAAGGGTGCTAAACAAGCGATAGAGATGTACATCGGCCTTATCCTTTGGCTTGTGATGTATCTACTTCTCTTTCACTCCGTCAGCTAATACGCGCGAATTCAAACGAGACAGCGCGAGCGTCAGCATACGACCTGAACTTGCAATATTTTATTAACTTTATTTTTCGTATGTATCCTTATGACGTTATATATCATATAATAAATATAATACTTGCTTTTTATAGATATCCATATTATAAATTGTTTGTAAAATATTAATTACACCAAAACAGACAAATATTGCAAGATAAATAAAAGCTCTAAAAAGTACCCTAATATTTTATAGTTCTACTGCTGTTACCAATAAACCACTGACCTGTGATAGCGGCGAATCGAGTCCGGTCACAACTATATGCATATACGATTGTCACACCGTTTTCTTCCACTCGGTCTAGTGGAGACTCCGTTGATAGGTTGTATTTAGCTATGGAGCCATCTGAGTAGCCTGCTACTATCAACGAGTGGCCTTTTTGCTGGAATGAACAGATATTCTAGATTAAAGAACGATGAAGAAGACATATTGCTGTGTAGTGTCGGCTTAGAATAGCACTACCCCATTTCTTCCGGTGGGTGTTCGTAAGAGGCGACTAACGGTATTGGGGATTTTAAGGGTCTTTTGGGCGATGCGGTTGGAGACCCATCACCAACAACCTTTATTTTACCATCTTTTCCCCACACAACTTTCCAAAAGTGGCTGAGGAATTTCTAATTCCTTAGTTCAGGCTACCCCTTCTAGGGATTTATAGCCGTGAGTATATTTATGTATGTATGTATGAACAAGACATAAAAGTATTATTTTTTCAAATTTGTTTCCAGCTATTATACTAATGTGAACTGTCAGTGCGGACCACCACCACTTTTCATGTAGGAAGTCCCTCCCGGTTGAATCCTGAGTAGGGCTTACACTAATGTGTCCTTTCTGAGGTGACATGTGTGGTTATTTTTATCGTTGCAAACTTGTGACAGTGAATTCGTATAAAAACAGCAATAGAGCTACCCCTTATCACGTGACTGCACTGTGCAAGCAAAACGGTATATCCAAGTATATGTATGATTAACACCAGGCTATTAAAATGTCATGTGATGTTTAGAGGTACTAGCTCCACCATCCCCATGCCTATCAAGTGTGGTGTGATACAGTCAATTTTATTGGACACGCAGGATTATTAACGAAATTGTTCGGTTAGTAGAACAAAAAAATAATACAATAAAACAATTGCATATTTAAAATTATACTTTTATTTAGTGAATTATATAATAAACAAGATGCATACCTTAGCCCAGCAAACCGAGGTACACTGATATTTGTACTTTGGACTTGAGTCCACTCTTAACTCTGCCACTGGTTTCAATTTGTAGTAGTCATGTTCACTGTAATTATAACGGAATATTGTTATGGTAATGCTACATAATACACACACCAAAGCATTGCTAACTGCTTCTTTGATTCAACCATTAGAGCATAAGTCTGCAGGCCGGGCTCTGGCTCCTAAATTAATATATAACTAAATTGAAAGTGTGCTCAAAAAGGTCCGAAGTATGAAGAATAAAAGAGCATGTATGGAAAGATTGATGGATGTAGACGAAGCTAGAGAGGTTTGCCAGGATCGTACGAAGTGGCGATCGATAGTCTCTGCCTATCCCAATGGGAATTAACGGCTTGAGTATATGTATGTATGTTTTTCTGATACTCCGTATTACTCTCAAAAAGTATATGAACCGTCAGTGCCAGCTACTACCACTGTAAGAGTCTTCAAAGTCAGCCCTACACACTATGCCATCTTCTTCAGAATACGGTCTAGTTACTCCATCCATCGTTGATGCATTAGTTCCTCACAGCAAGTCGTGTCCAATTTTATTTCATGATTTAACCAAATTTTTAACGCGGGTTCGAATCCTGAGATCGGTCTACTCCAATGAGTCGTCTCCAAACACTTGTTAATGTACTAATAAATAGAGGAAAGAAAAATTTCGACACCACAGGAATAGAGAGAACCGCACTAGCGGAACCCACGACTTCCGGGTATACGACCCAGTCGCTCTGCCAATTAAACTTTAGTGTCAAGTGGCTACTAATGCGAAATTCTTCTTTCCTTTGTTTCTTTGTTTTGAGGTCGTGGGTTTGATTCCCGCTGGTGTCGAAATTTTTCTTTCCTTTATGTATTAGTAACTAGCTGACCCGACAGACTTCGTACTGCCAAATTTGCTTAAGACAAAGCTTAAGGCGTTTCTTCCGGTAGTCTTATTTCAATCAGGCGTGAATATTTTATTGGTCAAATTGTTCCGGGATAAAAGTAATCTATGTTACAATTTGGGTCATTATCTACCATTCTGCTTAAATTCATTTATATACATTCTGTAATTAAGAAGCCTTTTTGCCTCAAACACACAAACATCTAAACTTTCACACTTATAATATTAATAGGATAATCCCCACATGAGGTTTTCATGAAGCAAGCAATCTTACTACATGTTAATACATACGTATGTAATGGCACAGCTAGTATATAGCACCCGCCGTCCGCGGCCGCCACGGCCAGCAGCCCCGCGCGCCCCTCCCCCCGGCCGCCCGACGGACACCAACTGAGCGCCCACACCATGCCCCATTCGTGACATATAGACGACAGCAGCTTTGCTGGGCTGCAATGTGGAAATGGGTTGAGGACATTAATAATATAATAAATTATAAATAGTTTTTTATAAGAACATAACATCGGTAGGCTCGAGCCCCTTGGTGGGGACATATATGGGCTGTGAGATAAAAACCTAAATACTTAATACTGAGTCAAACCATTCCCACTCGCATATTTCAACAGACCACAACTCATAATTTTAATCGATTAAACGCAGTATTATGAACCATGGCGATATGGTCAAAACAACCGCGCCATGAGGTGTCGACCTGACCATGAGTTTGCAACCCCTTTAAATTTAATAGGAATGGTATTCAATAGCAATACGGAAAATTACGGCATTATTCCAAAGAAGGACGCCCAAAACTGCGGAATCAAAACACCAAACAGTTTTTGAGGGACAAAAAAGAAATAAAGTTCCCTTTGTAGCCTCACTGGACACCCACTATAAAAGACATAACATAACATAAACGTTCACGCCGAATATCCCCGAAGGGGTTGGCAGAGGTACTAATACTTCTGAACATCACGTGACTTTGTCACCTGGTGTTCAGAGTACCCACGTTTTGCATGGACAGTGTAGTCACGTGATAGGGGGCAGGCCTATCGCCGCTTTGTATGAATATGTCGCAGGAAAATCGTCAAACTCGTTAACTTATAAGTTTCCTAGGAAACTTGTAAGTTAACGGAAATCCGTCAAACAGCATGCGAATTTACATCTTACCTGATAGGTTTTAGGAAACTTGTAAAATAACGAACTCACCTCAGGGAAATTGTAAGTGGGGATAATTTTTGACAAGTTTCCTAGTTTTGAGTTTATAATTTAGGAAATTTGTAAGCCTCCTAATGGCTGCTAGTGAAATTGTTAATAGAACCAGTTACGTATGATGATTGGTTAAGAAGAGAGTTGAGTAAAGAAAAAAGCATGAATTTAAAGTAATGACAATGTTTTGATATTTTCAAATATAAATGAGGAGCTGGACTAAGGCTTTCCTGGCCGTTAGTCTTACGGTTAGTCTTTCTCGAAAACTACGAATAATTTATAACGATGACGGATTTTTACACTAGTTTCCAGTCGTTAATAAACCAACCTTCTGACGTGCTTTTTATACACTCGCATCACAGTAGCGAATTGCTACTAAAATCAGAAGGTGGCGCTGGGTATGCAGCCACTTCACCTAACAATCACTTAATGAGCCTTTTGTTTCCTCTTATGACAACCGCGGGATAAAATATGATGAATGCAGTAAATTTGTAAGAGTTTAAAATCTTCCAAGCATCGGTTAAGAATAGCAGTAACATATTTCTGGCGATAACCTATAACAATGGATGTCATTGGAGGCGATGCGGTGTGAGACCTATCGCCAATAATGTTTACATTACAATACAATATTTTCCCCTTTAACTTCTAAAAGTAGCTAAGAAATTACTTATTCCGACGGTCAGGCTTCCCACCCTTTCTAGGGGTTTATTGCCGCAGGTATAGGTGTTTATGTATCGGTATAAAACGCTCTTTAAAAAAAGATCTTGAAGGTATTCATACTATATAACAATAAAGTATCACGGTGTACACTCAAACAATTTATATTTAATAAATACTCTTAAAACTTTTAATTTTATGTCAGTAACAGCAAATAATAGCAAATTAATAGATTAGCATTAGTAAAGCAAGGAAAATATTAGTTTCGATTGTCGAGTTGACAAGACGCGCGAATGCGTCACGTCACGTGACCGCCGCCAGCCAATCCGCATTCACTAACATCCCTCTCTCCGCGCCGTCAGCGCTGCATTGACAACTTTCCTAGCGGGATTCAGGAAACTTGTAAAGTTCCTAAAATACAGAATTTTAAACTCGGAAACTTGTCAAAAGTGATCCCCACTTACAAATTTCCTGAGGTGAGTTCGTTATTTTACAAGTTTTCTAAAACCTATCAGGTAAGATGTAAATTCGTTTGCTGTTTGACGGATTTCCGTCAACTTGCAAGTTTCCTAGGAAACTTATAAGTTAACGAGTTTGACGATTTTCCTGCGACAAATACACTGTCACATGACTAAGTACAACTCAGCCATGTGGGTTTCCTCACGATGTTTTCCCTCACCGTTAACAACCATGATAAATTAACCAAACATATGTCTTTAGAAAAGACAAATTGGTGTAGGCCCGACCCAGGATTTGAACACTAGTCGTTTGCACGATAACCGAGTGTTCTACCCACTGGGCTATCACGGTTGTCACTATAAAAGACATATAGATACAAAGAGACAAATCAAGGCTACTCACGCAGTAAAATCCCCATAATCCCAAATCTGCAGCAACCCGTGATGATGATACGTCTTGTCATATCGAAACCGAGGCGCGTCCGCTCCAAGATTAACTGACGCTGCTAAAATGTGGTTCTCTTCATCTCTAACAGGGGCCCACTGCATGGCTTGCACCGACCCGCCAGTAAACACGCTGTTGTAAACTGTAGATATAATAATATCGATCAAACTTTATGAAATAAGATACAAAGGTATATGTGCATAATCCAAATGATATAAATTTAATATTACATTTGGTAAAAAGTCTGGAGAAAAATATGTATAAAGGGACCGCTATATTGGTCAATCAGCTTAAATTCAGTCCCTTATTTGCAAACAGGTAAATAAATTCTTTGTTCTTGTCACCTCATAGTGTGTCAGTTCAGAAGTTGGGTCAAAATTATCTTGAAAACAATAAACATAATATTTCAATTCGACGGAAATGAAATAACTTAATAAAAGTAAAAGCGAAAACCAGGATAATATTAATACAAGATTTATTACACTGGGTACTCTAAACACCAGGTGACAAAGTCACGTGATGTTCAGAAGTATTAGTACCTCTGCCAACCCCTTCGGGGATATTCGGCGTGAACGTTTATGTTATGTTATGTTTATGTTTATTACACTAATATAAAATAGCAATAAATATTCTGAGATAGAAACATAAGATTAGTAAGAATATATATATCAAAAACTCACCGTCGAACTTAGCTTCAAATCTTTGATACGTGATCCATCCATCATCTTCAGTGTACAATTTGCAAGAAGTCTCCAAAGTTGGCATGTAGTTCTTCGACTGTGCCGGCGTCACTGGTGTAATATTTCCCACAGTCCATTGAGGAAACAACATATCATCCGTGTAATGGGTAGCAAAGCTATGGAGAATAAACAAAAAAGACAAATTTTACTAATCAAGCAAGGAAAGAAATTATTTAAAACTTTTAAATTTTAAATAATAATTATTTATTAATTTCGACATCAGCACGACTTAAATCTGGTCCCATCCCGGTCTATGCCATGGTCGCTCTGCCTACTGAGCTATGTGTCGGAGCTGAAGTCGATTTTTTTCTTTTCTTGATGAATTAGTAAAATAATCCCCACCCCCACATGAGGTTTCATGCACAACAAAGTCTAAATAAGATAAATTTTTCATCAATTTTGATATTCCCAGCCTAGTTTTAAAGGACAATTATTCCTACTACAGTATAGGCATAATTAATAATACTCTATCTGTTATCGCGGGGTAGTAAGCGTAGTTGGGCGCTTGGACTTTTAATTCATTGTAGGGCTGTGTAGTGTAGGCTTAGAAGGCCTTACCCATTTATTCCCGTGGGTGCCATACGAGGCGAAGGGTATTGGAGGTTTTTAAAGTTTTTATAAGGCGATTATAATGGCATTTCGTAAGCCTTGCAATATCAGCTCATAAAATTAAATTCTTCGTGATAATAAAACGAGGAATACAACCACGAATATTCAGTGAAAATTACTAGGTACGAGTAAAAAGATATTTTTTTTTAAATAGAAGAATCATTTTTTCTTTTAATCAATTTTAAATTCTCAAAGTAGAATGACTTAAGCTGGATAATTAGACTTGTTTATGCATGAAAACCTCATGTGGGGATAATTTACTAATCAATTAAGGAAAACAAAAATCGAATTCTGCGGGACTCGAACCCACGACATCCGGGTATACGCCTCGGTCGTTCTGACAACTGAACTATGGTGCCAAGTAACCACTGATGCGAAATTTGTCTTTCCTTATATGAAAATATTTGATAAATAAAAAAGTTTACTTAGTACTTACAAGTCATCGGCACTTCTCTGCATATATACATTCATTCTATCTATTAGGTACGGCACTTTCAACCTCAGTTTTTTGTAATCATCTGTAATGAAATTAAATACTATGTTGTGGCATTCAGAACGATATTAAAAAGAACATACCCAAAAAACCTATACTTATACATAACATCTAATACTATATATAACATTGTACTTAAGTTAAGTAAGTAAGGAAAGTAATTATGTTACCTCTTTCGTTTTTCCACACATCGCAATATGTGCAAAGAAGCCATGGCAAGACGCTCTTGACAATCCACAGTTTTAGCCGTGTAGTGCCGGCTTAGAATGTCGCTTTCTACCCACGGGTGTCGTAAGAGGCGACTATTGGGGCATTTTATTGGACTTTTGGGCGATGCGGTTGGAGACCCATCACCAAAAACCTTTATTTTTACCATCTTTTCCCCACTCAACTTCCAAAAGTGGCTGAGGAATTTATAATTCCTTAGCTCTGGCTACCCCTTCTAGGGAAATATAGCCGTGAGTATATGTATGTATGTATGTATTGTACTTAATATCTATAGGAAAATAATGTCTTTTACGAATGTTTTACGTCGGTTATAGCATTAGAGACTTCAGTTCAAAGTTCAGAGCTACCTAATGGATGGTGTTGTCAGGAGTTACATAACGTAATCGAACCCGCAACAAGAAAATTCGAACAAGAACCCTTGTAGCAGATATAGAGCATAGACTAAAGAGTTGCGAAACTTAAGCGGCAAAGGTCATATCATTGCATTCAAAAACATTAATTGTTGAGGCTCGAAGGTTCTGGAATGGAAGCCACGTAACAGAAAATATACACACCACAAGGTAAACCGACGCGAAGATTGTTTGAATGTCACGAAAAACTGACGAAAGAAGGCAGCACAAAACCAACCGTTGAGATCTTTAAGGGAAGCCTATGCCAGTAGACGTCTACAAGGTTACTAGAGTATGAAGAAAATTAAATTAAATTTAATTGGATCTTTTATAAAAACCTTAACCTTACAACTTAACCAACAACCTTTCTTTAACTATTTTTTTCCCACTCAACTTCCAAACTTGGCTGAGGAATTGCTTATTCTGAAGCTCTTGCTACCCCTTCTTGGGATTTATAGCCGTGAGTATATTTATGTATGAAGAAAATTTTATTATAATAATCAAATCGTTATAATCATAACGTCTAGTATGACTTACTTCTTCTGTTTCTCTCTTTGTTTTCCTGATCAGATATATCGGCCTCCTCTGGCTTCTCATCACTTTCTTCACCAGAATCCTCATCACTATCCAATTCCGCATCGGAATCTGTCTTATTCTTTTTACAAGTATGCGATTCAAATTGCTCTTTATTGTCGGTTGCGAATTCACATTTTGTACAAACGTGCTTATCCTGAAAATAAGTTTTACAAATCAAATATGTGAATTACGAATAGTGCTCTAACTCTGTATAGTTACAGACTTTAATTGCAACATGATATTGTACTTGGGCACTTTTCGTTCTTTTAAAATAGTGATCATCGATGTTATGAATAAAAAATAAATACTTACACTATCACTCGCATAGTTTTCCATAACTGCAATGGCCCTAGAAAGAATATTATTAATTATCAAGTGAAATATATATATATATATATATATATATATATATATATATATATATATATATACGTGTCGAATTGAGAACACTTCTTTTTTTGAAGTCTGTTAAAAAACCATATTTAAAATAAAATGACTATACATATTGCTACTTCTAGGAAAAAAAGGCCCTTGACAAGTTGCTTTTCGTCCAACCCAGTTGCTAGTTAAGAGCCCTTTGTATTAATAACTACTTGTTGAAAGATATCCTTTTTTTTAATGAAATGTCTTGATATATACGCTGTTAAAATAGAATTAAAGTGAGCTTCATTACTTGGCGGCAGCTTTCCGTTTTTCGCCAGGGGTGATTTCGCTTTCCTTCTTCCTCATTACAGGCTCCTCGAACGCAGCTTTTTCCCGTAGCTTTCTTCGTTCTATGGCTAACTCTGTCTCACGGTGGGCCAACATGTGTTGTTGACGATATATTGATAAGTACTTCTGATGGCATTTCTCACATTCCTGTTTGTACATGTCCATTTCCTGTTAACAAAGCGGGAATTACCAAATGCATATGATAAACTATTGCGCCTAGGAAAGTAATTATGTTACCTCTTTCGTTTTTCCACACATCGCAATATGTGCAAAGAAGCCATGGCAAGACGCTCTTGACAATCCACAATTTTTACACACAAATTTCTTGTGAATGGCCAGATACACTTTCAATGGTTTTTCTATATGATACGGTTGATTAAAATCCTGTAAAAACAATCTATGAAATAAACTTATAAACAATATATTTTATAAAACTCATGGTAAAATACATACAATAGGTGTGTCTCCAACTCTCCAAGTCAGATTATAATGTTGAGACATAGCATGCTTTTTCCAAAGGGAACTCTTTATTTGCTCATTGCAAATACCACAAGTCACGACGACATTATCATCCTCTTGCTTTCGTTTTTCATTCTTCTTTCTGGATATCATTGACAAGGTTTCGCTACCCTCCGAACCACTTTCTTCTGAAGATAATATCCTGTTTTTTTTACGCTTTCTTTTAACTCTGTCGGAACTTTTATTTGCTAGAGCAGTTTCCATATTGCTATCAATTATTTTCCTAGGGCGTCCTCTTTTCCTTTTTAACAAAGAAGTAATTGATGAATTGTGATCAGAAGTGGAAGACATGCAGTGGCCATCCTGTGGAACGCTACCTGGTATACTATCATCATTGTTAGATAATATTGACGATCGTTTTCTCTTTCTAGAAATAGCTTTTTCATTATTGCAGTCTTCACCATTAGTCACCTCCAAAGATGAATTTCCAAAAATATCACCTTCTTTTTCCCCTGGCATGGCAGCATTCTCAATACTACAAATTCGAGAGGGATTTTTAATGGTCTCCATCCGAACCGGTGTACTGCATTCAAAAGACTTTTTCGGCGGACGGCCCCTTTTTCTTGGCTTTTTCTCAGTACTATCATTAGCGATTGTATTACTATCTGTCTTATTTATATCATTATTAGAAGTAGAAGTTTGAGAGATATCCTTATTAAGTGAGTCAGAATACGATTCTCCTATAGTATTTACAGTTTCATTTTTGATATTTGTTTTCTCAGTCTCGGATTCCTCTTTCTCCAATCTCCCATTAGTTTCCATAGTTACATTTGACTCGGAATTGGCAATATTTTCTGTTACAGGGGTTTTACGAGGACGGCCTCTCTTTTTTGCTATAGGAGTAGAAATATATTTAGAACTGGTATCTGACTTCTTAATACTGATGGGTGTATTTGATTCTTCTGCCTTATAGCTTCCAAGCGAATGTTCCTTTTCGACATCTGGAGTACATATATGACTAAATCCATTATTTGTACCAATACTATTATTTTTATTAATTTTAGGCTTTCGGCCCCTTTTTTTCGTATTAGGAGTCATATTTACGTCCGGGGTATTCTTAGTCATGATGCAAGTCTTTGTATTGTCATCAGAAAGTGAATTTTCTTTACACTTAGATTCAGACTCACATAATTGTATTTTACTAGGTAAAACTTTGCTAGCAAAATCGTTGCTGCTATTTTGAACTACGGGTGATTGATTAGTATATTCTTCCTTAAATAATTCACCTTTAGGCATTTTAGAGCTTTCATCTATGCTGGCGATTTTTTCATCATAATCTGATTCGTTTTTATTATCAATTACAGGAGATTTTATTGTTGGTTCAGGTTTTGGCGATTGTTTTATGCAAAAAATAGATAAAAATTCAACCTGTTTAATATTATTATGTACTGGACTCGTTATAGTCTTACTACTAGATGTTTTATCTACTGGCGATTCCCCATATGTGGTTGTGTTTTTTGGGACCTAGAACATACAGTAAATATATAAGATATTGAATAGAATCATGATTTTATCATGAAACTCACAAATAAGCGTAATTTACCTCATCACTTTTTTCTGCATTCTGTGTTGTAGAAACTGGCAGGATAATTTGATCACACACATTAGTATTACTATCGCACTTCTTCGTTTCTATCGGGGGATCCTACAAAATAATAATACATAAAACGGATGCTCAGAAAATTTCCATAAATTTGAGATACCAAATCAAAAACACTTACAGAAATCACGGAAGCTGCATCTTGGTCGAGTTGTTTTCCTAAAGATGGCTCGTTTCTGGTTACTTCCTGAGAACAAAACATAAGAATATAAATTTTCTACAGGAACTAACGCAACAAAATTATACCGTTACAGGAATAATGACAACATTTTTTTTGATAACTTTGAACCAATGATGAGATAATAAAAAAAACGATCATCTGGTTGTCCTTAAGCTACGTCTTAAGATGGATTATGGCTGAATAACAGATAGGATAGTCATACAAAAGGTATCGAATTTCACTCACAAGTTAAAAACCAAAAGCGTTTTATTTCTATACTTACTACTTCTTCACTATTACTATTTACTTTCTCTTCACCTTTTTGATTTCTTGAATTGGTTAATATTGGCTTTATATTCTTTTCTGAAGTAACTTCTCTCGGAACATCTTTTGCAGTCCCAATATTAATGCTCTCATTTATGTTCTTAAAGTTGGTTGGTACATCACATGAAATTTTTGATTGGGGATCCTTATTGACCTTTTTTTCATTGAATAAATCAGTATCTTCTTCATTAATACGTGAATTTTGAATACCTGAACACAGGGGTTGAGTGGGTATTGATACATTGGCAAAAGTTTTAATGTCCTGTTTTTCTGTTCTTTTACTTGTTACCTGAAATAAACATAAATGTGGCCTATTTATTAAACATTTCTGTATAAATATTCTTTCATTTAAATCTACAAAATTAAAGATACTTATCCTCCATGTCATAAAGCCGTGGGTCATATTGTAGTCTGACACTTACCTCATAGTGAACAGTTTCTAAATTCAACTCTGATGCCTCATTATTTGGGACGCGAACATTGGAAATTCTGTCCGAATTCAATATGTTTTCTAGGTCTATATTGGGATCAGCACATGAAGTACTAAATAAACAAATGTGTCTATAGTTTTCAGTTGGAATATCAGTCACTCTCAAATTAGTATCATTAATTTGCTTTTCAATGTAACTTTCATAATCTTGCATAGGAATCAAGTCTTGCGGATTGTCAGTAGTGTTATTTTGATCCCAAAAATGAATATGTACATATGGTTCGTCACTATCGTATAAGTTGGGACTACCAAAATCCTGACATAAACAGGGTTGGACTTCTTTCAATTTATTGAGCGAGCAATCAACATCTGAAGGAATAACTGTTAGATCATTTTCAGCTACGGATGAACGATCACAATAGAGTATTATGGCTTGTCGAATTTTAGTTGATTTTCCATAAGTTCTAAATGTATTTTTTTTCGTCATGTTATTTTCGTTCAACTTTTTTTCATTATCTTTAGGTAATTCTGAATTATTTTTCGGCTCAATGCTTATTTTTCCATTCTGAGCAGCAGGATTAGCTGCTTTATTTTTTGTATAATGTTCTGTTTTCGGCTCAATGCTTATTTTTCCATTCTGAGCAGCAGGATTAGCTGCTATATTTTTTGTATAATGTTCTGTTATAATTTTTTTTCGCCTATTTTTAATTAATTGTTTGTACTTTCCCAGATACGATGCTATTTCTTTTATTTTATTTTCATCAATATTAGATTCTTCTATTACACTTGAAAGGCTCTTAGTTTCCTCAACCTGGCTTTGCAAGGGACTTAGTCTTGTTAATTCCTCATGCTGTATAGCCGGCATAGCATTAAGATTTCGCAAATTAGGGTTTTCTACATTAGGAACTGAGATATTTTCGTGACAAAAATGTGTGGGTAATAGTGTCTTGTGAAAAGACAGGTTTATTTCATCTAATTCCGACTGTGACACGAACCTTGAGGGCCTTTCTTCATTTGTTGTGTGAATAGTTTCACTTTTGATGTTAACTTCTTTCGTGGGTTCATCTTGAATGATAGTAGGTACAGCATCAATCAAGGCTTCTGTTTTGACTTCATCATTTGGAAAACTTCGTTTTATATATGTTAGAATCTGATTAGGTTTTGTATTTTGAGTGGCTGATGCATTTGATGATACATGTGATTTATTTCTCGAATGTTCCGACTTCTCTGCTATCATTTCATCAACAAACTCTAATAAAATCTGATCGTCATCGATACAATTATAAATAATATCACTGTTTTGCATAAATTTTTCATTAATAGCATTTAGAACATGTTCATCACTAAGGCTTTCTTCGTTGTCATTCAACAATACATTGTTTGTAATTATTGTTTTTTCACTTGTTTCTTTTAACATATTATCAGTTGAAGTTAATTCCAAATGGGTAGAAAGTGCTTCTGTTTTATTGGGCACACCAATAATTATATTTGCATTATTGGTCAAAATAGGTAAATATCTTTTGTCTTGATCGCAAACTGTAGCTGCAACGTTTCTAGAATTCGAACTATATATAATTTCTTGTGATATTATATTAATTTTGCTCTTGTTTTCATTTTTTTTAGATTCACTATTTCCAACAAATTTTATATTTTCGTTGGGATTACTGCTACTGCAATCAGACAAATATGCTTCATCTAGATGATCATCAATTGTTTCATTAGAATTATGTGTATTATTAACATTAGGTTCAGGTACATTAGTTAATGAATCTACGCAATCTGTTATTATCTCATAAACAAATCTTGATGATATACCGTCTTCACCTGCTTCAATGAGATCTTCTAATTGTACCAAATCATCTGACTCTAAATCCTCATTTGAATCATGAATGTTGGCAGGTGTTCTAGGGGTACCAATCTTATTGATTTCTATTCTACTTCGACTAGGCGATATGGAATTGTTGGTATCTCCGACTACTTTATCAAAATCGGTCTCATTGCTTAAAACTTGTAAACCATTACTAACTTGGTAATCCTTTTCTATGTTACATTTTACATCTTTTCTTGATGCCAAATAATTATCGTCCCTAATTTCTAATCTTAAATTTTCAGATTCCGATATATGGCTTCTAGGTAATGTTGATGTTTTATATTGTTCAAAATTCTCTGTTTTTATAGTTGGAATAGTATGCTGTGGTTTAGATAAGTTCAAAAGCATTTCAGCTTCTGCTTGATTAGGAGATGTTATGTTATGGAAAGTTGGACTTAAAAAGACAGAGGTTTTCATCAAAGTGGCTGTTTCCAATATAGAATTTGATAGTGGTTTACTATTTTTTTTGGAGTCATCTCTTTTTCTTGTTGTATAAGGAGTGGGTTCGAGGAAATTGCAATTGTCACTAGAACTTTTAACTTTTTCTATCTTAATTAAATTAGTTATGTCCTCTTCCTCTTTTTTAATTTCATTTCTATTTATTTTGCAACAATGTTTAGAACCTTCTGATTTTCTACTTCTACTTTTTTTTTCATCTTTGAGGCTAGTTGCTGCTACTTCATCACAGTTTTTCTTTTTTCTGCCTGGAAATACAAAACCAGGAAATAAGAAAGATATTCATTGTATTACAAAAAACTAACCCATCTTAAGCTTCGTATATATTGAAATTCATGTTTCTATAGGTATTATTAATAATAAACTTAAAAGTATGTTTATTTTTGTTCTTGTTCAGGAAAGGAAATCACTCAAAGAAATGCAAGAGGGTTGTGGACAAGGATGAACACTGGGCTAGCATCCCTAAGCAGTAATCAAAGTAATTAACTTTAGTTGTTAGCAATGAAAGTTCACTTAACATATTAGTTAATGCTATGGAATTAATGGTTCCCATGATATTTTTGTATGAAAAACCATACCTCTAGTTAACCCATTCTTGGTTGCCGTGCCAATTTGGGAACACTTAATTACAGAGGGAAGAAATGAAAAGTATTGATGCTAATTGAAACAAAGTTACATTTTGGAGTAGTATAAAGTACACTGAATAAATATACAATACAAAAATTTTGTGAAAATTAATGGAGTTATTATAATCATTTCTTGAAATTTGTTATCGGGGCATACGTGCAGGTAAGTACAGCTTTTTGTTATTATTGTAATATTTAGGTGCAGTAAAAATTATACTTCTTTATATTTTGTAGTTACATATAATAAGAATGTAAGCTTTTCTTCTATCCGAAACTTTAGTGTTCCAATTTGGGCACAGCGGCCACAAGTGTACTAAGTTCATTCTCGATTTTTCAGATTTTGAAATTGCGTCCCAACGAAAGTTTAGTGCTATTGACAACTTCAAGGGTTTAGAAAAGGTAATAAATTCCATTGAAGAAGACAGTGATGACGTTTTGGAGTATGACTTAGCCACAATTCCACCAGAATCCAGTGTTGACACCGACGAAAAAGAGGGTTTTGATTATGATAACGAATTATCCAACTTGCTAAATGATGTTCCTGGAAACATAGAGGTGATTATTCGCTTTCTTTCTGATAGCACTGATGATGAGCCATTTGCCACTAAGAGACATCGTATCAGATCTACTGTTTGTAAACAGATGATATTGACCATTTGACCAGCCCAAGTTTATCAACATCATACACACTTGTCTGGCGTAATCCAATTTATGCAAAAACCCACACAGAATCTGAAAACCGAATACTAAATAAAAGTTGCATGAAAGAGGCTGTAAAAAATATTATACCTGTTCAAACGCTAAGGATATGAAGAAAAAATCAAGATGAGAGTTTGATTTTATACGTTTGAGACAAAAAAACGTAATACGCTGGAAACACAAAAGCATTTGCACAATGGCAACAATCTATGATTTAGTAGAAACTGTGAAAATAAAGTGTGCAGAAAAGAATCAAAAGACAGATATGACGATCCCACATTCACATCAAAATTGTTATAAAGACTGGAGTTGATGAATCCATTTCATTGATCCATTTCAGCAGTCCATTTCACTGTACAGAGTTAGCGCTGCAGGCAAGAAACGGTGGGGGGTATTGTATACCTGTGATTGATATGGCCTTGGCAAATGCTTGGCGATAAAATGTGCAGTCTAGGGAAGAACCCATGGACCTTCTATTTCGACGAAGCATAGCCAGTTTCCATTTGAAGCAATCCCCCCAAAGACATTCTGCTCGTCCTTCATTGCCTAACTTGATGGCGCCAATCACGTACCTGAAAAGCTTTCGAAACGAGTACGCTGTGTTATTAGCCATTATAGAAGCCGATTGGGGTTGCAAGAAAACGCTTTGCATTGTAAAAACTTATTAAAAATTATCTCTCTTATGTGGCCACTGTGCCACTTTGGGAACACCCCTTTAAATACCTAAAAAAAAAATTTTTTTTATTTTTTTTCTCATTTTAATTTTTGTTTCAACATCCTTCTATTAGTCAATAAATAAAAATAATTAAAATCCTTGTATTTTTTTTTTGACCATTAATGGGTTAAGGTAAGGTAAGGTCTAGGTAAGGGTTAACAATACTATTATTTTTATTAGCCATAATTTTATAATAGAGTAACTGCTTTTTATATGTTTAATACATAACATAACATAAACGTTCACGCCGTTTATCCCCGAAGGGATTGGCAGAGGTACCAATACTTCTGAACTCACATGGCAGCGCCATCTAGTGTCCAGAGAAGGTACCCACATGTTTAATACAGAATAAAAGAATAATGTTTTACTGTATTAAATTGTACATACATACATATACTCACGGCTATAAATCCCTAGAAGGGATAGCCAGAGCTAAGGAATTATTTATTCCTCAGCCACTTTTGGAAAGATGAATGGGGGAAAGATGGTAAAGTAAAGGTGGTTAGTGATGGGTTTCCAACCGCATAAGCCCCTAACAACCCCAATACCATAAGTCGCCTCTTACATACACCCACCAGAAGAAATTGGGTAGTGCTATTCTAAGCCGACACTACACATTAAAATGTAATTTTATTTTTCATTGACACAATACTTATTATGTAAATTTTTCATCAAATAAATGTTCAACAATGCATATAATAAGTCTTTCATTAATGATGCATTGTATAATGGTTTTTTTATTGTTGCTGTGTTGTTAAATACTACTGTTGTATACAAAGATTAAAGTATAACATGATCTTAAATATTTTTATAGGTTCTAGAAATTCTTAATAAACATACTTACATTATTATTTCTATCCTAGCTCCAAAGCCTAAATGTTTTACAAAAATTAAGTTCTTTTTTCTTAATCAAGGCAATATCAGTTTAACATCCAATACGCTATTTGACTCTAATAAAAATATACATTTCTTTTAGTGCGATTTGTAATAACGCAAGATAACATATTGCATTATTTCAACAAAGTCCATCTCCAGAAATTAGATTTTTTATGCAGCTGTCACGTGACTAAAAACAACCGTGATTAGCTATTTCTTAAAAGATGTAGATTGCACAAACATATTTGAAACACCAAGAAGCTCTATATATGGTATTAATGCAGAATCTACATCACTGCATGCCATGGCTGCCATTTTTTAAATTCAAATATGCTAAGATAGTTTTCAGAACTTTGTCAAATAGCCTATTAATATAGCACAGATAATAGGGGTTACATACAAACAAAATATACTCAATAATTCCCAAAAAGGGTTAGCCAGAGCCGCAGGAGTTAGAAATTTCATAGGCATCCTTCGAAGTTGATAGAGCAAAAGATGATAAAATAAAGGATAGTTGGTAATGGGTGTCTAGCCACATCATTAAATAAAAACTTAAAAATTCCTAAAACCCTGAGCCGAGACATTTTATGACAAATGCGGTATGAAATGGGTCAGTGCTATTCTAAGCCCTCTCTACATAGCTTTTAGAGAAATTTTTACTCTTGGAAAAATAAATAATAATGTGAAATAAAACTTAAAAAATATTTTTTATAAAGTTACATATGGTAGGTAATGAAATGAAAAGATTGAGAAACCTCTCTAGGTTTCTCAATCTTTTCATTTCTGTTTTAATTAAAGTTTTGTTACTTTTAATTATGAACTGAGTGTATAATAAATAGGAATGTACTGTCTACTATTAGATAATACATTGTATAGCATTAAACATCTGTTAAGTAAGCTTTCATTAAAATTTACTCTTGGAAAAATAAATAATAATGTGAAATAAAAATTAAAAAATATTTTTTATAAAGTTACATACAGTAAAAAATGAAATGAAAAGATAGAGAAACCTAGAGAGGTTAAAACAGAAATGAGATTAGACATGAAAATAGTAATATAGTTAATACATTGACCAACAGATGGCGCTGATGTATATGAAAATTTAATAGCTTTATCCCAATCCCAAGCTACAATGGGACTGTGAATTGAACATTTTAATCATTTTAAATAATTACACAAAACACTAATGATACCTATAGAAAATAATAAATGTATTACTATTATTTATTATTAGTAGCAAATACTTTTATAAATTTTAATATCATACTAACCTCTTTTTTTCTGGACAGCTGATGTGCTTGCTGAGGATCTCAGAAGTTCATTTATATTTATGCCAAGCTTCTGGAGTAAATCTGGAGGTAATACTAACATATCTGGATCTTTATCATTTTTTTTCACTTCCATGTTGAATATTCAGATTCACTCTGAGCACACGAGGCTAATCTTAGGAATTGAAAATAAGATAAGGTCTAAAAAATCTAAATTATTCCATAACATTACAAATATTAACAATAAGTTAGTAAAAAGAAAAAAAAAGACGTGAATATTCATAAATATTTAACAAAAATGTGACACAGTCGTGGGATTGGAACCCTTGTCTTTAAGAAGTATATGGACGCATACATACACGTGTTCAAAACGAAAAGGCCAAACCTGCTACCTAAATCCTTGTACAATAATTCGATACCTTTTGCAGAATCCCATCAAAATAAACATGTAAAAAGTGTTAACTTGTGATTAATTCAAGATTTAAAGAAAAATAACAGCCTTATTACCTCAATGCCTCCAATTGTGCGTAGAATATACCCGAAGAACACTTGATATAGATAGATAATAAGAAATGTCAGAAATAATATTGGTTTAGTTTCTTACTTAGGGGCACAATTTTAATCACAAACAATTAAATTATAAGAAAACTATAAGATATTATTTTGTAGGTTCGTACTGATCCACAGCATAGCAAGAAGCTTTTATATTAAAAATTAGGTACATTTACATTTTACTACTTTAGGTTATGTGTTACCATGTACAAAAACAAACTCAAAACATAACTTGTAAGTTTAGCGATTGGTTTCTCACTGTGGTTTCTCATTTTTAGTATCGAAATAACATCATTTTATCCAGGGCCGCGCCTCCCGTATGTGCGAAGTGTGCGGCGCACACAGGCGCCAGGACTATAGGGGCACCGCGCCCGCGCCACCTAAATTATTTTTGTTACCTAAAAGATTTATTTTAATATAAGTAAGTAGGTAAAATTGGCCCAACATAGGCCTTGTAAACAACAAAACATCTATTACGCTTATTGAACAAGTCTCTCAATATTTAATGTTTATTATTTTTTACGTGGTTTCATTTTACGCTTAGGGTTGTAGTTTACATTACTTACGAGCTCAAAGTTTAAACGGCGGCAGTTCTTTTGAGCCGTAGAGGCGCCGAATTTGTATGAGTTAGTAGTTTGTAAACGCAACCCGATGCGTTGCGTGCCATATAATGAACGATATAGCCAAGGCAAAACAAAACAATTGAACAATCATTTAATTGCTATTGTATGTAACATTGAATTTTTATAAAAATAGTTAAGAAAGAATTATCTGGTTACGAGAATCTTATAAGGAAAAGAAAACAAGAAGAAGAACGTACTAAAAATGCAACTAAAATAAGTAAATAGTTTACGGCTCAACCATGCACTTCAACACCATCATAAGAGACAGAAACCAGTCAGGTCATCGATGAAAGTGTTATTAAATCTGATTCAAAAAACGCTTCGAGTAGTGGTCGGTATGTACTTTTTATGTAATTTTCTAAACAAATAAATATAACTTCTGTTTAATAGACTAATTTTGAATAGATTTTTTTTTTCCTGGCCGTTCTTTAGACTAGACGGAAGGAATAAACATTAATGATATTTTATTTTATGTACTTTTTACCAAATGCTTACACCCATAAGCATTTAGTTAAAGCTGTGATTTAAATATTACAAATTTATTTCAGTCCAAATTTACAATGTATAAAATATTCATTAAAAGTGCGAGTCGGCTCACGCACGAAGGTTTCCGCACTATCACCTATAATAGAAAATTACGTTTTTATATGGGAGCCCCTCCTTTGATATTTACTTTACTATTATTTAATTATGTATTTGTTTTAAAGGGTGATATACAAGTAAATATTCTGTGAAAATTTTAAGCGTCTACTTATTAATGTTTTAAAATTGAGCAAAAAAAAATACGATAAGAGTGTTCTTACACAACACAAAGGCATATATCCATCTTTTCGTAAAAGATGGATATATGCCTCTTTGATTCACTATTACAAGTGATTATCGTATTTAATGTAGCGTCACATCATAAACATGTTACATTCTTTTTTTTTTAAATGTCTCGTTTTACCTAACATGGACATAAAAGCAGTGTAGTGGTTAGAATGTAACTACCTACCCCATTCTGTAAGTGTCGTAAGAGGCGCCTAAGGGGACGAGACGTTTTGAGCGGTATTTGGGCGATGCGGTTGGAGACCTATCACCATCACCAACGATACTTTATTTCTACCATCTTGTCCCCATTTACTTCCAAACGTGGCTGAGGAAATACTAGGGTGGCATTCTATAGTACAAAAACAGTGTTTGAATTGTTATGAATGATGAGAATTCATTATTTGCAGCATATGTACTCACCTCGAGAACGATAATAGGCATACTAATCTCTACTAACCCTATTGAAATTTGTTTCTGTTTCACTCACGCGAAACAAATATTCGTATTTTGACATTGCTGATATATGGGTGAGAATCACTGACCTCCATCTTTATAAAGCTACTCTATAAAGTTTGTGACTTATATTTAATCTGTGGCTACTGAAGACAAGCTTAGAGCCTAAACAACTAGAGAGATAAAGAATGCGTCACAACGAGCAAGAAAAGGATAGCTAATAATAAAACTCTTTAAGATAGAAAAAGCTAGTACTGTGATTTTTGTCCCTTACGGTGTAACCTGTTTTTAGATTGTGGCAAACTGTCCAAAGTGACAGTTTGCCACAGTATTGTTAGAAAAATAATAAACACTTTGTTTACTTCATCGATTTTAGATAATATTGTGCAATTACGTGAAACAAATCATATTTTCGACTCGTAGGAAGTAAACTTGTTTAGGGCAGAGATCTTGTTGATGTGATCGTGCTTTAAAAATAGGTAAATAATAAGTTTTGGGTTGTAGTTATCGAAAGCATGCAAAAAGCCCTAGATGAATCACTTCGCAGTGGCGTATCAAAGAAAACTCGGAATATATTTACAGTTTATGAACCTAATTAGATTTACAATAGAAGATATGCTAATAGAAGTAAGAATTCATCATGTGAATAAGATAATTACTATGAATAAGGAAAGTATTCGGAACTAAAAAAATATTACATCATTTAATGTTTTTTGACATGAATTCCTCATGTGGGGATTATTACTCATAAATAAAAGATGTTATTAAAGGAAAGAAAAATTTCGACACTGGCAAATTTCGATCTTTTATTTATGAGTAATAATCCCCACATGAGGAATTCATGTCAAAAAACATTAAATTATGTGATATTTAGGCGTTTCCAACATTTGCATTCTATCTGAAAAGGTAGACAAGTGGCCGTCCGAATTAGTTAAAATTCGGAGGTAGGAAACGCAAACACTACTTGAACGTGTAAAAAAAAGAAACAAAGGATAGAGAAATTTCGCGCTGGATGCCAACTGACACTGTAGCTCAGTTGGCAGAGCGACGGGGGCGTATACCCGAAGGTCGCGGGTTCGAACCCCGCCAGTGTGGAAATTTTTCTTTCCTTTAATAACATCTTTTATTTATGAGTAAAAAAATATTGTTTAAAAGACAGTAACTTTGATTGTTGATTAGAAAAAAAACAGAAGTGAGTGCAGTTAGATAGTGTTTTGGTATTTTGGATCTAAACTGGATGCAAAAAATGTAGTCCACGCGGACGTAGTCGCGGGCAAAAAGCTATAAATAATAAAAACGTAGTTAAAAATCATTCTAATAGGGTATTAGATCAATAATATTGTTGTTATATTTAATTTAATACACGTTAGCTTAGTCAAATTCAACTTCTGTTGACTAACAATATTATTTTAGTTAGTAGCTTCATGGGGCCAATGAACAAGATGATAAACAACAACATTTAATCTGTGGTCGTCTGGTCGTGTTTGTTTTGTTTGCGGTCGATTGGTATGGGTGATGGTTGACGCATGTCAGAATTTTTCTCAAAAATAATTTAATTTATTTGAATTTGATTTAAAAGTATTGTGATCTTCGTGAGTTTTTAATTACTTATTTATAACATAGTTATCTTTAGTTAATTCATTATTACATTAGTAGTATAGTTTCGATTAGTAGTTAAGTACGGCGATAAAATGGAGGATGAAGAAACACTTCCGCCTCCTGCCCCTCCTGATAAATTAGTAATATCACCATCACCTTCATTTTCATCTTTATCAAATTATAGTTCAATATGCACGTATATGGAACCTGAACTTTCTAGTACCATTCCAGAGGGAAAATCTCGTAAAAGGGCAATTAATAATGTGAACGAGGAATCGACCCCAGAATATTTTAAACCCGAAAAGAGTGCTAAAGTCTCCATCGGTCGCACTCGATACTGCAGTAAAGATACTCATCCTTTCATTGTTCATGTATCTCGAATCGAATCTGACCCAAAATCGGGAACATCATTACACCCATTGAAATTCGGCCTATTTATGTCTAAAATTAATGTAAGAAATATTGTAAATGACGGAATTAAAAGAATCGGCAGAAATAAAATGTCGGTTGAGTTCAAGACCTCCAACGATGCCAACTCTTTTATAATTAATCCTGTTTTACTTAAAAAGGGCTACCAATGTTATATCCCTACTTTTAACGTCACCCGTATGGGTGTCATAAGAGACGTTCCCAATGACTGGAGCGAAGAAGATATAAAAACAAATATAAAAGTACCCCACGAATGTGGAGAAGTTATAAAGGTGAGAAGAATTAATTTTCGATCTAAAAATGTGGATGGTTCTACAAGTTATAAACCATCAAATTCTGTTATATTAACCTTTGATGGACAAATTTTACCCAAATATGTTTTCTGTTGTTACACATCATTACCCGTTGAACTATATCACTTCCCAACAATCCAGTGTTTTAATTGCTGCCGATTTGGACATACGAAATTGAACTGTCGCACAGTGATTCGCGTAGAACAAGCTAGATGGACAAAATTATTTTTCGACTCGAATGGCTCTATATGTGCTTAATCATACGTATTCTGTACTTTTTTTTACATTTCATGACTTAAGGTAAATGGGAGGGGGGTAGTGTAATTAAAAATACAAAAAATGAAAAAAAAAATATATATATTAAAATAAATGCAAAAATCATGATTTCTTCCACATTAAACATTTTCCTAAACTTAAAACTAATATGAAAAACAAATGTTTACAAGTCAGTTACTTAAAAAATAATATTCTTTATATGTTACAATCATTCCCTATCACTATCATCAACTGAAGAATCCGACTCTATGTAATCATTTTCATTACGAGGGATATTTACATAAGGTCGCGAAATAGGCGAACGAATTTTGTGGAAGCACACTTCTTATATCTTCTTCCTATGTTTTTACTATTCTCTCAGCAGTTTTGTCTAAAATCGATTGTAGCTTAATTTCTGCGCGTGTTTCCGTTACAGAAATGTGCTCCGAAGGGGGATAACAGGATAAAAACACTTACGTATACTATAGTATGATGGTAACACTTTATGTCCCGCCTTCATTTCCCACTTCCTCGTAGCTTTGTACGTGTGACTTGTACACTTAGCGTCCATATAATAGGCACACGCTTCAATATTGGTGAGAAGTCTTCCATTAGGGCAGGCTTCATTTTGCTCAACACTTGTTCCATCACTCGCTCGTTTTATAGCTTGGGCAACGTTCCGCTTGCCTTCCGATCTACTAGCTACTTCTGCAGCAATTGCCAACTCTTTTGCACTCCATTCAGAAACGATGCCGTCCACACGTCGTTTTTTTGTTTTATATGATGACTCCTCAAAGCTCTTTTGAGGTCTTCCCGGTCGCTGAGCACCCTCAGTAGAAGTGGTGGCAACTGGAGGGTTAACAGACATCTTGAAATGAAAGTCTGTGCCTTCCAGCCATGTTTTATGCATAGAGAGAAACCTTTCCCTAATGCGACTAGCACTATTCCATTTCTGGGCTATTTTCGTGCTACTAGCAGCGATGCTCTTGGTGATTTCACGCAAGGATACTTCGGTTATATTTGAGAGATCAAATTTAACCGAAAGAAAATAGAAAATGCGTGAATTTCTGTTTTCTTTATCGTGTTTGATCCACTTTTCGAAAAATTCAATTTTCGAAACACTAAGCACTTGCTCTGTAAAAAATATAAAAAAAATGTTAGAGCAAAAAAGGAGCATGGAAAGTGATGTTTAATATTAAGTTTAGGCTTAGATCTACGACATATATAAAATCTAACCCGGAGACATGTGGAGACAAAAAGTTGCAGTCTATAAAACATTTAAAACAAATATTTTTCTTTGTGTTTTTCCTACTATCTTTTAGACCGTAAAATTTTATTGGATTTAGTTACCTAGGAGTAAGATTTCTATAAAAATATAATGTTCTTACCTGTACTAATAGGATCCATAGCACAAAACACTGATTCGTTTACTACACAAGTCATGAGGTGTTGTCGAATATGTGGCAAAATTGCAACTGAGACGATTACAAATTAGTAATAATCGTCATTACTTACCCTTTAACACCTCATTAGCAAGCCATAACGGGACTTTGCACAATAAATTTTTGGAAATGAGATAATAGGGTTGTTCTTGACAACATAAAACGATCAATTCCAGGAAATTGGACAATGACTTTTGTCCACCTAGCTTGTTCTACGCGAATCACTGTGTGTCGCTCAAAAACACGGTGTTACAAATGTGGCCAGACCCATTCAGCTGATACGTGTAATTTAGATGAATCTGAATATGTATGTTTATATTGCTCGGGTAACCACACTGCAAAAAGTGGTGTATGCCCTGAACAGATACGTCAGAAAAATATTAAAGCCATGATGGCCGAACGAAATCTGTCATATGAAGAAGCCTCAAAAAATATACCCCCATCCCAGAGATCATTTGCAGAAATAACCGCAACACAATCACAATCATCTCATAATCGACATTCCATAAAATCATCTGCTTCATCATCCTCTTATAAAAAAACTGTCACTCTCCCAAAAAGGTCACACGCCCCGTTATCTCCAGGTTATGACAAGAAAGCTCATCAAAACTTATTAAATGATTACCAAATCCCCCCACTCTCTAACGGCTGCGGTTTCAAACATAATAATAATAATAATCAATCATCTTTGGAAACTTCACAAATAATTGAAATTCTAATTACTTTACTAACAACTTTACTTAAAAATTATAATATTTCTCTACCTGACCACGTTGCCCAAATTCTGACTACTCTTTTTAATACTATCAACAATGGATCAATCCCAAATAATCCAGTGGAATGCTAGAAGCATCCGCAATAAAAAACATGATTTAATTTATATGATATTTTTTTATAATCCCTTTATAATAGCGCTCTCAGAAACAAGGCTCAAACCTTGTGATATCTTTAACATTCGCGGTTATAGCTGTCATCGTGACGACCGCTTCGATGGTTTTGATGGAGCTGCTATTTTAGTTCATAACTCCGTTCATTATGAAATTTTAAATCTTCCCCCACATAATGACGGTTTTAATATTGTGGGAATAAAGGTTCAAAACATACATTTTATATCGATTTATATTTACAATACTAATAATTCCATAATCCCCTATCTACGAAATTTAATTCAATCTTTCCCTTCCCCCCTGATGATTCTTGGTGATTTTAACGGTCATCATTACTCCTGGGGATCCCTCCATTGTGATGCCTTTGGAATACAACTTACAGATCTATTTGATGATACGTCAATGTGCGTTCTTAACGATGGTTCCCCAACTCGTGTGACCCGCCCCGGTGAAAGAAAAAGTTGTGTTGATCTCTCAATTTGTTCACCAGATTTAGCTATGACCTCAGTTTGGCAACCGATTTCATCAACTTATGGCAGTGATCATTTCCCTATCCATATTTGCCTGCGCATTAAGATATCATCATCTACTCAGCAACCTCCGCTATTAAAATTCAAATTACAATCAGCTGATTGGGTTATGTATCAAACTAATTTAGACGATATGGTTCAAAATTTGCCTTGCATTGACTCAAACAACTTTTCTTCGTGTTATATAAATTTTACTAATGCTATCTCAACTGCTGCTGAAAGTTCAATTCCTCTCAAGAAACCCGTTTCGGACAAAATTCCGTCTCCCCCCTGGTGGGATAGAGAATGTACCGATATAATTAAAAAACGTAAAGAAGCAGAGTCTGCTTACATTGAAAACATGAGTAATGAAAATTTAATTCGGTACAAAATAATTCTCGCTCGGTCAAGAAGACTTTTTAAGAAGCAAAAATGTTACAGTTGGAAAAAGTATTGTTCATCTTTATCTCCATTTTCGCGTCCTTGTGTGGCGCAATATTCTTTGTTTTAGACGTGGTTGTATTCAACAAAATCACTCCTCTATATCTCATCAGATTGCTGAAGAATTTTTTGATAAGCTTGCTCCCCCATTCGTACCTAATTTCGAAGATACTCCTTTATTTTCAAGTTCTTCGATTCCAATCGTTCACCCTCTAGATGCTGAGTTCTCCATGTGTGAACTAGAAGCAGTGCTTGCTCATGTCAAAGACTCTGCCCCGGGGATGGATGGATTCCCATATTCTTTTATAACAAAAGCTGGTCTACAAAGCCAAATTTATCTGTTAAATATTTTAAATTATAGTTTTCGATCTGGGAATAATCCTCTCTCATGGAAGACTCAAATAGTTATACCTATTCCTAAACCTGGCAAGTCTCCTAACCATCCTAATCACTTCCGTCCAATTGCTCCTTCATCGGTAATAGCTAAAATTTTGGAGCACCTTATTAAAAACAGACTTGAATGGTTTGTTTAAAATGAAAATATACTCTCATCTACGCAATATGGATTCCGTAAGGGATTCAGTACTATGGATAGTCTAAGCATATTTGTCACAGATATCCGTCTAGCTTTTAGTAAAAACTCCTCGGTTGTTGCTGCTTTTCTTGATGTCTCAGCAGCTTATGATAATGTGCTTTTACCCATTCTGAAACAAAGATTATTAGAATTAAACATTCCTCAAAAAATTGTATTTTGTATCATGTCACTTCTTATGGAAAGATCTCTTTGCCTTCGAACACCTGATTTGTTTGAACCTAGGAAAACGTGGAGAGGTCTTCCTCGGGGCTCAGTCTTGAGTCCAATTCTGTACAGTTTGTATACCTCTGCTCTTCACACTTCTCTTAATTATGACTGTCGGATCTTGCAATACGCCGATGATATAGCTTTGTATATAGATTCAGCTTCGATAGAAAATGCTATTCCTTCATTACAAATCTCTCTTTCTTCATTAAACGAATGGCTTTTGGAACGGGGTTTGAGCATCTCGGGACCTAAAAGCTCTGTTGTTGTTTTTTCAAGAAAACGTGAAATACCCCATGTTGATCTAAAAATAGGGACTGATAGTATACCATTAAATAACAGTGTGAAATTTCTTGGGGTAATTCTAGATTCAAAACTTAATGGTAGATTACATATAGAATACGTCGTGAAAAAATGCGCTAAAAACATCAATATCCTTAAGGCTCTTTCTGGAGTGTGGTGGGGTGCCCACCCTTATTCGATGAAACTAATATATAATGCCCTTATTCGTAGTGTTTTAGATTATGGAGCCTTTCTATTAGAACCTTGCAGCAAGATTGCTTTAAGAAGTTTAGAGAAAATTCAGTCTGTATCTTTACGCATTATTTCTGGATGCATGAAAAGCTCTCCAATTAATGCTCTTCAAGTTGAATGTGGTGACCCCCCGCTTATTTTGCGGCGCCAATATCTAGCCGATAGATTTATATATAAAGCTTTTTCCCGTGCCGAACATCCGTTATTTGAAAAACTAAAATCATTAAATATTCAATGTCGAAACAATACATTTTGGCGCCGTAAAATGTTTCCCCCTATTATCAACTCATTTCGTAAATTAGAAGAATATGAAAGTAGCTTCCCGGTTATTCGTAGTAAGAAACTTCCCCTTTATGATTACCCTTATTCAACTATTACATTTAAACCGAAAATTCTTTTTAACATTGGAATTGACAAAAGTTGCACCGTGGCCAATAGTATTTTTAATATAAAGCTTCATTCCTCGTGGCCCGACTGGCATCATTTTTATACAGATGCGTCTAAAATGACAGATTCTTCTTTTGTTGGCGCAGCAGTCTATTATCAAAATAACAAAATTGAAATCAAATTTAAATGTCCTCCCGGTTCCTCAGTTTTTACTGCGGAATGCATTGCCGTATTAGAGGCATGTATCTTTATTCAAAATCATGATAATATTAATCGAGCCGTTGTCTTCACTGACTCTCAGAGTTGCCTTTCAAGTCTGTACCAGTCCCCTTTTAACAATAAAACGCAAAGTCGTATCATATTTGATATTAAATATACTTTACTGAAGTGTTACGAAAATGGCAAGGAAGTGCAATTAGTATGGATTCCCAGTCATGTTGGCATTGTTGGAAATGAACGAGCCGACTTTTTAGCAAAATCTGCCGTTGGGGATGATTCGAGCTGCTCAAAACATCTTGTATATCACTGCTATGATCTTCTTTCCTCTCCAAAGACTGATCTTATTGATTGTTGGTCTAAACATTGGCAAAATTCTAGTCTTTCTAAAGGTCGATGGTACGCGTCTATTCAACCTGAAATTCCTCGAAAACCATGGTTCTTTAAATTTAAAAAGATAACTAAAACGATAACATCAGTACTAATAAGAATGCGTATTGGTCATTGTTGTACCCCCGTATTCCTTAATAAACTTCGAATTCGTGATTCTGCTCTTTGTGAGTGCGGCATGGAGGACGGTGACTTAGACCACATATTTTTTAATTGCCCTGTATTCGGTTTAGATTCCATCTATCCAAATCTAATTAAAGCTAAGATCCCTCTTCCTTCGAATATTAGATCGTTACTCTCATCACTTGAAAATCATAACATTATTTCCTCACTCATTAATTTCATTCATTCTAATCAAATAAAATTGTAAAAGACATAACGTATATATATATATATATATATATATATATATATATATATAAAAATAATTTTGATATAGTCATTGGTTCTGTGCTCTATCATTTATTCTATGTTTATACTCATAGTATTCTTTGATATGAATATATTATTTATATGTACTCACTACCTTACAATACTGTAACGTGACGTTTTGTTTTACCTTCTATTATTATAATTTTACTTTATCTACATGCGCTTCTATTGCCTTACCTGACACTGGCAACCATTATCGGCACTAAATAGCTTAATATGTTGCCACAAGTGAAATAATTGATTGAATTGAATTGTTTTGTTTGCTCTAATAAATCGTTGGACTTTTGTGTACAAAATTAGTTAATAATTTGGTTGGCAGCATGGGGGCTGAAAATATAGCTCTTTCATTTTCAGTGATAACCGAGTGCAGTGTATCACGTGCGCGAACCGGTTGTATGAAATTACCTCACTATGAAGTTAAAACTCCAGTGTTCATGCCCGTGGGAACTCAGGGTACTATGAAAGGTCTTCTCCCCGATCAACTTGAAGAGTTAGACTGTGAAATCATATTGGGCAACACTTATCATCTGGGTAACCGCCCAGGTACAGAAGTATTACTAAAAGCCGGTGGTCTTCATAAGTTTATGGGGTGGCACAGAGCATTACTGACTGACTCAGGAGGGTTTCAGATGGTCTCACTTCTTAAACTAGCTGAAATCACAGAAGAAGGTGTCAAATTCAGATCGCCTTATGATGACTCGGAAATTATGTTAACACCAGAAAAATCTATAGAGATACAAAATTGTATAGGTATTGTTGAAATTTTATTTGATTTAGTATATTGTGGGTTTTATGCCATCATGAGTTGAATAAAAAATAGTAAGAGGGAGAGTTAGCAATTAACGGTCATTATCACATTGCTATATACCTACTTAACAGCTTTCTTGAAGCAGTACAACTTAAACCTGATACAGCTCAGCTAAATTCAATAAACAATACAGCATAAAGACTGATTGCTAATACTATGTATAGCAAAATGTTTCCTTTAAATTACTTTATTATTAGTGCAAAAGATAAAGATCTTGCAATAAAAATGTTGCCTAAATGAAACATGTTGCTTTTGGAACTTCTTACAGGAGCTGACATAATAATGCAGCTAGATGATGTTGTTCAAACTACTTACAAGGATCAAGAAAGGATTAAAGAAGCAACAGAAAGAACCAGTCGATGGTTGGACAGATGCATAAAGGCTCACCAAAGACCACAAGAACAAAGTATTTTCCCTATTGTGCAGGGTCTCTTGAATGCTCAACTGAGAGAGCAAAGTGCTCGAGAGCATATGACTAAAGATGTGAATGGATTTGCTATTGGAGGTTTAAGGTGTGTATATATGATTAATTTTGATCTAACACAGTTGTTTATAAATAAAAAAAAAAAAACTTTTATTTATTATCCTAGGTATGTTTATATGAAGGACATAATTTATTCAATGACTATGTAGAAGATTTTATGATCAATGTTTTTGATGCTCAACAATCATTTTCTTTTAATTGTTTTGTGGTAAACCTGATTGTCCTTCAGTTGCTCAATCCAAGTCGGGTTTATACTGAAGTGGCGTGACACGGACTTATAGCAGTAGCATTTATTTATTTATTTATTTATTTATTTATTATATAGTAGTATTATTAGTATTTAGTGAAAGAAACACAATGTATACCTTAATAGCACATAGAATAGCAATGTAGTGAAGTATTCAAGCGTAGAATGCTGCATCAATTTTCTTTGCGCTATTCCGCCACTTCAATATAATTTAGCAAGGTGACAAATGTCCGGGCCACTGCCATACGTCACACAATTCTTCAGTATAAACCGCGCCTTACAAAAAATTCATCATTTTAAACAAATATAGACTAACAAGCTTTTTGCCCCGCGACTTTGTCCGCGTGTTCATTTTTTGCATCCAGTTTACATAATACCAAAATACCGAAACACTATCTCAACTTCTGTTTTTTTATATTTATAATCCCTCGGGCATTGTAAATGACATTAAGGACATTGAGGCTTTTTAAGTGATTGTTGGGCGATGCAGTTTGTGACCCATCACTAACAACCTTTATTAACCTATCTTTTATCAATATATTTCCAAAATTGGATGAAGAATCTCCGAATGAATATTCATGAATGATTGATAGATGGATTTCATAAATTCAATCGCACCAAGTTTTATTATAAAATGTAAAAAAAACTCTATATTAACTTTCATTTGCTATATCAACCCGTTAGGGGTTGAGTTCCAAAAATTCCTTTTTAATTGTTCATAAGAATCATGAAACAAATATACCAAGTTTTTATGTTCAGAAATGAGAATATCTTTAGTAAGTACATATACGGATAGAGTAGTTTGGCGCTGCGGCGGCGGCCCGGTGCTGCCCCCTACACTGACCGTTGGTGATAGTGGGAGAGCTTGCAGCGATTGCTCGGCAATATAGGGATGATTAGTGGTGGATCTCCTTCCAAAATAATCGCTAAATTGAAGGGATAGTGCTTGTTATTATTATATATAGTGTTATTTTAAGCTAACAAAACATTTTTTTACAAAAAGCTTGAATTACCTGAGTGAGATACGAACCCGGGACGATTGATTCATAATAGTTCTAATTAAATATTCATAGTAGTTAGTTATACCGCTACGCCACGGAGACGTTACCGGGGCGGTGTCAAATTTTTATTACGCTTTATTTCATATTAGTCTTACTATTGATAAACAAATTTGTCATTTAAATTGATGAAACCCCTTTTATCTTTCCAAAATGAACATTAACAAAGTGTCTGATGTGAATTCCATCGATGATAAAAATATTCGCTGCAATATTTTGAGCCATATATGAGTTAAGGTTTTTTGATGTTCCTATGAGAACTCTTGCGGATTCCTTAGTTTCAAGGAATCGTCGTCGTTTCATTTAGCTTCTAAATTTACATGTTAATATTCGTTTGCAATATAAGTAGATGTAAAAAAAAATGTATACGATAAAAAAATAGTACATCATCCCTCGGGACTTCCTTATTTTCGGGGATCCATTACCGTACCATTAAGCTTCTAAATTTTGATTTTTATATTAGTTTACAATATTTTACGTTGTTTTAAACGATACACAGCGCCATCTCCAATGCATTTAGTAAGCAAACAATATTTTTGATTTCCCATGGGAACATATTTTTTCCGGGATAAAAAGTACCCTATTATTTAATTTAGACTTCTAACTACACGTCTGAAAAATTTCAAAGCAATCGGTTCAGTATTTACGGCGTGAAAGCGGAACAAACAAACAAACAAACTCACTTTCCCATTTATAATATTAGTATGGATAACTTTATGTTTTCTTAATTTTTTCAGTGGTGGTGAAGCCAAGGATGACTTTTGGCCAATGGTGGCTTTAACAACAGGTATCCTGGATAAGAACAAACCACGATACCTTATGGGTGTTGGTTTAGCAATAGATCTGGTTATATGTGTAGCACTTGGTGTTGACATGTTTGACTGTGTATTTCCTACACGCACTGCTGTAAGTATACAAAATATGAATGTATTTTAAAATTAGAAAATTAATAAGCAGCCTTATCTTTGCTTGCCCTCTATCATTAATCTCTCTCTCTTCTTTCATTATGCTCAGTAATTTATATAGGGTTGCAAAGATGCTAATACTTCTGAATCTGGACCCCAAGTATATTTTTTGTCACTCTCTGTATCTATATTTTGCTTGGGCTCCTACGCACTGGCCGGTTTGGTTTATGGGGTAAGTGGCTGGCCAATTGTCGCTTTAAACTATTATGCTGTCAGTGACAGCCTGTGTACTCACTCAGTCATGGGAGTTTCCTCACTTTGTTTTCTCTCCCTCCCCAGTAACAAGCTTGATAACTTAAACTAAATGTAGGATTTAATGAAAGGCATATTCTAGTGTATAGGCAAACAATTAAAAATGCAACTTCAGAAACGGTGGTCTTTTTACTGAGCTACTATGGCTGTTGTGATATAGTACCCTAAAAGTATTTAAGGACAATGCTGTTTGTACTTTGCAATTTTATATGTTTCTGAAATGCAAACATAAAACCAAATTCCTATTAGCCTCCATAGGGTGTACTGGGATAGCAAAGTAGAATTGCGAGAAAGAAATAGTAGAGTTTTATTGCCTAGTTTAATTATAAATTTTGTTTTGCAGAGATTCGGTTGTGCTCTAGTAAATAAAGGACAGTTAAATTTAAAACAGAAGCAGTATGAGACGGACTTGAACCCAATTGACAAGGACTGTACATGCACCACCTGCAAAAATTATACAAGAGCATATCTACACTGCCTTGTGACTATCGAAACTGTGGCTTGTCATTTGATATCAGTGCATAATATTGCTTTTCAGGTAATTATTTTATAAAGTACATACATACATATACTCACAGCTATAAATCCATAAAAGGGGTAGCCAGAGCTAAGGAATTAGAAATTCCTCATACACTTTGGAAAAGATAGTAAAATAAAGGTTGTTGGTGATGGGTCTCCAACCGCATCGCCCAAAAATCCCTTAAAAGCTCCAATACCGTTAGTTGCCTCTTATGTAAACCCACCGGAATAAGTGGGGTAGTGCTATTCTAAGTTAAGTAAAAATGACGAGCATAACTTAAAAGTAATCAAAATTAAGACTCACATGATTACAACGTATATCCCCAAAGGGGTTGGCAGAGGTACTGATACTTCTGGACATCATCACCCGGTATTCAGATTACCCACGTTTTGATTGGACAGTGTACTCACGTGATAGGGAGCAGGCCTTTCGCCGTTTCGTTCGAGTACACTGTCACATGACTAAGTACAACTTCGCTATTAAATAACTAAAGAATAAATAAAGGAAAGAAAAATTTCGACACCTGCGGGAATCGAACCCGCGACCTCGGGTATACGCCCCCGTCGCTCTGCCAATTGAGCTACCGTGTCAATGGCTGCCAGCGCGAAATTCTTCTATCCTTTATTTCTTTTACACGTTTAAATGGTGTTTGCGTTTCCTACCTCCATGTGAAATATTTAGACAATTTTCATTATTTTTCCAGATGCGGCTTATGAGAACAATGAGAGAGCATATATCCAAAGGAAGTTTCCCAAAGTTTGTCGTAGATTTTGTAAATGAATTATATCCTAACTGTACATATCCCAAATGGGTTGTAGATTCATTGGATTCAGTAGGAATAAAACTAAGTGAAAACTGTTGAAAACCTGTATTATTTCTGTAACAAAATGCCTTTTGAATTTAATAAGTGTGCCAGCATCTAATAAATTTTTAACATATATTTATAGATACAATCGTAGCTCAGTTTATTAGCATACTTATAGTTCAATAATTGCATGTAAAAAGTTGTGGCACTACATGAAATCATCAGAATCATTCCCATCATCATTTGTAGTCATATTTTCAGGTTTCATTAATGTGGAGTAACTTCTTAGCTGGGCTTCTTCTTGTTTTCGCCGTTCCTCTTCTTTTTCTCTCTCTTTTTGGTCTCTTAATAATTTCTTTTTATCTTCTCTCTCAAGCCTGTCTCTCGTTTCTCTTTCTATTCTTAAATCAGGAAAAGATTCTTTTTTGGTTTTGTTTAATCTATTGACTGTATCATTATTCCTTTTTGCTATTCTCATTTTTCTTACTTCCTTTTCTTTATGGAATGCCACTTGACCAGCCTAAAATTAATACATTTAGTTTTAAATTCAGCTTTATCTTCTTGATATATTTGAAAATTATTGCACACACTAAAAACTTGAGCCTAGTCACATATTATATTTAAATTCAATAATGGCTGTGTAAGAAATACAACCTGATAAACACATAATATTCGGCACATAAACAACTTCGTTGACAAAGAAGCAGACTAAAATAATTATTATAATCATTAGGTTCTCTGAAACCAGTAGATACCTATTACTTTTAGTGAGAACTTCTTTAAAAACAAAGAAAAACTCAAATGTTTAAACCATAAATCCCAGTAACAGTGATAATACTGCCAAACATGTGTCATTTTAGGTCACATGTTGTTCAGAGAACGCATATTTTGCTAGATAGTGCATTCATGTAATTGGGGACCACCTATCGCCACTTTGTATGAATACAAATTAGGTTCCCTCACAATGTTTTCCCTCATAGTTAAAATTAAAATTTTTGTAAATATTTCATATTGTGATGTGCAATTAAGAGTTATTTATATCTATTTATATGATCTACCCTGCAACAACAGGGTATAGCTGGATGTCATCTCGTGAATCAAAGATATTGTTAATGTTTATGGTAAAGGGGCAAATGATAAGATTGTAAAGAGATGCTAAAGGATGCTCTCACATAGGATATAAAGTTATAGGCAATATATTTAATTTATTACTATGATTTTTAATAATAATAAAACTCTTTATTGCACATCACAAAAAAAAACAACAATAAAAAAAAAGATCGGTACAAAAGCCAAAGTACAACTGGCGGTTGTGGGAACAGCAAAGATATACTGGCCAGTACACCCTGCTGTGTACCAACTTAGAATTTGTATTTATGTTTAGCTAGAGAAACATTTCGATACCGCGATGTACGATTTTTTATGACGCTGCTAGTATGCGAGTGAGTTCGCCGTCTAGCGGTCGCCACAGTACTCCCCTCCTAGTCGATAGACGATATCGAAGAGCTAGGAGGTACCTGTTACCAATAGTAGAGGGGACTAGTGTGCGAGCGAGTTCGCCGTCTAGTAGTAGAGTGCAGTGTGAGCAGTGAGGCAGAGTAGCGTGCCAGTAGATGCTCGGTTGGGTGTGTAGAATAGTTTGGTAAGGTAAGCGAGGAGTATAAGATGTGGGTAGATTGAGAAATGTAGTAGAAAGATTCGTCATGTTGTTGTCGGGGGTCACCACTGTGGGAACAGTAAAGATATACTGGCCAGTACACCCTGCTGTGTACCAACTTAGAAGTTGTATTTATGTTTAGCTAGAGAAACATTTCGATACCGCGATGTACGATTTTTTATGACGCTGCTAGTATGCGAGTGAGTTCGCCGTCTAGCGGTCGCCACACGGTCTTATCACTAAGAGCGATCTCTTCCAGATTTTTATTGATGAGTAGTGTATATTGTTATTGCTTATGGTAACTAAGTAGCTGAGGGATGAACAATCATTATTTATCTAGAGGCTAGTTCAGTATGGGAAAATAAAACAAATGGATACAAACATTTTAAAAACCTACAGATTAGCAGTCCCCACTGTGTTCAAATTTAAGAATAAATAAAGTAATATGCATTGACATTTGTGGCATCATTGATACTAATTTTATTGTTTTATGACTTTGATCATATATACCAAAGATACATCAACAAAGCACGAAAAACGGTCCGGCCAAACACAGTCTTGTCATTCTCGCGGTCCACTTTTGTGCGTTCAATTTGTATGGAGTGCAGAGTCTTTCGTATATATGATAGAAGGTTCAAGAACAAAATTTACCTCCATTGCTGGTGTCTTTTTGAGGTTAGCCCACATAGTGTAAACAATATCAACATCATTCATTTTGTTTCCAGTGATTGAATTAGCTTTAACGAGTTGACATGCATCATCTAACACTACACTAGGAATATCATCAATGGTTTGACCCTAAAAAGTAACAAAACACATCAGTCAGGATTCTACTGTAACTCTGTAAACAAAAGTAATGAATACAAATGACATTTGTTCTATTGTGGCTGTTGTGTCAAGCATATATTGAATCCTTGCAGATATAATGCTTGTTTTTTTTTATTATGATTGTTTTGACTCATTAAGGGTAAACCTCTGTCTCCAAAGGACACAGAGACACTGATAGCGGTCAAACAGGCTGAAGTTCCGACCCGGGTACGCTGTATACTGTTTGTCCCCAACTACACCGGGGACCTAGAGCGGCTGAACAAAGTCCTGATTGGCCAAAATCAACAATATGATGTCAAGAAGTGGCACCTACAAGAAGCCATAACATCCAAAGAAGGTAAGTGGATTGGCACGTACCTCACGCTTCACCTACCCCCTGAAGAGGTAGATAAATTGGTAAGGGAGGAAAGGAAAGTATCCTTCCTCCTAGGAACAATATATGTACGCTTCTTAAACAAGGGCGTACTATCAGATAAGCCTCCAGAACCCGAGACTGAGACAAAACCAAATATGGACAAAGAGAGTACCAACATGGAGACAGACGAAGTCAAATTGACTGAGACGGAAATACTGTCACTCAAAGAGGAAACAGAGAGGATGGCCAATATGGCCCTAGAACAGAGCCAAAGAGCGGAGAGTTGGCTACTGAGATCATCTCCCAGACCAGACGACGACAACCAGACTGAGACGGAAGGAGTCGACCTAACCAGTGATGGCCTCTCAGAATAACAGCACGAACAAGACACCAGACGACAATGGCCCATGTCAGCAGATTAACGGGGCCATAAATAACAATAATAATAATAATAAAATAAAAATAATACAAGCAAATCTCATGCATAGCCGAACGGCAACATCAATTATGAGAAGAATACTTGAAACAAATAATAACACTATCGCACTCATTCAAGAACCATGGGTACGAGATAACAGAATCTGCGGCCTCAGTAACATCGGAGGTAAGCTCATCCTTGATACAACAATATCAGACACACCAAGAACCTGTATATATGTTCCCAAACACTATAACACCACACCCTTATCTCAATTCTGCTCCAGAGACCTAACAGCAATCAACCTGAAGGTCAAAAACGAAGAAGAGGACACCACAGACATCATACTAGCCTCAGTCTACATGCCGGGGGACAACGACAACTGCCCGCCCACAGAAATGACTGAACTGGTAAACCACACAGACATACACAACCTTGAAATCATACTAGGCGCAGACACAAATGCCCATCACCCCATGTGGGGTTCCCCCGATTCTAACAAAAGAGGAGAGTCTCTCTCACTCTACTTACTCACAACTAACCTTAATATACTCAACATAGGGTCAGAGCCTACCTGGGTAACTTCCCGGGGTCAAACTAGAATAGATGCCACATTTGCCACCAATCAAGCTTACACAATGACAACCGATTGGGCAGTATCAAAAGAACTAACTTGCTCTGATCACAGGTGGATACGATTCAATCTAAACTGCAACATCAAACCGCCGGAACCTCGACGGAATCCACGGCGGACTGACACAACCATTTTCAAAAGCCTCGTTGAAAAGGAACTCCAAAGTCACGAGCGCAAGGTAATGAAAGAAGACACTAACCAAATAGACACAAATGTAAGTATCCTTAAAAATGCCTTAATTAACTCATACAATATCAGCTGTCCACTAAAACAGGTATCCAACGAAGTAAGGAACAAATGGTGGAACCCCAAACTAGCCCGACAAAAAGAAGAACTAAGAAAATTCTTCAACATAGCAAAAAACTCAAGACAAAAATCAGACTGGGAAGTTTTCAGAAAAGCACGAAACCAATACAAAAAAGACACAAGAAAATGCAGCAGGAAAGCATGGAAACAATTCACAGAAACAATCGAATCCAACAATGAAGCCAACAGGGTAAGAAAAATACTATCGACAAACGACAGGAATACTCTGGGCACTCTCAAAAGAAGAGACGGTACCTACACTAGGTCAGACCAGGAAACATGCACAGAACTCCTAGAAACACACTTTCCCAATTGCAACATAGCAAACGAGAACAAATGGGAAAACCCTAAAACAAACCCCACGCAAACTGACTGGACATTAGCCAACAAGATAACTACTAAAGACCGCATTAAATGGGCCATAAACACCTTCGAACCATACAAATCCCCTAGCTTAGATGGCATAATACCTGCCTTCATGCAATGGGCTGAGAACAGCGTCATCCCATGGCTTCAGGACATCTTTGTGGCATGTTTAGCCCACCAATATATTCCCGTACAATGGAGAGAAGTAAGAGCCACATTTATACCCAAACCGGGAAAAACAGACTACACCCAAGCCAAATCCTTCAGACCCATAAGTCTGTCATCCTTTATGCTGAAGACACTAGAACGACTATGTGACCGACATATTAGAGACGGTCCGCTCAAAGCCAAGCCACTTCACAAATACCAACACGCATATACCACAGGCAAATCGACAGAAACAGCACTACACGACGTAGTAGCAAAGATCGAAATAGCCATGAGCCAGAAAATGATGACACTAGCTGTGCTAATAGACATTGAAGGAGCCTTCGACAAAACCGCATTCCAAAGCATAAAAAACGCACTAGAGAGATACAATATCGATCGTACTCTCAGTGGCTGGATCGGAAATATGCTAGGACAAAGAGCCGTCCAAGTCGCCCTTAACGAAGCCACCAGAGCAAGAGTCATGAGAGGATGCCCCCAAGGCGGAGTACTATCCCCACTCTTGTGGAATATGGTAGTAGACGAACTTATACGACGACTGAACAACAAAGGATACTATGCAATAGGATATGCAGACGACATAGCTATCCTAATCGACGGTCCAAACGAGAAAACAATATCGAATCAGATGAGCCAAGCACTGAAAATCGTAGAAAACTGGTGCAAAGAACAACAATTAAGTGTAAACGCAAACAAAACGGATATGATCCTATTCACAAGAAAGACCAAAATAAATTTCAACGACCCGCCAACACTCTTCGGGACAACACTCAAACTATCGAACGAAGTAAAATACCTAGGAGTCATCCTAGATAGTAAACTCAACTGGAGTAAACACGTGGACAGAACGATAACTAAAGCCACCATTGCATTATGGCAATGTAAAAAGATACTAGGGAAAAACTGGGGACTTCATCCCCGTATCACACACTGGCTATACACCACAATTATAAGACCAATCATCTCTTACGGAGCACTAGTATGGTGGCCCAGAACCGTACAAAGCACCTGTCAAAAAATTCTGGAAAAGATGCAACGAGCAGCCTGCATAGCCATAACAGGAGCCATGAAGACAACGCCAACTGCAGCCCTCCAAGCAATGCTAAACCTGCCACCGTTACACTTATACATTCAACAAGAGGCAGCAATAACAGCCATACGACTTGACACAAGCAAAATGCTACGCAAAGACTGTAGAATAAAGCACACAACAATCAAAACAGAAGCCTACCAATATCAACCTATGATAGAAGGACCATGCGACAAAATAAAGAAGAGATACATCTTTAACAAACAATACGTAGTTCTACTACATGAAGAACAAAAAGACTACTCCAAATCCAATGAATTACGGATATATACAGATGGATCGAAGACAAAAGATGGAACAGGCGCAGGAGCCTTCTCACATGACCTCAACATCAAAACATACAAAACACTAGGCCAATACAACACAGTATATCAAGCAGAATGCATCGGAATACTGCTAGCCGCCACAGCCATACTGGAAAGAAAGGTAAACACCACAAACATCAAGATACTCTCAGACAGCAAAGCGGTATTGCAAGCACTGAAGAGCAACACCATAAATAACGGACTAATCCTACAATGTCACCGAACATTAGAGAAAGTCACTGAAACAAACGAAGTCACACTACAGTGGATAAAAGGACACAGCAATTCGCTAGGAAACGATGCAGCTGATGAGCTAGCTCGTAGAGGATCCGACAACATAATAGAAGGACCAGAACCAATAGTACCAATTCCCTTCAACCAATACCGCACCTGGTTGAGGCAACGCACACAAGAACAACATAACTCTCTCTGGCGTGAAATAACTGAATGCCGCCAGTCTAAAGAAGCGATGCCGGACATAGATAAAAAACTAACAAGACGACTACTTCGACTAAACAGGAGAAGCCTAAGAACGATAACAGGAATCATTACTGGTCATTGCTCATTGAATAAGCACTTTCACAACATCGGTGTAACAGATAGTCCTCTGTGCAGAGCATGCATGGAAGCCGAGGAGACAGTAAATCACGTCATGTTTGAGTGCCAGGCTTTAAACAGCCCGTACTCAAAAGATAGGACAAAAACAGGTAGTACAAAAAACTCTCTAAAAGACCTAGGACAACTTGAAAGATTCTGGACAGAGTTAGGGTGGATTGAATAAGACGGCCAGGGCCCACGTAAAAAAGTTCCATTAGGGAGCTATGTGCGGAAACCAAAACACTAATCTATCTATCTAAGGGTAAACCTAGAGTATATAGTAATTTCAGATTTTACAAAAGTTTGATTTAAGAAACTGATATTTGAAATGGTTTGCCCATTTGTTCCCAAAGGTGACACACAAGGTGTCTAAGGGGTTTAGAAGCTTATTAAGTATTTTTTGGGAATTGTGGAACATGATCACCAGAGATTGGAATTGGGTGTGTGAAAATACCAAAATTTTGAAGTGTTACATAATATGGAGGTGTTATGATATGCACTCTCAGAAAGAAAGATTCTCAAGTCAAAAATAGTGATATTGAGTAGCAACCATAGAGAGGCATAAAAAAGTGTGTTCTAAAACAAAGGCACTTATTGTTATAGGGACAGAAAATTTGCTATCCTGTCTTTTTAACAATAAGTGCCCTTGTTTTACCATTCATCTGATAGAACATACTTTTTATGTCTCTCTATGATTGTATCTCAATATCGCCATTTTTGACTTGAGCCTCTTTTGTTCTGAGAGTGCGAATTGTAGTAAAACTTTTTAACTTAAGATGATAAGAGGAACAAAAGAAGAAATTAAGGCTGCATTAGCATTTTACAGATATATAAAATTCTGTATTTGACTGACAACAAACAAAACACTGAATTTTTACTGGAAAAGTGCAAAACATAAATCAATTTAACACTGTATTAGCAGCTTGTGAATATTAAGAGTGGGGAACATGTCAAAAATAAAACTAAAGAGGTAAAATCCAAAACTGGTTAAACAGAAGTGATTGTAACAGCTCCATATTATGTCCTGTCCTGCTGCAAACTTAATGTATTTTTACAAATCCAATTCCAACCTCCTCATTGCCAACTGAATCTTATTTTACTTATAATTTCCCAACTCCATCTTCAAAAGTATACTAGGTATTAAGTTATATATCTGAAGTTCTAGCTTCCCTTATAGGAATTTATAGCAATGGGCATATCAAGGTTTATTATCATATTTTAATTTAAATACCAATATTAACACTTACAGGAGCTAGGCGAAGGTAAACATGTGCTGATGACACTTTGTCAACATGAAACCATACATCTTCTGGCCAGCCCCACTTGATGAGATCTTCATCTGTGGATGTAAAAGATTGTAATTAAAACACTAGTAAACAATTCTATTGGGTTTTTATTATAGTGGTTATTGAAATGGTTGACATATTAAGAGCTGAATAAAATGTTAGACGTACAGGCAACATATTATTTATCTTACTTTCGTATTTATCTGCTCCCATGAAAAGTGTAACAGGCGGAGAGACAACGTTACTGGTGAAATACAAAACCATGTTGGCGGGTTATTAAATCTAGACTTGTAGTACAGTTTGCTATCTGTGAAATAATAACATCAAATGAGCTCGGAATGGCACTATTGTAAAGTTTGACTACTGTATGTGGTTAATAATAATAGAACACACATTAATTAACATAAATAGTAAGATTTTAATAAAATTCCGACAAGTTCAACAATTCCACGGCCTTATGACTCCTCTAGTTTGTTCTTGACCTTAGGGTAAATATGGGGTGGTTTGATACTGACAGTATTATTTGTTTGTATCCTTGTTTCATTTTAGGGTAAGATATAAACTATGCAGCCTATAGTGTTGAGTGAGTAATAAATCCTAGATGTTTAAATATAAACCAAAACTAACTCAAGGAAGGTGATCTTTTTCGTATGCATAAAAATGTTGGATGTGTAAGAACCTGTGGCACTAAAAATAGTCCGGTACACTCTTCGACGCTACTTATATTTATCATTATGTTCTATTTATTTTATGATGAGTGCACATTTCCTTTCTTTATATGTATGTATCTTCTGACTGCAAAGCAAGTACGTATAATTTAATGTAATGTATGTTGCGACTACATTCCATCTTAACACCTCAACTACTGGACTGAAAACAATTTTTTCAAAAGTTTAAAACTATTTTGGATGTAAATCTAAAATGTAAGCTCTAGCTACCACTTTTTGGGATTTATGGCCGTGAGTATATGAATTTATGTAAAAAAGAAGCACTTTTTTTCCCCCCAAGGGCCTGTGTGGTCCCTCTAGTTCGCAGCTGGCATAACTTACCACTATAACGCATTGGAGAGCCATTTAGTCATTCTTTCGTTAAAATAAAAACAAAACATGCCAAAAGCAAAGGTGTACACGTCAAAGACTAAAGTCTTGTCGATAGCTAGGGTAGTGGTTAGTCTGATTACGTAGTAATCTCTTTATAGTTTGTGAACAATTCATTTAATGATTTTTAAGAAATGGCTCTGTATTGTAATTGTAAGCAACTTGAATTTCGCCAATGTAAGTTTGGAAAGGTCATTAGCTACGTCCACACTGTGCCTTTTTTTGTTCAATAAGGGCATGCGTCATAGCGCAGTCAACAGCGCACGTGAGGCATGCCCTTAATGCATGCGCGATGACAGTTGAAAGCGGAGCGCGCGCTGTGTTGCAAGTTATCCGGAGTCGGGTGGATTTCTGTGCGTCATAGCGTTCAACAACAAGATGGTGGACGAAGAAAAAGATTTAACATTAAGTTTTATTGAAGATTACAGAAGCTTTCCACAACTCTGGGATCCTAACAATAAACTTTACACTAATAAAGTAAAGAGGAACGATGGTTTGCAATTACTGGCTACTAAATATAAAATGTATATCAATGGAGTTAAAAAAAAGATAAAAAGTCTTCGCTCGTATTTCTCCAAAGAGCATCAAGTAAGCAAGCTGCATATATTCCCCCAAGTAAAATATTGTCGTCGCACATGTTTCCAACAGAAACTCAAACTACGAATAAAGTATGGTGTTGGTTTCAATTAACGTATTCACTTATTGTAAGCGTCAATTGAAAGTTGAATAGAAAGATGAAGATGAAAAGGCACAGTGTGGACGTAGCTATTTGGTATTTTAGTTGAATGCGTTAATTGAAACCAACACCTACTCTATTTGTAGTTTGAGTTTCTGTTGGAAACACGTGCGACGACAATATTTTACTTGGGGGAATATATGCAGCTTACTTGGTCATAAGAAATTCCAGAAAAAAAAACATCGTTCCTCTTTACTTTATAAGTCTTAAGTTTATTGTTAGGATCCCAGAGTTGTGGAAAGCTTCTGTAATCTTCAAAAAAACTTAATGTTAAATCTTTTTCTTCGTCCACCATCTTGATGTTGAACGCTATGACGCACAGAAATCCACCCGACTCCGGATAACTTGCAACACAGCGCGCGCTCCGCTTTCAACTGTCATCGCGCATGCATTAAGGGCATGCCTCACGTGCGCTGTTGACTGCGCTATGACGCATGCCCTTATTGAACAAAAAAAGGCACAGTGTGGACGTAGCTAATGGGTTATACAGTAGATTGTAACTACGTTGTCATAAAGATTAAAGCACTTACCTAGTTATTAAACGGTGAATAATCAGTATCACTATCAAGGCATACTCGCAGCTCACGCTCACACTCACATTTGCAGTGGGCACGTAAACGACTGCTGAAATGACTGCTAATCTAGAAAGTTCCTCTATATAAATATCAAACAAGATAACGGTCATCTATTGTATAGAGTTTAATCTAAGAATAAAAGCATGGACTCCAACAATTTATAGTCTTAAAACCGTAACCTTATTTATTTTACTATAGGTGATATTGGCGAACGTCTTGTAGCTATATGAAACAGGATAGCCACTATTCATTTGTTAGAATATAAATAAAATAATGAAATATCTAAAACATAAACTGAGTAATATCTAATTTCATATACATTAATTTGATTAGTTTATTTGCATTTTAGCATTAAAAAATGGGAAGTCCAGAAAGAGAACTATGTCCCCCACCGAACGAGGAAGATGAATTAACATTGCCTAGAGCGAGTATCAATAAAATGATAAAGGAATTAGTACCATCTGTTCGTGTTGCCTTTGAATCCCGTGAACTGATATTGAATTGTTGCACAGAATTTATACATTTATTGAGCTCAGAAGCAAACGAAGTCTGTAACCAAAGTAATAAAAAGACTATTAACGCAGAACATGTTTTGACTGGTACGTAAAGCAGCGAATTTTTCACTTAGCTTGAGATTCTTTCTTTAGTCGACCTACCTCACTAATACTCATAAATTCCAGAAAAAGGTAGCCGGAATTTAAGAACAAGAAATTCCTGAGCCCGAAATTTAGAAATTGAGTGTGCAATTTGTGCAATAGATAGTAAAATAAAAGATGATTGTTTGTTTACTTCACTTTATGTATTTTTGGAATATGATTCTCAGTAACATTTTACCATGTCATAGTGTACCTAATGCAAACAATAGTTATCGAAACTATTATATGTTATTGAAAATAACTCACCATATTTTTTAAGATCATAATAAGAAATAGTTAAATTTATACAATCATCAATGGCACATTTTTAAATTTAAGTTGAGTTAAATTTATGTTGATTTTAGTTGAGCATTCAAATTAAAATGTACTTTTGTTTTCCAGCATTAGACAAGTTAGGATTTAATGACTACACAGTAGAAGCTGAAGCGGTGCTCAGAGATTGCAAGGCAGTAGCAGCAAAGCGCAGACGACAGAGCACTAGACTTGAAAATTTAGGCATTCCTGAAGAAGAATTATTTAGACAACAGCAAGAACTATTTGCTAAGGTAATATATTTTTGTATGCACTTAAAAATGAATGCAGTTGTTGGGAATCAGGAGTTTGGCCAATCGGTTACTTTACAATTATATACTTATAGATAATAAGCAGCTATATCAGCTATGTGGTATAATATGAGGGACTGAATAAAGATTTTTTTACTTTTACTTTACTTACTTTTATATTTTTATAAATGGCTTGTGTCATCATCCATCATAGATACTTTGTAAATTAGATACACAGACACCATATAAAAAAGAAGCAATAAAAACAAGAAACTTGTTTTTATAAACAGCAATGCCTCACCACAGATTTTTGACATTTTGTATTTGGTGTTGTATTTTTTTTCTTCAGTTTTGCAAGATTCACTTTACTTACTCCTTCAGTATAAAGATGAGTCTTCCGTTAATAGATGCCAATAAAAAAATCATACAAATTTTCAAAATAGCAATTTGATTATGTGAAAAAAAAACTGCATTTCATAAATAGAATAGAATAGAATAGAAAACTCTTTATTGTACATCAAATATGGAAAAACAATTACAAATACACAGAATGAATTAACAAAAGTACAATTAACTAACAAACTCACTTATTATCACTCAAGTGAGTGTAAGTATGCTCACAGCCAAAAATCCCAAAAAGGGGTAGCCAGAGCTAGAAAATCCTCAGCCATATTTGGAAGTTAATAGGGCAGAAGATGGAAGAAATAAAGTAGTGTTGGTGATGGGTCCCCAACCGCATTGCCCAAAATTCTCTTAAAAAACCTGTGAGGCCCGCACCACAAACGCTGGTGCAGGCCGCTCAGGTTCGATCATCTGTGAGCACTCAATAATAAACCCTCTGTTTCATATATAGTTGACTGGACTAGCTATTGAGATATTGGTTATAATTAACCTATAGTTCTAACACCGGTCTTTTATTTTAAAAAAAACAACTCTAATTCCCTTAAATATTAATTCCAGGCTCGCGAAGAACAAGCGAAACAAGAGCAGCAACAGTGGTTGTTGTTACAACAGCAAGGGCTGATAGCCCCTGACGCGATTCCATTCACCCCGCCCGTAGTTCCCGGCGCGCCCGCACCCTTCGTGGTGGCGCCACCGGACGAAGACGATGATGACTACTCTTAAGTTTTTAATAAATTATTTATACTCTAAGCATTTTTTCTGAGTTTTATTTTAGTCGCCAATTTGGTTTTTTTTATAATTGTAATTCATGTAAATATTACAGTAGTCAGCATCTTGTCAACTTTATAAGAACTATAATTGTTGTGCAGCGCCTGCTTGAACCGCGCTCACCCCCATTTTGAATGTCACTTGTCATTCACTTCCTCTAGACTTTTCACTGTTAGAACCATGATCGAATTTTACTCATTAGTATAGCACCATCCGATGGTGGGTCTATCATAGAGATAAATGAACAATTGAAGCACCACCAATAAAATGAATCATTGAAGAATAATAACGGAAATCAAGAGAATAATATATTAAATGAATCACTTAAATTTGATAAATGAAAATATTGTCCGTTCTTATAAATATATCAAATTTATTGGTCTGGTTTTAAAACGATTTACTGTGTAGTTTCTGCTTATAGTAGCACCACTGCATTTTTTGTGCATACGCACCATTCACATCCAGATTTACCAGAGAAGGTGGCAAGTGATTTATCGCAATCGATGAATGCAGTTTTCAAAGGAGACTGGGCAAAAGTGTATAGAGCTTGGACCAAGAAAAAAAAGTGGCGGCCACTTACGGAAGTAACCTTTATTTAAAGGTAGTGATATATTATTTAATTGTATAAAACCTCATTTCTCGGTCATGGATAGTTTAAGAGTTATAATTTTTTAAAATACTTTGAGTTTCAAAGCAAAATCTTAGAAATATTCATAAAAACAGTGTCTGATCTAGATTTTTTTCGTCCATTCAATGTGGACTCAATGTAATTCATCTATACATAGTTATTATTATTAGCGTGTGTTTCTTTTTGGGCTTACTCTTCCTAAAGTACGCAAGGGATTTGAATGCAGTTTGTACTGTTTTTTAGGGAATGAGCCAACTTAGGTTTTAAGCTATAATACTACGCGGGAAAGACCGCGGGGCCTCCGCTAGTGTATATTTAAATATTAAATGGCAGTTTTCTTTCATTTCTTGTCTTCAAGAGTCAAAAATAATATGCAGCATCGTTGAAGTGCGGGTTAATATTATAACAAAAGTAATGATTAAAACACTGTTTTATAAAACTTACTTTTATTATTTCTCTTAATTATGGCTTGTAAAAAAATCTTTAATAGATATTGTTTTAACAGTAGTATATGTAAATATATATTATGAGGTGTGAATGTTGACACTGTCCATTGGAGATTTTTTTACAAAGAAAACATAGTAAAAAGTACAGTTCGTGATTTACAAAGAACAGTAAAAAACTGCTCGACTGCTGCATGTTGTTTTAGACCTTATTGCTGGGCTGCGAAGTTTGATATTTTATTAGAGCAGTATCGAAAGTGAACTCATTTCTACCTGATTACTGGGCACGCCAATCCAAAACGACACCGGTTGACCTTGATCGTGTTATTAAATTCACCGTTTACCTGTTTTAAAGAGTTTTTTAACATTCACTTTTCAAATAAATATTAGTAGCTAAAATATTTTTACGAAAAAAATAAACTAGACATTATCTTCTAAACTATCCATATCTGAGAGTTATGCTCATAATAAAAAAATAAGCACATATTTATAGCTTTAGTTTAAAATTAGATTCTGAAGTGGCCGCTAACTTTTTAATTTTCAATCTTTGGTCCATTTTTTTATTTTTATTTTTTTTGTTTACCGGTGGGGAAATCCTCATAGGATCCCCCGTCGCTCGAGAGAGCGACGGGGGTATGTCGGACTTTTACCGACTAAAACCCCACCGGTTCGGTGCTGCTGGCCCTGCGGCCTGTGCGGCGTCACCTTAACTTGTGTGCCGGGCGGCTGAAGGCCGCCCTGGCGGCGAAAAGGAGTGTACCTAAGCTAAGTCGGATAGGGTGAGTATAAAAATAAAATAGACTCTAGTTGAGTCTGGTGTGACTCTAAAATTAGTGTTAGGTTCTACGACCTCGCCGGCGGGGTCGGTGTCTGGAGTTGAGTCGGTGTCTGGAGAGATTAACTTTGGTCCAGAAGTGCCCAGTCTCTTTTGCTATTTCGACTATTTAGAGTTCTTTCCCTCAAGATGGCATAAGAAAATTCTACACTGTACATCTGTGCTGTACTTACACCACTCTAGAGATTCACAAACTTTTCTTGGCCGGTAAGAGCGTCGCTGTCATCGATATTAGTTTTGCCAGTAAATAAAATTTAACCATTATAAGGGGAATAATTTTATATCATACAGGCTAATTTATTTTATCATAGTCGGAAAGCATTTCCCCACTTGCCACTTGTATCGCTATTGTCATGTGCGCATAACTTTGCGGATGGTGCTGGATGCCAACTGACACTGTAGCTCAGTTGGCAGAGCGACGGGGGCGTATACCCGAAGGTCGCGGGTTCGAACCCCGCCAGTGTCGAAATTTTTCTTTCCTTTAATAACATCTTTTATTTATGAGTTACAATCCCCACATGAGGAATCCATGTCAAAAAACATTAAATTATGTGATAGTTAGGCGTTTCCAACATTTGCATTCTATCTGAAAAGGTAGACAAGTGGCCGTCCGAATTAGGAAGGAAAGGAAACGCAAACACTACTTGAACGAGTAAAAAAGAAACAAAGGATAGAGAAATTTCGCGCTGGATGCCAACTGACACTGTAGCTCAGTTGGCAGAGCGACGGGGCGTATACCCGAAGGTCGCGGGTTCGAACCCCGCCAGTGTCGAAATTTTTCTTTCCTTTAATAACATCTTTTATTTATGAGTTTTTGTGTTTTTATGGCAATAACAAAAAAAATGAAATTCTGCATTTGCAAAAAAGAAGCGTAGGGAGATGGGAGTTGAAAATGTATTGTCAAATACTCAAATAGAAGCATGTCTGGCACAACAGGAAGATTCAAATAAGTCAGAAGCAGAAAATGTTCCCGAACATTTCATCCCAGAGCAAAGTGATGAAAGTGAAAAGAAAACTCGGAAAACCTGTACCAGTTATTATAATACCTAAATTAAATCGCAATCCCAAATCAAATTACCAATGTAATACGTGTAAAAAACATATAATGTACTTGCAATGGTCCAAAATTTGGTTCTTAATTCGATAATTTTAATAATACATAATTATTTTCATAATTATTTTTATTGAAAACTTGAAAGAGAAGCGTTTCTTTTCCGCGGGTTAGCCGTTTCCATGGAACGCTACTCCTCCGGAACCGCTTGACAGATCTTAACCAAATTTCACAGGCTGATAGCCACAAAGTACCTACAGGTTTAAGTGAAAAAAAAATTCGAACTTTTTCTAACATCTAGAAGAAATTGCCAAAACCTTTTCCATAGACTTATCATAGAGAAACTCATACGCTCACTTCCGCCGCTTCTTCGGAACGCTACTCCTTCTGAACTGCTTGACCGATCTTGATAAAATTTTTCAGACTGATCAAGATTATGATTTATATTCTTTTAGTTGAAAAAAAAATTAAGAAGTACGCACTCAGAAAAAAAAATCAATAAAGAAAATTTTCATAATAATTAATATAATAATTTGCCATAAAGATAGTTCAGTCGAGTCGAACATATCGCTCAGCTCTTTTTTTCAATTGCACACTTGCATTGAAGTCCTAGTTATTAAGCAAAGAAAAATTACGTACATAATGGTCTTAAAAAAATAATTACCTCTACAAAATATTAAAAAGAAAATCATAATTTATTATATACGTAGGTCACACTATAAGTTTTTATTTAGTTGAGGGCTAGCTGACATTGACAATCTGAATTTCAAAATGGCGACATTAGTACCAATTCAGCCGTCGGCCAAGAAAAGATTGTGGATCTGTATATGCAAATTGCCTCTTTGCCCCAATGTACTGTCGAAAGACTAAGCACATCTCAACTATGAAGGTTTCCTCACGATGTTTTTCATCCATAGTTTTCAAACTAGCTGATAAATATTGCCCGTTAGTAGGTATGTAAAAACCCATAGATTAAAAAACGTTAGATAGGTCATTTACGAGGAAACCGGCGCTTACGAGTGGCACCGATTGCGGCAGATGAACGCACACCACTAGAAATATATCCAAACAACACACCAAGAAATACATTTGAAATGTAGGCAAAATAGCGCATCTTAAAGCAAGCGCTAAAAAGAGGTAAACATATTTGCTCTGTACCGTCGTGAAATATGACACTAAGACGACCGATTGACAAAGAATAATTAAGACATATACACACGATTTATTATAAATTATAATTAAAACGTTGTAAATTTATAATACTTACGAATGATAAGTAATCTCATCATTTTAGTAGTTTTTCTACTATAGTTTGTGCAAAATCTCATCACACACGACGGCATTCTCGATTATTTTGATAAACAAACACGCCAAAACAGGTGAACGATTGCGACACGGCAGCTAGTGTGCGACTGAAGTCAGATGAGCCATTTAGCCTGTTTTTTAAGTGCCACTTATGAGCGCGCATGACTTATCTACGGTTTTTTATTAGTACATCTATGTAAAAACCTAATAAGGTAAGCTCGGCTTATTCCGATTATCCACCCTAAAAAATCCTCCCTAAGTCGGATATTCGGAAACGCATGTCCGATTATCCACCCTGAACGGGGTGGATAATCGGAATTCATAATAAAATGTTTCTTCCGATTTTCTACCCTGCCTACGTACAGTCCTTTACAGGAACATGTAAATTATTATTTATTGTGTGTCAGTGGTGAAAAGACCCTAAGTTTTAATTTTGTTATTTTTTGTTACGAGTTTCTTTCTTGTTATGGTTTCATTTGTCACAACAGTCAATTTAAATGGTTTTCTCCCAAATCTACAGGTGCTTACCTGCAATTTTTTATTTTTTTTAAGATTACTTAAGTTTTTCGTTTAACAATAAATATTAAATTAAAACTTTCAACCAGGATAATTTTATTCAGACTGTAAGTAGGAAAGTAGGTATGTATATCTCTGTTGAAGTTTCTTGGACCAGGTTGTGAGTATGTTTCTGTGAATGACTGTACTTGGGGTAAAAAATCGGAAGAAACATTTTATTATGAATTCCGATTATCCACCCCGTTCAGGGTGGATAATCGGACATGCGTTTCCGAATATCCGACTTAGGGAGGATTTTTTAGGGTGGATAATCGGAATAAGCCGTAAGCTCAATGGATAGAACACCTCCTTTCATGCAGACAGCTAGGTCGGGCCTTTTATCTTTTCTAAAGTCATGTGTGGTTAATTTATCTTGGTTGCTAACGGTGAGTGAAAAGACGTGAGGAAAACCACATGGCTCAGTTGTACTTACTCATATGATAGCGTATTCGTACAAAAACGGCGATAGGCCTGCCCTCAATCACGTGACTAAACTGTTCTACAATATGTGTAAAAACACTGTTTATTATCAAAAAATATTTCATGACTTTCATTTTGGTCGGCTAATACATAAAAAGGGACCACGGGCCATAGATTTTCAAAAAGGGACTACGAGAGGGAATAAGCGCAGGTAACAATGTCGAGTGATGTTCAGAAGTATTAGTATCTCCGCCAACCCCATTTTGAGAAAACTATTGAAATATAACATTATAAACTCAACTGTTTATTGTCACTCTCTTCATAATGCAGTTGAAAGGGAACGATGATAAATGTATTCATATCAAGGCACCTGCAACGCCAGCCCATTATACATCTTCGTCTAACTATATCAATAAATGACAGAGGTTTGTCAGCATCGTACAAAGTGATGATCTATAGTCTCTGTCCCACAAGATCAGGATGTAATTAATTTTATTAGTAAAACCTAGAAGTGGCCCCAGTCTAATGATAAAGACACCACGAGTCATGTGGGACGAAATGGGTGGGTACATGAGGCATTAATCTTAAAGTTAGAGGCACATTTGATAAAATAAAAATAAAGTGTTGATTTAATTATTTATTTATTGAATACGTATCCATTAATTTTGTCTATATTTACAACAGTGCCAAAGTGAAAGGACTGCTTTGAAATGTTGCTCTTTTGTACAAACGTAACAGATTATTTTATTGCTAACAAGAGCTTCCAAGTTTATCAGAGGGTCTGATAGAGAGATGTTCTAAGATATAATATTCAACATCGGTATCGGTTATTACCGATACAGCTATATCATCTGAGCAAAATCTACAATCTATTTGATATAGTGTGGAGCTGCATACTAAAATGTATCGCAAGGCCACGCAAGCTATATGATTGTTTAAACTAAACATTAGGTATATTTTATAGTTGAGTGTTTTATGTCTATACAAGGCACAACACCTAGCTAGATGAAGGTTTTATCTAAAGTATTTGACAATGAGGACTAGCATTTTTAAGTCTTATTTACAAGCCCGCTAAGTAACATATTTACGAAAGACACTTTGATACTGAAATGATGAAGATTGGTAAAAAAAGCAGTGTGTTATTACACGATATATATAGTACGGATTCGAGGCGATTTTAATGATACCTTTATTGATTAATATAACTGTTTTCTTTCAGGTGGAATGTAAACAAAAAATCAATTGCTCTTTTTAAAAAACTACAAATAAACACTTAACCACATCAATCTAAAAAACGTCTTTCAAATGAATCACTAAGTACGATAAAAATATTATGGTTACCTAATATGTAACATTATGACTAAACTAAGGAAAAAACATTTATTCAATCTATGTAACACTAGGTGCCAAAGTTAAAATTTAAACAGTTATACACAATAATGAACATTCAGAGTAATTGAATAGAGTTATCAAATGATTTATTCAATAGGTAATTATAAAAAAAAACAAACAAATTAAGCTTGATATTTAGTGTTTATAAGGAAAGAGTTCAATTGACTAAAAACTCGATAGTTTTCAATACATAAAAATAATACTCTGTATTGCACAGACTTGTATCTATATTTAATACAAAAATTGGAATAGTCGAGCAAGGAGCAAGCAATTAAAAAATTTCGTGTTCAAAACGTAAAGTGTTCTAAACACTAACGAAACATACTAACTAAATCACTAAACACAAATTTGTCACAAAAAGTGTTTTAGGAACGAACATTTATACCAAACAAAAAGTTGAAAATTCACAATAAATCTTTTCATTTTCTACAATTACCCTCCATTTTTTCCAAGTCCATTCTTTGGAATTCTAGCACCGTTTCAATTTGACACAAACAAATTGTTAAAAAAGTATACACAACACAATATTACACAAGGATTTTTTTAACTCAAAGACATTATGCATTTTTTAGTCACGATCACTTCGCACATTTTTCTATTTTTGAGGCCTTTTCTTGATTTCCTGAGGGTTTTGAGTGTTTCTAGAGTTTGACCTTTCCATTGCAGATGTCTGAGAAGAGTTGTTGTGTGACGGGCGTGAAGTCGGCGCCCGCGCGGAAATACAGCGGGTCCTTTATTACGTCGGGGTCGAACCCTTCCTTTTGATATTGTAGCTTTTTCAATTTAAATGTACCTGAAACAATATATTATTTGTAGTTATAATATAGAGTAATATAACTATGCTCATTGTAAAGAGAAAATATATGTTTAAAGCCGTGTAGTGTCAGCTCAGGCTAGCACTAACGCGGGTGTCGTAGGAGGTTACTTAGGGTTTTGGGGTTTTGGGGTTTTCAGTGATTTTGGGTAATGTTGAAGACCCAACCTCTGATATATTGTTGTAAATTAATGAATATTATTGCAAAATTGCAAGTGTTTGGTTTTCCTATTGTATATATTTAGTTTTCATTGTTGTTTTTACTTTTATTTATGTTATAATGTTTTCTTTTTTCTCATCAAATATGTGTCTGATGAGCTTTAGTAAAATAGCTGTAGTATTAAATGTGTCGATAGTGCAATTTTAAATACCTATATTTAAGTTAAACAGGGCTTTGACTGAAAATCAGTGTATGATGAGTACATACTCTGTCATGCGAGTGCTGAGTCAAGGCCTTTTTGGTAATGTTTTTTTTCTTTTTTTGTATATATATATTTGTCATTGTCTTGTGTTAATTACCAAATAAACATTATTTCTTTCTTTCTGATAGAGGGAAATCCCATAGCAATAAAAAGGGTAGTCAAGGTATCGTTGGTGATAAGTTTCCGATCGCAAAGCCCAAATATCATGCATGTTTGTTGCCTATATCTCTACAAGAAATAAATTCCCGAAATGGAACACAACTATGCAATTATTTTCCAGCCCTTTCACAAGTCGCACAGCAAAAAGACTACACAACCTCAATTTGCTGAGAAAAGATAAAGTTCCTCACCAGTAATCTCGATATCATTGCAGATCCTAAGAAAGAGCGGGCGCGCGTACGACGGCAGCGAGTCGTCGAGGTCCTTCGCGAGCTTGGTCAGGTCCAGACTGTGGTCCGGGTCGGCGATGGCCGCCATGCCGGCGCGGCCCTCCGTTTGGGGGATCTGGAAATATAATGTGGTAATGAAATAAATGTACAAGGATATGTTGCAGCGATTAGCTTAGACTTATAGTGAATACATAGAATAATGGAATACGCAGGATTGTTGGTTGCTACACCTTGACAAACTTCAGTTAAAGGTTGAAAAAATAAACAAATGTACTATTGAACACACGTACCAAATAAAAGTAATTTATGAAAAAAAACGGGCTATGAGAAAAAGCAAGTTTGTTCTCGCATTTCGCAGCAATAATATTATACAAAAATTTAAACTTTTTTTATTTTCATCTTATTAATTAATTATATCACTTTAACTTGACGCTTAGTCCGCCAAAGCGAAGCGAACGGAGAGAAGTTTCACTTAACCTATCGGAATAGGTGACTAAATAGTGACAATCCCAATTAAGACTTTATGCAATCAATGTCAAATGATACCACTTGCTCTTAGAGCCTCAGCACACCACTGACTTACCCACATTATTGTCCCGCCAGAGCGTCCTTTATCTGCCCGGCACACATAAAGTCTAGGTGAACACCTAGAGCCACAGAGCCAGCACCTAACAATTCTTTTGAAACAAATGACGAGCGCAATACGTAATCAAGTCAGTTCTATCCGATTTAGCTTAGGTAAAGGTACCCCGCTAGGGCAGCCCTCAGCTGCCCGGCACATATAAAGTCATGGTGAAGCCGCACAGGCCACTGCCAGCAGCAACCAATCCTTTAAAAAAATCTAAGTCATTTCTGTGTACTTTCGGCTTAGAATAGCACTACCCCATTTCTTCCGGTGGATGTACGTAAGAGGCGACTAACGGTATTGGGGCTTTTAAGGGATTTTTGGGCGATGAGGCTGGAGACCCATCACCAACTACCTTTATTTCACCATCTTGTCCCCACACAACTTTCCAGAAGTGGCTGAGGAATTTCTAATTCGACGGGGGCGTATACCCGAAGGTCGCGGGTTCTAACCCTGCCAGTGTCGAAATTTTTCTTACCTTTAATAACATCTTTTATTTATGAGTATACTAGCGACCCGCCCCGGCTTTGCACGGGTGCAATGCAAAATATACCTACTACAGAATGTCCTTTTGGTTAGTGCTGGAGTAAAAAATATTTACTTACTATTCGTTCGACTAAAAACAAAAGATTATCAACAACAAAATATACCTATTCTATTCAGTTCTTCTATGAACTTAACTATAATTTTCAATTATTGAAAATGCTCGCCCTAATACTAAATTGTCTTAACTCTAAATTAAAATCAACGTCTTAATGGAATAAATACCAAGAAATTTGGTTTTAAGCTAATCCTATCTAGCCTAATGTACTTACAATACTACTAATATAATAAAAATTAAAAGATAATCAACAACAAAAGATACTTATTCTATTCAGTTTAATTAATTCTTGATATTTTCCTCGCTAGAGAGCTCCGATAAACGCGTGCGATCGCTGCAAATCATAAAGTGCTATAAGGCGAAGCGCTTTTTTTTTTCTTTTTTGTTTACCGGAGGGGAAATCCTCATAGGATCCCCCGTCGCTCTCTCGAGCGGACTCTTACCGACTAAAACCCCTCCGGTTCGGTGCTGCTGGCCCTGCGGCCTGTGCGGCGTCACCATAACTTTGTTTGCCGGGCGGCTGAAGGCCGCTCTGGCGGTGAAAAGGAGTGTACCTAAGCTAAGTCGGATAGGGTTAAGGCGAAGCGCGGCCATCGACGCGCTATTTATAGGCACGCGCCGCCCGGCGCAAACAATTACGACCCTGCATTTTAAATTTGTAATATCTTCGGTAATATTGACTTAAATTACATGCTGTAAAAAGCATATTGATCTATAATAAATGCACAATGTATTTAAAGTACTTAATTGGATAAGGATTAATGCTGTATTGTTTAAAATCACTTCGTAAATAACCATTTTTTAGTAAAGAATAAAAATGGTTATGCTGGGTTATCCCTAAGAGATAGACATATACCATCGCGGACTTTTTTGTCGAACTTTTTAAGGTGAACAATACTGTAGTACATTATTTTGGTCTATCTCGTAGGGTTCAGCCAGCGTTTGCAATATAAGCGCAAAAAAACGTGCTTATTTACGACATCACATTAGAAATCTTTAAATTTATCAGTGTTTCTCTACCATATTATGCATTTATTATACATACAAACCTTCCTTAAGAATCACTCTATCTGTTAAAAAAAACCGCATCAAAATCCGTTGCGTAGTTTTAAAGATCTAAGCATACATACGGACATACAGCAAAAGCGACTTTGTTTTATACTATGTATTGATGTATATGTATGTATGGACACTCCTTTGCTCCGCTAGCTGCCCAGCCCACATAAAGTGCTGGTGAACTCGCACAGGCCACTGCCAGCAGCAACCAATCTTTTCAAAAAAAGAAAAACTAAATCATTTCTCACCGAGACGCCGTACACGACGCACGCCCGCTGCCCCAGCGCGTGCGACACGGCGTCCTCCACCTCGGCCGTGGCGACGTTCTCGCCCTTCCACTTGTACGTGTCGCCCGTGCGGTCGCGGAAGTACAGGTAGCCCAGCTCGTCCGCCACGAGCAGGTCGCCGCTCACGAACGCCGCGTCGCCCGTCGTGAACACGTCGCGCACTAGCTTCTTGTTGCTGTCCGACTGGGGGAAAGAGTTTTCACTTTTAGGCATATATACAATAATTATTTTAGTGGATAGTTAAAAAAAAAGTCAAAAAGTTTATTTTTCAAAATTAAGTTAAAAACTAAAATTTTTTGAACGATATTTTTTTTAAATTTATCATTAGTCCGTTGCTTCGGTAGGTGTTCGTAAAGAGAAGAAGCAACAAAGAAACTCTTTACATTCACATTTTTTTCATTTTTTCAAAATATGGTTATGTCAGTAGAGTACAAATAGATAAAGTTATAAAAAGAACATGCGCCCAAAATCTAAAGAATAAAATGTACAAAAGACTGATAAATGTTAATGAAACTGGAGAGGTTTGCTAGGATCCTACCAAGTAGAGATCAATGAAGAGTTAAGACTTATATCTATGGATGAACTCCAAGATTTAATGAAGTCAATAAATTTGCTTCAGGATCATGCATACAATTATTTTTTATAGTTTCAGCTAGTTACCTTATCTACATATCCATGGTATTCTCGGGACGCGTTGCCTTGCGCAATGAGTCCAATAAACATGCCAGGCTCATCTGAAAACAAACAATTAATATTATATAGTTCCACTAGTTTGCTGGATTTTTTGATCTCTTAATCTAGCAAGTATATAATTTTCAAGCGGAGTCAAGGCAGTAGAGATAAGGTCTATTAGAAAAAATAATAATGATATGCAAATAGTGTGATCCGTGATGGATACGTACGGAAATAGTATCCAGAAGTACAATTGGCCTAGACCTCGCTTTTATAACATACCCTTTTTATATTATAAATCGATAAAGGACATCAAACTAAACAACTTTGCCCATGGAATGCCTATCTAAAATATTGTAATTTTCAAAAAAAATAATAATTAATAATTGTCGTACCTAGTTCAAACTGAGAATGTTTAGAATTAGATTCTTTGCTTCAGTGAAAATAAGAAATAAAAAAAAACATCTGATCTATGCTTTTCGCGCTGTAAATAAAAACATAACATCTTTCGGTGTTTAGTTTGATCGATTTATATTATAAAAAGGGTATGTTAAAAAAGCGAGGTCTAGGCCAATTGGCTTAGACCTCGCTTTTATAACATACCCTTTTTATATTATAAATCGATAAAGGACATCAAACTAAACAACTTTGCCCATGGAATGCCTATCTAAAATATTGTAATTTTCAAAAAAATATAATAATTAAAAATTGTCGTACCTAGTTCAAACTGAGAATGTATAGAATGAGAATCTTTGCTTCAGTGAAAATAAGAAATAAAAAAAAACATTTGATCTATGCTTTTCGCTCTGTAAACAAAAATATAACTTCTTTCGGTATTTTCCAGTTGTATTGATCGTCGTTGAAAAATAATATCATGAAAATAAACCGGTAAGCGAGCGATTGAACTGGAAAATACCGAAAGAGGTTATGTTTTTGTTTACACCATAGATCAAGTGTTTTTTTTTATTTCTTATTTTCACTGAAGCAAAGAATCTAGTTCTATACATTCTCAGTTTGAACTAGGTACGACAATTTTTAATTATCATTTTTTTTTGAAAATTACAATATTTTAGATAGGCATTCCATGGGCAAAGTTTTTAAGTATGATGTTCTTTTTCGATTTATAATATAAAAAGGGTATGTTATAAAAGCAAGGTCTAGGCCAATTGGAAAAAACTGGAAAATACCGAAAGAAGTTATGTTTTTGTTTACAGAGCGAAAAGCATAGATCAGATGTTTTTTTATTTTATTTCTTATTTTCACCGAAGCAAAGAATCTCATTCTATACTTTCTCAGTTTGAACTAGGTATATGATATTTTTCATTATTAAATATTTAGATAATAACAATATTTTAGATAGGCATTCCATAGGCAAAGTTGTTAAGTTTGATGTCCTTTATCGATTTATAATATAAAAAGGGTATGTTATAAAAGCGAGGTCTAGGCCAATTGTGTACTAACTAAGCGGACAGCGTATACGGTACATGTGTGTATAGATATAGTAGTAGAGATCCCGTTGGTCGTTTTTTGGACCAAGCTGTGTAAATGTCACTCGCAATTTAGGGGGAATATGATACGGAACTTAGTTAGTAATTTTATTTAGTAGTAAATTTACTTAGTTAGAAAACTGTCTTTAGAGGCTGATAAGTTTGTATTAAATTGGACCAGCTTACATTATGCCTTGTGAAACTGTTGTCCTTTTAAAACTGCATTATGTCGATATTGTACTTACTAAGCGGACATCTTAAACAGAAGCCGTCGTCCCCACGTAAAAGCGGCAGGCTTGAATAGCACTACGAAATTTCATCCAGTGGGTGTTCATAAGAGGCGACTAAGAGTATTGAGGATTTTGGAGTGATTTATTAACTGTTATTTTACAATCTTTTCCCCACCCAATTTCCTAAAGTGGCTGAGGAATTTTGACGCTCTGGCTACCCTTTTAGGGATTTATAGTCGTGAGTATATGTACGTATGTACTCACTAGGCGGACACCGTATACAGAAGCCGTCGTCCCCACGTAATAGCGTGCCGTCCTCGCCGGCTCGCACCAGCGCTATGGGGTGCAGCCGCGTGGGGATCATCTTGGGCAGGAATCCCACCGCGCCCACTGTGTTGTCCACGTTTACTGGAAAACAGAAGGATATATTTATTAACGATATTTACGAAATTAACTAAAAGGAAGAATATTTATTTTATTATATTTGACTGTAGAGTGAAAAATCAGTTGCAGTGTTGAATGAATTAAACAAAATATAACGCATTAAATGCATATTACATTTCTTTATGCGTAACAATAATGATTATATTTTTTTCATTCAGAAAAGATAGTTCAATTAGTTTCCGTAATAAGTAAACGATAACAAAGATCAACAACTGCTTGAAAAAAAATATTTTAAAATGTAGTAAAACACCCAAGGGTTTAGTCTAAGTCACCATTATATGGCATTTTAATATATAAAATCATACATCGCTATTGGAGAAGAAGCAGTTTAGTACCCTTAGTTGCCTTATATAACATTCTGAATTATAAGGCAGTAATTTGGAAAAAGTTACATTAGAAGGGGAAATGTATATTCTATACAATGTGGTTTTATTATTCTTATATATATATATATATATATATATATATAGTCATTAAATACATTTTCAGCTTTCAATTTTATCTTCAAAGCAAAAGAGAGATATATTTAAGTTCAACACCAGTCTAGGGCTTTTGGTTTTTGTTATCAGTAGGTCAACCACGTACTTAAAGTAAATTTGGTTCATTTAATACATATTTTTGTAATGGAAACATACAATTAATAACAACACATCAGCAATCATAAACCAAACACAACCTAATTCCGTGTCGCATATCTGAGTCAAGTAAACATTGGCTTATTAATTATATTACTTATTACAGTTATTATTAATGAGGTGGTAAATACTTACTGATATTCGCGTTGCCCTCGGTGGCTCCATATATTTCATTTATCTGGGGCACTTTGAACCTGACCAACAATACAGTGACATTATTAGCTGACCCGATTAACACACCATTGTGTGGAAATATTTACAAACATCGGAGGTTAATAATATTTACTGCCTTGTTTATAAACTTAGGTATATTATTATTTTATTGCAAAGCGTAAACATATTACTTTATAAACAGTGATTTTCTGATATAAGTCCTACAGAAGGGCAAGCACGAGCCGTGTTTAAACTAGTTATCGCATGGGATAAAGCAGCCATCTCTTACGCACTTACTTAGCATCGTATACTGCCATCTCATTTTAACCGTTATCGTGTGGAAAAAATAGCGCTCGTGCTTGCCCTTTCAATACATATATAGAATAGAGATCATTCATAGAGATCATCACAACTAACAATTAATGAACATAATATATATGTCTCTTGGAAGTTACGGTTTAGTACAATATTTACTGTTACCTGGGATTCTCACTCTAGTACATACATATACTCACGGCCATAAATCTCAAAAAGGATAAGCCAGAGCTTCAGAACTTTTAAATTTATACATACGCCATTAACATAGGGAGTGAGCGGCCAAATACACACTACCCGTGCGAAACCGGGGCGGATGATTGGTATGTAATAAAATGCAATAATATCAAAGAAAAATGCAATAAATAAACTTAATTTAAATTATCTAATTAATTAACTTATTAATTTAACATAATAAACTTAAATTAACTTAATCTATACGTGTTATAGTTCCACGTGAAATAGCCCAGTGCAGTGTGTACACCAGTGGAGAGCGAAAAGCGTCAGAGGCTACTTACGGACGATCTCAAATCCTCATTTCCTATCTCTATCCGATATAGCTTAGGTACACCAGCCCGGCTAGTACGAGCGGTGTTTAAACTAGTTAGCCCTTCTGAAGATCAAGCACGAGCGCTATTTTATCGACACGGTAACGGTTAGAATGAGATGGCAGTATACGATACTAAGTAAGTGCGTAAGAGATGGCTGCTTTATCCCACGCGATAACTAGTTTAAAGTTTAAACACGGCTCATACCAGCCGGGCTGGTACCTTTAGTACCTTTTCCCCACCAGGGCGGTCATTAGCTACTCGGCATACGCAAAGCCAGGGCAAATTCCACAGGCCACAAGCGAGCAGCAAACCATACATACATATACTCACGTCTATAAATCCCAAAAAAAGGGCAGCCAGGGCTTCAGAGCTAGGAACTTCTCACCCACATATCGACGTTGATAGGGGAGAAGATGGTAGAAATAAAGTATCTTTGGTGATTCACATCGCCCACAAACCACTTAAAAAATCCCACACCCTGAGTCCCCTATTACGACACCCATGGGTAGAAAGGCGTAGTGCTTTCTAAGCCGGCAGAACACGGCATACCATACAACATATAGCAATCCATATTGTATAAAATGTGTACCTGTCGACGATCTGTTGCCAGATGGCGGGCCGCATGCCGTTTCCGACCATGATCCGAACCTTGTGCAGCGAGTCGGTAGGCCGGGCCGGCTGCGCTAGTAGGTAGCGGCACATTTCACCGATGTATTGGGCCACCTGGAATGGAGAGAGTGCGTCAGTGTGTCTATCATGAGTCAGCTTAATATGTCGAGTCCTATTACTAATATTTATCTTACATCAAACTATCATTCACACCATACACCTTTATATATTCCTTCACATAATCCATCTAGACTTTCTCTGTTCTACCTCTCTGAATATCATTGCTATATGAGGGTTGGTAAACAATCTTAAATGTAGGTAGGATGATTTAAACTAATGTTTCAAATTGAAAACTGCGGTTTGCTTTTCAGTATTTGATCTTAACACCTATATCGAATCATTATTATAATTTGAGTTCAAGAGATTCTACAAACCTTAGATATATAAGTCAAAATTATCATTATTTCTGTGATTATCAAAAGATTTAGTCGAAATAACTCATAAAAATAATCCCTACATCGATTAAATACTCAGTCTGATTAAGTACTTAAGAAACCACTTGTCACCACTAACCGTGCACTCATAACTCAAGCAGTCCGTCCAAAAGTTGGATGCGGAGAACTTGTTCCTGAGCACGGTGGGGATGCCGTCCACGAGCGCCGCGCCCGTGCCGACCACGCCGCCCGCCGTGTGGTACAGCGGCAGCGGGTTGTACACGCGGTCGCTGGAACGCAGCCCGAGCATGTGCACCGTGGCCACGACTACGAGGAGGTACCTGGAATAGAAGCGAGTTGTTTATAGGCGTAGACTAAGCAAGGCGTAGAGCGTGTGGATCGAAGCTTCAAATACGAATAGATATCTGGAATATGATGCGTAGTTTAGGTATATGTAAGTTGTACACGCCACTCGCCGCCGTGTGGTACAGCGGCAGCGGGTTGTACACGCGGTCGCTAGAACGCAGTCCGAGCATGTGCACTGTGGCCACGACTACGAGCATATATCTGGATTATTTTAGTTTTACTAGGGTGTTATTTAAACGGTTAGCAAAGTATTGGAATATTTGTAAGCAGAAATATGTAATTGGTAAGCTAAAATTTATAGTTGGACAGCAACTTGTGTTCAGCAAATATTTATAAATCAGTCTGCAATTATATGATTCTGAATTGCAGTATTTTTTTTGTACAGCTGAGTATATATCAAAGCTGCAATGACGGACCTTTACCTAATTAAATTTTGGTATGCACTCGGAGAATAAGAAATTTCTTTCAGAATCCTCACTTAGTAGGTAGGTTACTTTTATAATTTTCGCAAAACAAGAAGTTGGATCGTAGCTACGACTACGTGGAAGTATCTGGAATAGTATACGGTTTATTTGTTGGTAGCTCGGACAGCAGTGTTGGCTGCGATGACACAAGCCCCGTCAAATGTTTAATTGCTAGGTTACTGCTGTCCCTTAATTTTGTGAGTAGGGTGGCTGAAGGTACCAAGTCTAAATCGTATCGCGACTTTCGCGGTGACTTAAGGTTTTGGGTTTGTTGAAGGCCTTTGCATAGCTCGGTTTACCAACCATCTTTTAGTTTATCATATTATCCACACTCTACTTCCAAAAGTTAAAAAAGTAATGACCCGCAAGGAAAGTAAGTAAAATGCAAAAGTAAAACCTAAAATTCAGAAAATCATATGAATATAATTCTTTTCCCTGTTTCAAATGATATAATGAGTTAAGTTAACGATAAATCAAGTTCTCTTACCTGTTATGTTTGATAAAGTCGTGATAAAATAATACATGCAATACGTATCCTTATAAACAATGGACCTATAAATCGTAACGCCGCGATAAAGAAAATTACAATTAGAATAGTAGAATGTTTTAAGTGACAATAATACTTAAAGAGAACTCTATTACTTGTATTTTATAGTGATATTGAATTAATATTTGTACTCTATGATGTATCTAGCAACCGTGATAGCTCAATGGGTAGAACAACGGTTATCGTGCAAACGACTAGTGTTCAAATCCCGGGTCGGGCCTACACCAATTTGTCTTTTCTAAAGACATATGTGTGGTTAATTTATCATGGTTGTTAACGGTGAGGGAAAACATCGTGAGGAAACCCACATGGCTGAGTTGTACTTAGTCATGTGACAGTGTATTCGTACAAAACGGCGACAGGCCTGCCCCCTATCACGTGAGTACACTGTCCATGCAAAACGTGGGTACTCTGAACACCAGGCGACAAAGTCACGTGATGTTCAGAAGTATAAGTACCTCTGCCAACCCCTTCGGGGACAAACGGCGTGAACGTTTATGTTATGTTATTATTTATTCTATGATGTTGAATGTGGAACATATTTCTGCAAGATGAATTGATGATTTGTTGAAAGGGAGCGTAAAGCCGATTGGCTTAATGAATAAAACCTGCGCAGAATCGTTCGTTATCAAGATCTTCGGGGAAGCTTATATCCAGAAGTGGACCTTTATCAACTGAAACAAGGTGGTTCATAAATAGCTTACTTGGAATTAGGTAACACAGCTGCTTTGGGCATGCCTGTAGTCCCTGAAGTGTAGATGTACAGGAGTGTGTCCTTATATCTGGGTTTGTCTGTCACTATTGGGTATTCCGGGGGGTGAAGGCTCATGGCTGCTTCCAAGTCCTCTATGCCGTCACCACATTTACCATACAGCTGGTACAGCTTTAAGTCTGGCGGCAACTGGTCCCGGATTTCAGCAATTGCTGCAAAAACAAGAAAAATCCAACTTTAGTTTTAGTACTATTGCAAAATCAGGGTTATCATTTGAAGCATTAAAGACTGAGACATTATTTAATGAGAATGTTATCTAAAACTCTAAAAAATTGTTTAAAATCAGAACATAGAGTGACAAGTACTTCGCTTTTCGAATATATCTTCACGAATTCTACAACATAAGAAAAAATTCTTACCATCAGCCAACTGCCCCGAAAATACGATCGCTTTAGCCTTAGCAACCAGGATGCAATGCAGCAGCGGTTTGTGTCGCAGGTTGCTGTTGATGAGCGCGGAGACAGCGCCCAGCTTGGCCATCCCAAGCCAGGTCCACACGTACTCGCCGCAGTTGGGCATGAATACGCACACCACGTCTCCGCGGGTGAGCGAGATCTGGTCTTGCATTACTCGAGATACTTGGTTGGATTTAGAGGCCATCTGCGGAGTTATGAAAAGGAGTTAGGTTTGTAAGCTAAACTATACTGTTATTTCTATAAGTATTTTTCCTATTCAGCTTACAAAAGTGGCTGCTGAATTTGTGACTCGGAGCATAAACAACCGATAAACGTTATAGGCTACCACTTTTTGGAATTCATAGTCGTGAGCAGACTTAGTTAGGTTGTTGAGCTGTGCAGCGTCAGCGAAACTTTTGGACAGGCTTCGCTTAGGCTTTATTGCTTCGAATGGGGCGGGAGTGGAATAACGAAATATTTGTAACATAAAATTATATCTACAAATCTATAAATGTGTGTTATGTTGACGAATATAAAAAAAGTTACACATATTTTATTTTATGTTAACTCGAATATGTCGCTATGTAGTTAAATAAATAGGGTATTAGCGGACTTATACCCAGAAGTGTATAATGAAACATACTATAAAAAGTTTTCTCCTACCCACTCATATATCATTCACTAAAACCCACCTCCTTAAAGGTCCAGGTGCGGTCCCCGACCACGATAAAGCAGGGCGCGTCCGGGTGTTTCTCCGCCCGCTGGGTGAACAGCTCGGCCACGGTGGCGTCCCGGCGGCCCCAGCCCTTCGACCGGATCATGGCGTTCGCGTAGCGCCATAGGAATCTGAAAGTAATACGGTACACGTTAGTATTGGGCAAATTTGCAATACAGCCATCTCTTTTTGATGAGTGCAGAATTTTGTGCTATTCTAAACTTCTTCCTATGGGTGAACGTAAGAGGCGACTAAGGGTATTACATACATACATACATACATATACTCACGGCTATAAATCCCTAGAAGGGGTAGCCAGAGCTAAGGGTATTGAGGCTTTTAAATGGATTTTTGGGCAATGCGGTTCAACAACAACTTTTACGATCTTTTTCACAATTATCTTCCAAAAGTGGCTGAGGAATTTCTAATTCCTTAACTGTGCTACTCCTAGGGATTTATAGTTGTGAGTATATTTATGTAAGAATTTTGTATTGTCTGAATAATTTAAAGCAGTTTATCTTTTTACATATAACACACCCCTTAATCTAGCTCAAAGAAGGAAATCGATCGTCAGTTAAGATTATTAATCCGGGTTTAGATACTGTAGCACCTGTTTCATTATATAAATTTTGTACCTCTGCGAGGTATATTAGACTCTTTGGGAAGTCCATTTAGCCCAATTGTTTGTTATCTCTATATATACCTATTTAAATTATGAAGTATCGTCTGACACTCAAATATTGAATGAGATGATAATTAGTCACGGATTTGTTTAACCGATGATTTGTTATCCACAATCACATCATGCATGACAATAATATCCATTCAATAGTCAACAACACAGTTTCACGTATTGTATAAAAATATCCTTCACCACAATGCATTCTGAATGAGATATATTATTTCTATATACGAGTCTGTACAGCGCATGTAAAACTTGGTATGTATTTAATTCGTTTGCGCACTAAAGACTAAAAATGTGCTATCCTTAATTAAATTATGCTATCCTGATACTGCGTTACTTGATTGAACTCATCATTTCCAACCGTGCCTGATAAAATTTTCCATTTATCCATTCTCAACTAAGACATCAAATAGTATTATATTATTCGTATAGAGTCTACTATATACATACTATAGACAAATAAAGTGATCTCAAACGTTATCAGTCATATTAGCCCCCATATCATGAGCAAGAATCTAACATGAGAAGTGAGGTACATTGTATTCATAAAAAAATTCGCTCCCTCACCATTGCTACTAGGGCAGGATTAATTTAATTATGATTCTTTTAATGCTACATTCAATACAAAAAGTCCCTCATTATAGTACTTTTCGCTTATCTTTTGCAGTAATGGTTAGTTTGCACTTGTAAGTGGCAAAAGAGGTCACGCTGCATTAGTTCTTCGAAAATGTTCAAATGAATCTAACTAATTACTAATTATATTTATTACAAACAAACTAATAAAGGAATCTTCCCTATTTGTGATATTAGTATTGATTACTTGAAATTTTAACCTCTTGGTGCTAACTAAGCAGTACTTACGACCAAGTCATCTTCAGTCAACCTGAAAGAGTTCACAATCAAATCTAATAGAGGACCAAACCATACTCAATCAATGGGACTTGTTATTGAACGACACAATAAAACGACAACATTCCAATAGACACTTGTGCCCCTCGACCTTTGAATAGGAATTGGGTTTGTGATAGTTGTGATGGATGGAATTTTAGTAGTATATGTATGTTTCGCTACACAATTTTTGGTTTTTATTATCGATTACGTTACTGGTTAGTAAAAGCTATGAATAGTAGTCCACGTCTATGTTTCCGAATGATTGCTTTGCGTATTTATCGAGGAGTGTAATCTTGACTTATTTTTAGATAAAATCGATACTGCGTGAGCGCGATTACAGCTTTTAAGACGTTTCAACACAAACAATGGCTAGACTAAAAATAACGTCAAGGGTCAAAGAAACACGTTATTTTTCGGTTTACACTTTTGAATATTGAACATCATGATATGAACAAAATCAACTTCCAAAAGTGGCTCAGGAATTGCAAATTCCAAAGGTCTGGCTACCCCGTTTCGGGATATATGGCCGCGAGCCTATGAATGTATGAAAAAATCATAATCATGCGCCACGTAATTTTCAAGGCATAGAGTAGTTTGATTTCTTTTAGGAAACATAAAACAACATATAATGAAAGTAAATCCAAATTCTAATCATTTTCTCACACCTGTGCACTTACAAAGAACAGTTTACCATTGTTCGTAATCTACGGTGTCTATAATCTATAAGTTTGTTATGTACTCGGACGTTATCAGTAAGTAAATAAACACAGCGAGATGTTACTTAGTATTCAATAACCTAGTGTGTACACGTGAATTAGTAATTACAATTAAAGTTTGAAGCATCAGTTCTGACGTTATAAAGCTATTTCTAAAATAGGGAAAAGGCGATTCCATAAACAATAATTTTCAATAAATTTCACTCCTGTCTACGACGACAGTTTTTTTCATTTCATGTATTTAAGGTATAGAAGAATGCTTACTATTTCCAAATCTCTGTCTATGAGTATCAACATCCATAACAAAACAAAGGACTGAAGTCAAACGACTAAATATATAATTATTTTAGACAAAAGTTTTTCATTTTCATATTCCAATAAACATGTCCTCTAGAACAATCTATTTTACTATATCATATACACAATACAGACATATCATTCACATTCCCACTGGCTGTAAAGAATTAACTGAAAGCAGTACGGCTGTGTTAAACTAAAAACAAGTATGTCGTTTTTGGCAAATTTTACAGGAGAGCGAAAAAACATTTTATTTCTATAAATTTAAATATTTCCTAAAGTGATTGTCGGATCTTGATGATTTTTGGATATGTCCGACGTGATGTAGTTTCCTAATGAATTTAATATTCTTTTTAACTTGACCTTTACAGTAACGCCAATGCAGAATAAAAATGCTTTTAGCATAGTCTTACCCTATTATTTTTTATCAATGGCGCCTTAAATAAGAAGATATTTTGAGTTTTAATAATGTAGAAATAAGGGTCTTTCTATGACGAATCCAACGGTGTAAAAAAAAGCAAACGCTCAAAAATCGACATACTTGTTTTTAGCTTAGAGCAGCCGAGTAATTAAGGACACGACACGTCTGTCTGTCCTCAGCTGTTTATTTATGTAACGGTTTGGTATTGGAACGTATGCGCTACATCGAAGTATGAATAGTGTATCGGTATTGTTGTAGGGAACAATAATTACTTTCCAATAGAGAAAATTACTAAAACTGTATATTAAAATCTAATGCATGCATTCTGCGTTACGTTAAAGTGGAGCAATTACTATTTTACAGCCATATGACAATAAAAGAAATATTATTTAACGCAGTCAAGCTCAGTCGGCGTGTCAACAATTAGAGCTTAATTGAAAACGTGACAGATAGCTAATCCAACCATCCAAAACTGTTAAATCAACTTTGCGGTGTACTTTAACCCTTTATAAGACTGGTCATATATAGAACACCATAATTTCATCCTTGCCTATCTTCAACATAACATAACATAACATAAACGTTCACGCCGAATATCTCCGAAGGGGTAGGCAGAGGTACTAATACTTCTGAACATCACGTGACTTTTGTCACCTGGTGTTCAGAGTACCCACGTTTTGCATGGACAGTGTACTCACGTGATAGGGGGCAGGCCTATCGCCTTTTTGTACGAATACACAGTCACATGACAAAGTACAACTCAGCCATGTGGGTTTCCTCACGATGTTTTCCCTCACCGTTAACAACCATGATAAATTAACCACACTTATGTCTTTAGAAAAGACAAATTGGTGTAGGCCCGACCCAGGATTTGAACACTAGTCGTTTGCACGATAACCGAGTGTTCTACCCACTGGGCTATCACGGTTGCTATCTTATCTTCAAGTAGAAGTGAAATACAATTAGTTTTTGATCATACCTCTGCCCTATAAAGGGTTAAATCTCTGTTCCGTTTACGATCGATCCAACAACAATTTGTATATCTATAATTAAAACATTTCAGTTATAAAATAATAATGACAAAATAACTACTAAGGGCCAGTTTTTTGATCCGTGGTTAACTCAACAATTTGTTAAATATCGTAACTATTAGTTAGATATCAGCAAAATGCATTTTTTGACCCGTGGTTAGAGTAACTAATGGTCAAATATCGAACCAAAATGGATTTACGATTTAACTACTGGTTAGTCATTTAACTATAGTCAATGTCACGTCAATGTAACAAATGGTTATATTTTAAACTCCGGATCAAAAAACTGGCCCTAAAACGTAATTGTCGATAGTCAATCTGAAGCTATTTGATATTGATTGCTCAGAGCAGAGCATCGCATCGCGGGGTGGACAGCTGTTGATGTCTGATTAAAATTGTATAAGGGAAAGTTCACATATGTTTTTTTTATCGATGTGATATATGAGTAAAAAAGTGTTCGTAAAAAGTGTGTGAGTGTGGGCTACTCAAATACTTATTAATTTAGTTTATTTTTATTTCGAAATGGTTAGCCACTGAAATAGAAACCATCCCATACATTATTATACACCAAACTGTAATTTAAAAACAAATTTAGGTATCCATTAGAATTGAAATCGTGATCGAACTTTATAAAATTTAAAACGGTTTATATCTGGCTGTGACGTAAAAACACCAAGGAATGCGTAGCAATGTCATGATCACAAAAGTGGCGATATAAAGAAAACAGTGTTATATGAGTAGTAGAATTGACAAAAATTTTACTAAATGTAAGGACAATTTTCTGTAAAATTTCTTTTAGTCTTACTGTAAACCTCAGGATTACAAGAAACTAGAAGTTAAAGGATTCTTTAAAGTTACAGCGTTACTAGACAGACGTTATACGAACTTAAATGTCTTTTAGTCTGAAACAATCACAAATTACTTAATAAAGGTATATCTGACGGAATAATGTTCAGCTTCAGGCTTCAATTCAACGTTAATTGGGTGAACTGAAGCTAGTATAGAAAAAGCACGGCATTACCGCATATTCCGTATTACTGTTATCGATCCAAAGCTCAAGGTCCTTTCTAGGCTACATTGCGACAAGTACGATTACTCACAATTACCTACATTTAAAATTTAGATGAACCATGACTCCCGATAGCATTAGCTTATTGCACTTTCTTTAATAATATACTTTACTACTCTAAATAAAAGATGTTATTAAAGGAAAGAAAAATTTCGACACTGGCGGGGTTCGAACCCCGCCAGTGTCGAAATTTTTCTTTCCTTTAATAACATCTTTTATTTATGAGTAATAATCCCCACATGAGGAATTCGTGTCAAAAAACATTAAATTATGTGATAGTTAGGCGTTTCCAACATTTGCATTCTATCTGAAAAGGTAGACAAGTGGCCGTCCGAATTAGTTAAAATTCGGAGGTAGGAAACGCAAACACTACTTGAACGTGTAAAAAAGAAACAAAGGATAGAGAAATTTCGCGCTGGATGCCAACTGACACTGTAGCTCAGTTGGCAGAGCGACGGGGGCGTATACCCGAAGGTCGCGGGTTCGAACCCCGCCAGTGTCGAAATTTTTCTTTCCTTTAATAACATCTTTTATTTATGAGTAATAATCCCCACATGAGGAATTCGTGTCAAAAAACATTAAATTTACTACTCTATTCTATTTTCGGTTTAGTGTTAGCTTGGAATAGCACCTACCTATTTATGTCGCAAAAAGCGTCTTAGGGATGGGATTTGTGTGTGATTGTACGCGAAGGAGTTGGTGATGACCAACCACCTTTTAATTACTATCTTTTTCCCACTAAAACTTAAAAGTGACTGCAATTTTCGATTCTGAAGCTCTGGCTACCCTTTTTTGCGATTTATCGCTGCGAGTATGTGCGTGTATATGGGTCATTTTCATTTTGTGTGTAAAAAGGGTCAAGTTATTAAATATTACTTTTTGCTTCCATAACTGGTAGTGGGTGTTCCGTTATGTATCCCAATGTTAGTTTCAGAGCTTAACTGCCGATTTTAAGCCGAAAAACCCCTCCCGAAAATAATTGCGCGCCACGTGCTTGACCATTCATACACGTCTTTGACTAAGTATGAAAAACCGATGACCATGTGCATGACAATCTACACGTTTATGAGTAAACATGTTTTCATCAAGGCTTTTAACTTATTAACTTTTATATTTTATACACCTAGCTCTACATTAAAGGTTAATAAAAACACTTATATTGCAATACAGTATTTATTATATCAATTTAAGAAATTAAACAAAAATCTTCTCACAGAACAAAAACTTAAACTTCTCAACATAATTGACAAACATTCAACTACACTTTTCTAATAATGTAACTATGTAGCGATTTATTAAAACTAATCAGTCTCATTACTATTAATTTTGAAATTATGTAATAATCAACACAAATAATAAAGTAACGAAACTAAAATTGAATTCTAATAACAACTTTCCTTCAGATCTGAAACGATATCTTAATGACTATTGTTACGTGACTATTCTTATAATGTAACCCTGTAGCGATAAAAACTTAACAGTCTCATTATTTATAATTAAGAAATATTAATAATCAACACAAAACATTGAGTAACAAAAACAATAGAATTTTAGTAACTTCTTGAGATCAGGAACGATATAATATCTTAAGGCGTGACAGTCTTATGATTTTCGTTATCACATTATTAGTTTTACTTAATGGTAAATTTATTAGCATAAAAATCATATTTAAACATAATTTCGCCTCTTCGTGTTGGTGTTGGTTCAGGCAAGACACACAAAATATCAGTCTCCGTAACTAATGAAATATCCTCTGGCTCTTGCCATACGAAGATACCTTTTGTCAGATCTTTTCTCCTCAAAAATTTGACTACATACAATAGTTCCTCATTATTCTCAGTCGACAACACTTGACCAGCAAAATGTGAGGTTGTCTTTTTCCCTTCGAATTGGACAACAACCCATGACCCTATCTTAGGAGATTCATCAGTCTTCTTCTCGTGATTAGCTTGTGGCTCAACGGATTCTCGTGATTCTATGGTTAAAGATCTTCTGGCCCGATTTGCGTTGGTAGTGCTGTACACAAAACATCCTTTCCCGACTGGGAAATGTGGGCATAGGTCTGTCAAAGAGCATTCTGTGCAGCTCAATTCTCTCAAGAATATCTTTTCCGGTTGATCGGCTGTCCAAGTAACTTGGTGTAGTAGAGAGGTTCCAGGAATTGTCTGCAGCGTTTTTGGAACCAATAAATCGGCTTCAGTGATGTCAGTTTCTCGGACCGTGTACAAATGTATATTGGTGCGACAAACTAGCTTTGTTACAAAAGTTTTGTAGTCAGGAATATCCTCCCCATGGCTGACTATAGAATCTGCCGTTCTTTTGACCACAGCGCCTACTCCATCGGCAGCACCCTTACCGTGGCCTGCCTCTGAAAAATTCCAGCTAGCAGCCTTGATTCCCAAATAGTGGACCAGATTTTGTGTGAACAAATATAAATTGGTCTTATTCTTGTATTGTGTTGATGGTCCGTCACTCAGGATATGCAATGTTCGAATCGATAGGTTTTTGTCACAAATGAGTTGTTTCAGAGATTTCTTCAGGTGGGCATATATGGCAACAGCATCGTGGCGTAGGCAATCAGAGACGGAGCAAAAAGATAGTGTTTTAATACCATCTGATTCATCAATCAGGTAGTATAGTACACATGTGTGCAAAGACAGTTGCTGCCTTGATGCGCCAAAATGAACGGATTGTGTTTCTGCAGCATACTTGCACTGGTAATTTTCGGAAAAATCAATATGTACCAGTGCATCCCCTGGCCGCAATTGTTTTTTCAGTTGGCTCGTTGCTTGATACTGCTGCTTTATATTATATTTGTGTTTTAGGAACTTGGGTAACATGCCAAGGAACTTTTCGATCAAATCTTTTTTTGTGCACATTATGGAGTCTTTTACTGTGCGTGTGATTTCTTTGTCCTTGCCTTTAATTGATCGTATTTCTTTCTTGGTCATCCACTGTTTATACTCTATGGTTTCAGAGTTATCAAACGTCAGAAAGTTCAACACTTTATGAGCACACTTGCGGCACTTTCTGGTCATACAGTTGAAATTATTTGTGGAGCATACCAGAGTATCACATACGTCATCAGCCGTTTTTTCTTTGATTAGATTTAGTTCCTTTAACTTGGCATGTACCAAATTAAAGTTTTCATGAATTGCACAAAGGCATGTGTCTCATACATACATACATACATATACATATTCTCACGCCGTTAGTTCCCATTGGGGTAGGCAGAGACTATCGATCGCCACTTTGTACGATCCTGGCAAACCTCTCTGGCTTCGTTTACATCCATCAATCTTTTCATACATGCTCTTTTATTCTTCATACTGCGGACACCTGCCTTTTTGAGCACATTTTCTATTTGATCCAAATGTGTCCTCCGAGGTCGTCCTCTACTAACATTACCTTCCACATTGGCTCTATATATCTCTTTCACCAATTTACTGTCATCCATCCTCTCTATGTGCCCAAACCATCTCAACATTCCTTTTTCTATCTTTCTTACAATATCATCTTTTACACCACACCTTTCACGAATCACATCATTCCTCACACGATCACATAACCTTACATTACACACTTTTCTGAGGGATCTCATTTCTACTGCATTCACTCTACTTTCATGCTTCTTCTGCCACACCCAACATTCACTGCCATACATAAGCGTAGGAACGAGGACAGCATCATGCACAGCCATTCGGGCCTTTTCAGACACCGACTGACTAGACATTAGACTATCCAGTGCTCCATTTACCGCATTACCCTTTTTCACTCTTCTCTCGATATCTTCATCACACTTTCCATCCCTAGTAAACAAACTTCCCAAATACACAAACTCTTTCACTTGTTCCACTTTCTTACCATTAATCTCAATCACGCATTCGGTCATATTCACCTCTCTTTCAAAAACCATAGTTTTTGTTTTATCCACATTCACCCTCATTCCCTTTTTTTCAAAAGACGCACATGCAATATTCATCATCTCTTGCAGCTCTTCCACCGATGATGCAAGTAGCACTTGATCGTCGGCATATAAGAGGCATTTAATGATGAATCCACCCATTCATGTGTCTCGTTCTGTAATTTTCGGTTTCACTATCCAAAAAGGTCGAAATCTTGTGAAAGTCGGATAACTGATTTTCTTTTTTGACTCTGAGACGTATTTTTTGTGGAGATTTTCTAGGGTATCATTCAAGTACCTCTTTTGTTTCTTTTTCCCATGTCGGGTGATTGTGTCTTTCTTCCCTGGGCACAATTTACTGTTGTCATCCCTAGATAAAAACCGTTGCACATCAATGCGGTCCTGTTTAAATTTGATGAGATTTGGTGACAGAGGTGTTCTTTTGTCTTTTGTATTCTGCAATCTATAATTTTTCATTGTCAGAGCGTGTATCTTCTTTTTTAAGACCTCGATTGTTTGTTTTTGTTGCTCAATCAGCGTTTCTTTTGCTGTCCTGTTCTGCCTGGCCATTTTCAAACCTATAGCCTTTTGCCTACTGACACTGCTAGAACTCATGGAGGATGACGGAGATGGACATCCTCGAGAAGAGGTTGGAGAAGAAGGATCAGCTAATGGAGCAAGAACTGGTTCAATAACTTCGTTTGAATTAACGTCGCTTTCGCCACTTTCACTTATTGGAGTCTCAGCTCGAAGTCGTTCAATTAGGCGAACGTTAATTTTTTCCAAGGCTCTTTTTTTCCTTTGCGCCTCACGCCATTTAGCCCGTTGCATGCGCTGGTCCCTTGGTGTCAAATCAGCAATTGTTTTTGTTTTATTGTCTTCTTTTCTCTTCTGTCGTCTCGCCTTTTCTTTAGCTTTATGTTCGGCATGTTTGATGGGATCAGCCTTAATTCGTGCACGTCTCCTTTTTTCTGCTTCTTTTTTTGCTTTCTTTATTTGTTCCTCCGTTCTTTTCTTTTTTCCACCCATCTAAAACAAAAACATACAAATAGTAATTATTAGTTGCATAAGTAGCAATTAAATTTTAGCCCTTTGTGAAAGTTTTACTTAGTGGCGGTAGTTTTAAATAATAGGAAACCGTAAACATGTCAAACACCTGGACATTTGTCAAAGACGTGTTTGAATTAAGACACGTGTTTGACGGAAAATGGAAGCCACGTCTTTGACATTTTTTGAACGTGGCGCCAAAATCTCAATGCATCTATTACGTAATGAGACACGTTACAGTTTGAGGTTAGAAATAGTTATTATCTGCCAAATACTTAAAAGTGGACAGTAAAATATGATAAATATGATAAATTATACTGGCCACCGCTTTGACATGTTATGCTTTACATTTTACTTGTTCAAAACATAATAAAATCTTACCTTAATGTTTCCGAGCTCCTGTAGTGCACACGGCTCCCTGGTAGAAATGGCCGACTTTCTTTTTTTTTTTGTCAATGTTGCCATCACATTAACTAACTTCTACACAGAGTAACTGGGAAAAAAATATCAAGTTTCGGAGCTACACGTTTTTGACAGAATTATTTATCACGCTAAAGAATGGATTATAAAATCACAAATTATTGACGAATATGTACAAAATCTTATTTATAGTCTTAGTAGTAGCTATAGTTTCAGTACATATTTTTCATCTGACCGTTCGTTGAGCATGATTCAAACAATAGTCTCTTGACTACGAAAAACGCGATTTTGCACATACCACGTTCAATGACATTTTGAAACTATTAATTATTTTATTATTTGTATATTAAAGTAACGTATGTAATGTATGCTTGAGTCAATTAAGGTAATAGGAAGACACCAAAAAAATACATAAATGATACCAAATATGTTAAGCAAACCGAGTAAAGGCGATATCACAAAAAAAAAGTGCGTTTGAAAATGACCCATATACGTTAAAATGTAAAGTGTCTAAATTCAATGCGATTTTAAAGAAAACCGTCGGTTATTTCATCGATAATAACGTAATGTCATGCACCACATAGTTTTCTATTAACATATCAATATAAATTCCCTCGTCAGAATTGAAAAGTAAAACGAGCGTTCTTTATAAATATATTAAAGAACATTAACAACAAGTTAAGCGTTAAAAGAAATACATCTAAATTATAAAGTTTATATTATTTATTTTCATATACCAGAATATCCATGTCAGTTTCTGTACAATTAGCTCTTCAACACAGTGATATAAATGTATATTGATATACTGATCACCGATTAAACATGGTAAAGTAAGTATTAAAATATAATAACTCATGTAAAAAAGTATGCAGAATTTTACCTGCTTAGGTTGTAGTTTTGGCTAGTGCTGGTATCTATTCCTTTCTAATAAAAAGGACAGTGAGCTGTTTCGGAAATAATGCATTTTCCATTAGATATTTTATTATTTGAAATAATAGAACAAATATAAATAGTATGGAGTCGATGATTGATTGCTTAAGGCATAAATAATTAACGGTGTTTAGCTTCAACAAGAAAGTGTGACCATGACGATACCTATTCACTCTGACCTGACTGGACGGAATTAACAAAACTCGGAATGTAATAAGCACTTGTCATGTATTTATTTCCGCTCCTTTTTATACCAGTATTATACTTAATCTTCAATAGTATTAACAGAATACAATATATTCCAGACAACCAATTTTAGATAACTAATTGCTTATTGGAAACCCCTTTAAAGTACGTCCATGCAAAATTTAGGTTTTCACCGAGGAATTCTGTAAACCCCCTATTGTATTTGGGTCAAACATACCATTTCAATTGTTAATGCAATAACGTATTAAAATGAAATAATAACACAAAGTGATGTCGCCGTGTTTAGCTCGGGTCAGACATTGTGCTGTGTAATGTATGCGTTTGACTTGTACTCGTAACAGTTTCCTTATCAATGTCCTACTTAGGTTAGAGTATCGTATTTACGTTGGCGTTTAGCACGAGAAGCCTTATTGTTTAACGTTAAGATTAGCAAGCAGCTATTTCTAGTTGTTGATGGATTTACTTTTTGTCAACCAATCAGTCGCAGTAAAGTAATTAATTAAAAATCTTTAATAATAAGCGATCTGTTACATTAATTTGGTAAAGTAATAATTTATATAACATAACATAAACGTTCACGCCGAATATCCCCGAAGGGGTTGGCAGAACAAGCTAATACTTCTGAACATCACGTGACTTTGTCACTTGGTGTTCAGAGTACCCACGTTTTGCATGGACAGTGTACTCACGTGATAGGGGGCAGGCCGATTGCCGTTTTGTACGAATACGCTGTCAAATGACTAAGTACAACTCAGCTATGTGGTAATAATTTACACTTTTATTGTTACGAAACTTAAACTTACATATTATATATACTCAAGCAATTATTTTGCCAAAATCCTATAATCTCATATTTATAACCAAAATTTCTTTTAAAACGCTTTCATGAAATTTTGCCCCAATCTGTGATTTACACGTATAAATAAGGCCCGCTAGCGCCGCCGGTCATATTTATGCGAGTAATGTAAACACACAATAGCTAACTATATTTTAACTCACTTAATATTCTAATCCATTAAAAGTTTCAACGTTGTCCCTGTGCAAATTAGTACTAGAACATAAATAAATGCATCGAAACTGCATCATTATATAAGGTTTCATGTACGAAGCAGTCCACCCGGTATTAGAGCATGTGGATTATAAAGCGAAGCCTCACAACCGTATTGCAACATCACGTGATCGCGTCACGTGACCCACTCAGACGGCTCGCTTCGCATAATCATATAATTCAATCAAGTTCGTCCTTCAACTTGACACTATTTTAGGATCTTAAGGTAAGCCTAAGTTTATTCAGCAAAACGATTGAGAGCTCGTTTTGTGAAAGGTTTTAAGAGATTTTTGACTGATCGCTCTAGCCCGTGTAAAGATTAATAATTCTAAATGATATTATTATCATCAATCAAGCAACACAATAATAGTATTAATATCACAAACAAAGCTAATAACCATAACGAAATATGTATGTATATGTATGTAATAATGCTGTATGGAAACCTTATAAATTTCCGTGACTGGAAATCTGGAATTATTCTGTAGTGCACCATGATACTCTATTTCATAACGTTGTTAAAAAAGCATTTTTTTCAGGTCGAGCAGGACGGTCCTATATGTATTGTGTTTAAAATTTACTAATTTACCTAAATTACTGAATACAAATAAAACAAGAGGCAGCTAGAGTATTAACATTCCTAACTACCCAAGCCTCTATGAAGAAGACAGGAGAAAAGTTTATCAAATACAGATTTTTGGTGATGAGAAAATTTCGATACTTCTAATACCTATTGCGAAGACAAGCGTTTCTGTGATATTTCGTAGCGTACTGAGTTTGATGTTATTTTTAAAGGGAAGTTCTATGACTATACCTTGAAATACTCGGTACCTCAGTACAAATCGTAAGCAATTTTTAACCCAGAGTTTCTCGATCAGTTTGAATAGATTTGTATTTTATTATTTACTAGCAGCCCGTCCCGGCTTCGCTCGGGCATAAATTATCATTAACTCTTGTTTTTTATTTTATTCTTTGACTATGAACACTATAGACAAAGCGATGTTACGTCATCCATTTTAAAAAGAGAAGCCCTTATTTAAGTTCTTATATGTTAAAAAGAGACACAAAACTTTATTGTCATCTCTATCGCGTAACCCGTTTTGTTGATGTCACGCTTTTAAAGCGTGACAAACAAAGCGTCGACTTGTGAGCGATTTTAGTTTTCTTTTGATTTTGGAAAGATTTTATTCATTTGTATATTGTTATTGTGACAAAAGAGACTCCATTAATTAAGTTATTGTTTAGTGAGGTATGGTTGGGTGTAGCGTGCTTGGCTGCGGAAGCCACATCGAAGGATTGACTTTCCACAAGTGAGTGAGTTTTTTAATGTTTTTCTACAGATAAATACATAATAAATACATTGCGCGATCAGAAAAAAAGTGATTCAAATGTTAATTACGTTGAACTAGATTACTAGCATTTTCTTTAGTTATTTTGAGCAATTTTTTAATAGCATAACCTAAAAATATGCAGTATCTCAGTGTTCCCATAATTCACGTTTTCATCCTACCCTGTCGTTAGGGTAAAATTTTCAAATTAGTAAACTGATGTTAATGAGTGAGTATATTATGAATTTCGTCGCGCTATAGCGACGCTGAATGATTTCCAATTGTTATCTACGGAATTAGTAAGTAATAAATTTGTTATATTTATTTAATTTCTTCGTATTCATAACAGTTTTCCTAAAGACCCGAATCTACGAGAAAAATGGATTGCGGCCACTGGAAGATGCAATTGGAAATCAACCAAATATAAAATACTTAGATGTACGAATACATCATCTTTTGAAAAATGTGACTGAAATAGACGAATGAAACTGATTTTGTTTAAAGGTCAATAGTAAATAATGCAATAAAACTCATGTACAAAATAGTGCTGTCTTTTATTTTTCAAAATACAAACATAGACCCCACTATACCCATGATGACCCGTATGATATTTACATAACTTGCACTTATGGAACAGCTGTTTTTTTTTGTCCAGTAACAAAGTTAGTCCCGTACAAAAATTTATTCGTAATCATGGGAAGATTCATCCCTGATAGTTAGTACAATGCTTTAAATTTCACGGTGTATTAAACATCAGTATAAATGGTAAAATTAAACAAAAAAGATTGTATAATACTAGGAGCAAGTATGTATAATTATATGATTGCGGGAAATAATATAGTAAACAGTAAACCTTTACAATAAATAAAACGACGTAACAATAAATTGACGTAATCAATTTTAAATTAAAAAGTAGCTTTTAGAATGGTGATTATAGTATTTTGGGGTAATTGTTTTCTAGTGATCGCAACATTACAGGGAAAAATATTGCTATCTAAAAGAGGTACTCTCCCGTTGCATTATGACTCTGTCTATATAGTCTAAGATTTTATTACATGTATTATTATTTTATTTTATTTTTTTTAAGTTTTAAGGTATGTGTTATATTTTTTTGCTGTGTAGTGTCGGTTTAGAATAGCACTACCCCATTTCTTCCGGTGGGTGTACGTAAGAGGCGACTAACGGTTTTGGGGCTTTTGAGGGATTTTTGGGCGATGCGGTTGGAGACCCATCACCAACAACCTTTATTTCACCATCTTTTCCCCACACAACTTCCAAAAGTGGCTGAGGAATTTCTGATTCCTTAGCTCTGGCTACCCCTTCTAGGGATTTATAGCCGTGAGTATATGTATGTTTGTATGTATGTTATATTTTTTTGTATTTATATTTAGATATTTTTTTTTATTTTTCATAATGAGTAATTACATAACATAACATAAACATTCACGCCGAATATCCCCGAAGGGGTTGGCAGAGGTACTAATACTTCTGAACATCACGTGACTTTGTCACATGGTTTTCAGAGTACCCCTATCACGTGAGTACACTGTCCATGCAAAACGTGGGTACTCTGAGTAATTACATCAAAAGCCATTCAATTTATAGAGTTAGAGCTTCCCTGTAAACAATATTTGACGTTGTTGTATTTTGGGGCAGCAAAATAAATTGATGTTCAGGGGCTACCACCCGCGACAGGCCAACGTACAGTTGACCGTGAGTAAAACAATTCTTTCGCAGGTCAATCCCTACTAATTTGAAGGTTTGGCCTTGGGGCTTATTAATTGTTAAAGCAAAAGATGTTTTAACCGGAAATTGTAGCCGTTTAAATGGAATTGGCAGATCAGTTGGGATCATCGGTATCCTCGGTATATGAGCTAATTGACCGGCTGCTGGGCCAGTGATAATAGTCGCTACAATTAAATTTTGCTTTAACTCTTTGATAAGCAGCCTCCCGTACCCCTTCGTGACGCCTGCAACAACTTACTATGCATAGCTAATCGAGCGGAGTTTTATCTATTTTTTTAATTCGAGATAACTTTCGAATGAAAGTTCGAATCGAATAATTCAAAAAGTAATATAAGGGTATTGAAGTAGTCTGAAATAATATATACGTTTTTTTATAAGGATTAGATAGGTACAAATAAAGAGCCTTTTCTATAGCAGGATTTTAATTTAATTTTTAAATAATTTTATATAATGACGCTTGTTGTGAGATAACTATAATAGTTAGAGACATGCTGTCGGGGCATTTTTTTTAGATAATGATGTGTTCTATAAAATTGTAGTACATAATTTTATTCTATTGTCAATAGTTTTCGCAGCGCACGCGATGTAAGGATTTTTTTTGGTATTTCTTTAACACCTTGGGTTACATTTTTGAAGTTTACGTAAGGATCCCTAATTTTTTTGAAAATGAAATATAGCCTATGTCACTCAGGAATAGTGTAGCATCAAAACAGTGAAAGAATTTTTCAAATCCGTCCAGTAGTTTTGGAGCCTATTCAATTCAAACAAACAAACAAACAAAAAATCAAACCTTTCCTCTTTATAATATTAGTATAGATGAAAAGCGAAAAGAAGAAAAGATTCTGAATATATGAGTATCCTCAGAACAGTATCCCCTGTGAGGATGGGCCGAAAATATTGACGAGATACATGACGTTATGGAAACAAGTTCACTCATACAAGTGCTCGTACGCACAGAAATATTTCAAAGAAAAATAATAAATAACACGTCCATGTCACGATAACGCTACGATTTATTTGTTTTGGTATTGTCAACAAACGATAAAAAAACTGTAGAAACTCTACTGTAATGCCGCCTTTATTTCGTATAACATAAGAGTTGTTAAAACGCATTTGCCTTTGTTATTAGCTGCACAGAATCCCGGTCTGATTTTTTTCCTATGTATATCTGCCGCGGTTTGAGTCATGGTCACGTGCTAATTTTAGGGCTAACCGATAAATATTGAATGCTACGTGGCTCTTCCCAGTTTGTGGTTGTTTGTAACGAAATAAACCCGCGGTGTGGCGTTTAAATTACCTATGCAGTTACTCGGGCTTTGAATGAGGTTATAGAAAACCATGACTAGGTTGTATCTTGGCTGATCATGGTATAGCCAGCAAAATGGTTATACCTATTAGTAGCTATTCAAGGCATGACTTCTCTGTATTTATAGTGAGAGTAATTCAGCATGTAAATGCTTTCAACATACCCATATTCTATAAACTTTTTATTGTAGCTCAATTATTAATTCAACTTACGAACCGAATAAAAAAAAGATAGTCACGCTTCGATTTAACTTTGCAACTTTATTAATTTTAATTTCCATCCCCGCCTACTTGCATCCAACAGCTTGCTTCGTAAATATGTAACGTGATCGACGTCACAGTTGCAATAACATCCTTCCCATAACTTCGCTGAAGAGTGAAAGAGACGCAACAAGGTGCAGCGTAGTGTAGGTCATAGTGTGTCTGTAGGAGTTGCACCAGCGGATCGATGTATGACATTGCCAGGCCAGTCGATAGTGCGCCAAGGCCAGGGTCACTCAACCTCCTGCAGGATGTTCAGTGCACAAAACTGATAAAAGTATTAAATGTTTTATATAATGATGATTTACAAGAATATTTTTCTTTGTTTTGTTAATCTGCTTAGTTAGATCTACTTCGTTATAAAATTATTACGACAAGCCGACGCAGCAACGCCATTAAATCTCTTTGTGGGATAGGCAGGACTTAAGGATAGGCAGAATCTATCTTTGACAAGTTGTATGATCCTGACAGAACTATGAAGCTTTATTTACATTCATCTTTCATTCTTCACTGTTCAGATACCAGCTTTTAGCACATTATCTATTTAACCTAAATGCACCCTGTGTTGCGGTTTCTGGTATCATCCACATCGGCTCAATGTATTTTACTTAAAGATACATATATTTTTATACTGTATCCTATCGTTTTAGACTTCAAACCATAGATTTTTTAAGACTTCCGACACACGAAAGGTGATGTGTAATCGGTTTCTAATATTATAGCTGCGCATAGGATTCAGAGCATAACGTCTAGAATGATAGTGAATCAATAACAACCCCAGCAGGCAACGGGAGCTGCATAATGCATACATTCTGGATTCTAACGTGCACTTTGGTTTTAGCCTTGAGATAGCAAAAAACCTCAGAATACCTATAATCGGTTGAGAAAGGTCTAGACCTTTGACTAGACCTTTGGCCTGGGCCAAACTCTCTAGTTTCTTTGCTCTTTGCTATTCACCTTCCTCTCTCAAATATAACTAACAATACAATGACACCGCGACTGACCCTGAGATCCATGATCTATCGGCAACCCCTAACCCACAATACGTTGTACATCCAACACGTGAGATGAATAGTCACACATCTCGGTACGTCGTCCGGTACGTGGCTGCCACTCTAGAGCCTTCAAGCAACAACGGCGGCCAGTACGACGAGCAACGCGCTTTACACTCCTTACCCGTTGCCACTTATGTTGTTGCCCTTGGGGTTATGCCAGTTGGTCAGATACCCTTGTTCTTTTAAGGATCTCTTTGTTGCGGATTCGATCATAAGTGAATGAAAATTTTAACATACCCTCGATGGCCCTAGTGGTGGATCCAAGCTTTCTTATTAGGTCATTAGTAAAAAGCCATGTCTTTGAACAGAATATTTACTTAAATTACTCATGTTTAAGAAAGTAGCCATACGTTTGTAATAAACTTAAGATTTTAGTGTCTCTCTAAGTCAAGTGAGACAAAGCGTTGCGACACGCAAAGTTATGCACAAAGGCGCACGAAGCGTATAGTTTGCCGAAGCGCATATTTGCAATATTCATTTTGCGCTTAGCTTTGCCATTTCATTAATTTTCATTCAATATTGTATAATTACTCCCCTTTCAGTTATACAAGTATAAAAGAGTTGTTAGTTTATTGATCATGATCATGAGTGATCACTCGCTCTGGTAAGACTAACAAAGGTAGTAATAATCCTACTAGTAATTATGTAAAAATAAATAAAGATTGTATAACTATTTCCTTCCCTTGCAGTGATTCGCTTGCAAAGAGCTCAGCACGAAAAATTGTACAAACTGTATTGCCATCTCTTCGAAGTCTTGTGTCTGTCTTCCAAATACAATAGTTAAAATGAAAATTTAATTATTATTTGATTACTAGTGGATCGTCCCAGCTTCGCACGGGTAGCGTTGTTTTTTTAAATATCTGAGGTTTCTTTCTTCAGTCACTGCTCAAGCATTGTGAATTTCAGCGTAATGTTTTCAATTTATGAAATTTATAGCACTCCCTTAACAGTGTAGTTTGGTGATTTTGAATGCGCTTTAATGAACGGTTCAGTATTTCCGTCTAATAGCAAATTTTGGAATAAAACGCCATGAAGTATTTATAACAATCTAAAAAATAAATCATTACGTTATGTAGGATGCAACTACTGGCGCCATCTAGTATGTTAAATGTAAATTAGTAAAGATTTGGTTTCGATCACGGGCGCGATGGCTTATTTTATAAATAATTTCGGTGTTTGTCTACCGATTTCTATGATTTTTTTTTATTGAATAGGTAATAATGTTACCTTTTTTAAATTAGGGATGAGTGAGAGGTTTACAAACGTAAGAGTAAACAAATATAATCAGGATGTTCCGAACTGCTAAGCTATCAGGAATTACACGTGTTATTGTGAGTCAACCGTAAAAGATAGACATATACTGTTGAGGACTTTTTTTTAGCGAATTTAATGAAAAATATTTCCGTCATACATGATTTCTATGTAAGTTTAACCATTAAGGCTGCACACGCGACGGAAGCTTAAAAAATGGAGTAACTTCTCCCGTTTTCCCAAAATTTCCCAAAATTCCCCTTGACTTCTCTGCTGGAAAGTATACAAAAACCTGCGCAGGAGTATGAAGAATAATTGTACCAAGTTTCGTTAAAATCCGTCGAGTAGTTTTTGTTTCCATAAGGAACATACAAACCGACAGACAGACAGACAGACAGACAGACAGACAGACAGACAGACAGACAAAAATTTTACTGATTGCATTTTTGGCATCAGTATCGATCCCTAATCGATGAATATTGCATGTGAGTCTTTTGTAAGAAAGGGAATGAGGGTGAATGTGGATAAGACCAAAACGATGGTTTTTGAGAGACAGGAAGATGTGACAGAATGCGTGATTGCGATTGATGGTAAGGATGTGGAACAGGTGAAGGAGTTTGTATATCTGGGAAGTTTGTTTACAAGGGATGGAAAATGTGATGAAGACATTGAAAGAAGAGTGAAAAAGGGTAATGCGGTAAATGGAGCAATGAATAGCCTAATGATCAGTCAATCGGTGTCTGAAAAGGCCCGAATGGCTGTGCATGATGCTGTTCTTGTTCCTACGCTTATGTATGGAAGCGAATGTTGGGTGTGGCAGAAGAAGCATGAGAGCAGAGTGAATGCAATAGAGATGAGGTCCCTCAGAAAAAATTGTAATGTTAGATTGTGTGACCGAGTGAGAAATAGCGTTATTCGTGAAAAGTGTGGTGTGAAAGATGATATTGTAAGAAAGATAGAAAAAGGAATGTTGAGATGGTTTGGGCACATAGAGAGGATGGATGATAGAAAATTGGTAAAAGGGATCTATAGAGCTAGTGTGGATGGTAATGTTAGTAGAGGACGACCACGGAGAACACACTTGGACCAAATTGAGAGTGTGCTCAAAAAGGCTGGCGTCCGAAGTATGAAGAATAAAAGAGCATGTATGAAAAGATTGATGGATGTAAACGAGGCTAGAGAGGTTTGTCAGGATCGTACAAAGTGGCGATCGATAGTCTCTGCCTACCCCAATGGGAATTAATGGCGTGAGTATATGTATGTATGTATTTATGTAATATTTAGGTAGGTTGAACTGACGCGTGTGGAATAAAGAAATTGCTAAGGTATCAATCACAGTACTCATATTCAATTAAAAAAACTTATTTCGTACTAGATTGTTTATTTTCGGTTGTTTTTCTATGAAGTCGGTTTTCTTTTTGTTAAAAATTATTTTATTTTACGAGTTTTAGAGATGGGTAGACCTGGCAAAGATGCCTCTCGGATGAGGAAGCGACAGTTACTGTATTATTCTTCGTATTTCCGGTATTTCTATTATAGTACGATATTAAATAGGCTCAACCATATGTAACCTTACATTGTTCTTAAAATTCTTCGAAAGACGATGGTCTTCAATTCTACATCTCAAGAAAGACTCAAACGCTCACGCCGAATATCCCTGAAGGGGTTAGCAGAGGTAGTAATACTTCTGAATATCACGTGACATTGTCACCTGTTGTTCAGAGTACCCACGATTTATTAGGCAGTGTTCTCACGTTATACAGGGCAGGCCTATCGGCGTTTTGAACAAATACACTGTCACATAATTGTGAGTTTCGATAGTCCCCTTGATTTCCTGGGATGCCATCATCAGATCCTGGTCTCATGGTACTTTCTCGGTAACAATAACATAACAAAAGAAATGTTTAGTGAACCTGTACTTCTCTTCATAAAAGCTACGAAGAGGAGTATAAATCTATATAGAATGTGGAAAGAACTGTTTCCTAATACCTAGTGATTGAGGATCCACACCTTCTATCATCAGCTCAGCAGTATAACAATATGATTTTCAGAAGCAAATGCCAATATAAGTTCAGAAAATATGTAAAACGCGGTACATTTGCCTATAAAATTTGAGGGTTCCCCTCGATTTCTCCAGGATCCCATCATCAGACCCTGATATCCTCATCATGGTACCAATCCGAGAGTATCTTCTTTCGAATAAAAAAATAATAATCAAAATCGGTTCATAAATGGCAAAGTAAGCGGCGAACAAACATAAAAAAAAAAAAAAATACCGGTCGAATTGAGAACACTCCTTTTTTTGAAGTCGGTTAAAAATCAAAATGTGTCGAAATTTTTCTTTCCTTTATTCATTCTTTATCTATACTTATAATAAATCTGTAGAGAGGTCAATTCTGTACATGAAATATATTTTCAAAATAACTATCAGATGGTGATTAAGGATCGATACTGATGCCAAAAATGCAATCAGTAAAATTTTTGTCTGTCTGTCTGTCTGTCGGTTTGTATGTTCCTTATGGAAACAAAAACTACTAGACGGATTTTAACGAAACTTGGTACAATTATTCTCCATACTCCTGGGCAGGTTTTTGTATACTTTCCAGCAGAGTAATAAAGGGGAATTTTGGGAAATTTTGGGAAAACGGGAGAAGTTACTACATTTTTTAAGCTTCCATCGCGTGTGCAGCCTTAATGGTTAAACTTACATAGAAATCATGTATGACGGAAATATTTTTCATAAAATTATCTAAAAAAAACAACCTCAACAGTTTATGTCTATCTTTTACGGTTGACTCACAATAACACGTGTAATAAATAAAAGATGTTATTAAAGGAAAGAAAAATTTCGACACTGGCGGGGTTCGAACCCGCGACCTTCGGGTATACGCCCCCGTTATGAGTAATAATCCCCACATGAGGAATTCATGTCAAAAAACATTAAACACGTGTAATTCCTGATAGCTTAGCAGTTCGGAACATTCTGATTATATTTGTTTACTCTTACGTTTGTAAACCTCTCACTCATCTCTAATTTAAAAAAGGTTACATTATTACCTATTCAATAAAAAAAGAATCATAGAAATCGGTAGAGATACACCGAAATTATACATAAAATAAGCCATCGCGCCCCTGACCAAAACCAAATCGTTACTAATTTACATATAACATACTAGATGGCGCCAGTAGTTGCATCCTACAACACGTAATGATTTATTTTTTAGATTGTTATAAATACTTCATAGCGTTTTATTTCAAAATTTGCTATTAAACGGAAATACTGAAACGTTCACGTTCACAAAATCACCAAACTACACTGTTTAGGGAGTGCTATAAATTTAATAAATTGAAAACATTGCGCTGAATTTCACAATGCTTGAGCAGTGACTAAAGAAAGAAACCTCAGATATTTAAAAAACAACGCTACCCGTGCGAAGCTGGGACGATCCACTAGTTAATTAGTAAAATCAATGCTACTGCGCTTATATTACACAATCCAGTGTAAAATAAATAACAAACGCGGTTAAATTTTTCCTTAACGTCTAAAAACTGCGGATAAGAGTGAGTATTCGTATGAGCTATGGTATGAGCTGTATGTAGTCGGTAGACATGCGGTGTTAAAAATAACCGTTGTTACGGGGGACGGTTAATTTTGTACTTAAAGGTCAGAAGTAGGTGCACTTTAATTTAGCAAAGGTGTTCTTTTAAAATTACTTAGGAGAATACCATTTTTTTTCTTTGTTAACAGGTGACCGTGAAGTGGGGTGTTAGTCAAACAACAGATGAGACGATTAAGCCTTGTATTATATACTGCAATTTGAAATATATATCAATAAAAACGTTTTCGTATAACGCCTCTACAGAACACGGTTGCATGTTTATATTCTTTGTAAGCTGTAACAGTCTGTCGTCAAACTTATATTTTCTGCTATTTATATGTATTAAAAACTTATAAAGTATTGATATTTTTACTTAGATGATTACCTACACACTAATTACATCAATGTTGAAGCTCAAGATCAAGAGGTTTGCCAGGATTGTACGAAGTGGCGATATATAGTCTATGCATACCCCAAAGGAAACTATTGGTGTAAATGTGTATGTGTGTTTAATGTAGTAGTACATTTCAATGATAATATGAGTCAAAGAGCAGAGCTAAAGGCCCAAGCAGAAAACTATACATACAAATGAATTTTAGAAATAAATTAATTTGAGTACTTGTTAATAAAACCGTTTTTCAGTGTGTAGTACTGTGTAACAGTAAAATCGTTCAATAGTTAAATAAACGTTATTAGAAGTTAGATGATAAACACAATTATAAAATCATACCGGGAGGATCTGTGTTAATAAAGGGTCACATTTTAAGTTTATTTTAATTATAAGCAAGTTTGTTTTGTTCGATTGTATAAAATGTCACCGCCACAAACAAAATCAATACCGCAGGGGTTTCCCTAAGCTGTGCATTATGTAATTTTATTTAGACTAGGTAACTGAGTGAAAATAGGTGAGTGTATATTTGTGTTATATGCAATGATGGGTTTTAGCAGGCAACTCACATTGCGTAGCCCAGGCCATCATTCAAATACCACCAACATCACCCTTCATTAGATGTTCTCGCCACCTACGGTACTGGTGATATTCTACAACACTGGCGTGTTGTACAAAGTAATAACAATGCTAATTGAAATATAGTGCATAATGCTGAATAGATTACTAAAAAAAAAACCTAGTATAGAAATTAGATGGCGTGTTCTGGCCGCGTGCTGAAACCATTGAACCGCGCCATTTCGCTCCGTTGGACTTCTACTGTATGATGCACAGAACCAGCATTTTTCGCATTATATAACTGCCAGTGTTACTGCATTTTAAAGTCATCTTTAATGAAGGTTATTTGGCATCAGGCCTACTTACGATGATGTTGAAGCAAATAAAACAAATTGTATAATGTACGGTGTAGAGTGTAGAGGTTTGTCAGGATCGTAAGAAGTTGCGATCGAGTCTCTGCCTACCTCAATGGGAACTAATGGCGTGAGTATATGTATGTATAATGTACTGTACCAAGAAAGGAATGGTGTTACAAGATGTCCCAGGCGGATATAGCGCAACCACATAACACAACATAATGCTAAGCAATTAAATAGTTTTTATGTTATTCTTAATAGAGTACCTACAGTGATGGAACAATATTTCGAAGAAAATTTACAGCAAGGATGGAAATTATCATATTTTTTTATAACTTTCTTATACATTTTCTTCTCGAATAGCCATTATGTATAAAATAAAGGTAATAGTTTAGCTTAAGTAATCTCATCTATTGGACTAAACTAATGGTCCACCTCGCATTGCCAAGGCAACAAAGGCCTATGACTATCATGCTATTAAAAACTTTAATGCAGAAGCATAGAGTTCAATATCATAAAATCATTTAACATTACCTGATAGGCTAGGGTTTGAGAAAAAAAAGTCAAGTCATCTTAGTGAGTCCCTTTACTTTATTTTTTAAATCAAACTCAACGCAGACTCGTCTTCTCAGATAACAAAGTTTATTTTACTTTCTGTAATCGAACTTTGGAGATGTGTTTTAAATTACGAATTAATGTGTAGAATTGTGGTATTATTTGTTCATGAGATTCAGCGCAAGTCACAGACAATGTAAAGTTTCGTCAGTATTCCTTTACAAATATATTCTCAAATTATGCTTTTAAATCTATACTGTCTTTTCATTTTGTCGCCAACATATTGCTGTGTAAGCTTGGTAACGTACTACTATCGCACTATTCTATCTCTTCCGGGTCGGTTTCATCTGTCATCTACAGAACTTCTGGCTAGGGCTGACTAAGTGATCGGTTAACGATGTGGTTCAGTATTACAAATGATTCTTATATTTCTTATTGATAACATCCTTTGCTAATGCAATTCCTTAAAGTGGTCGATTAATCCTTTATGCTGGCTATCGATCTGAGTATAAACCAGAGGAACAACTGGTAGGTTGCAAACATGTATAGGTTAGAAAATATACTGTTCAAGTATTCAGCCAATTTGTTTTAAATAATAAATATTCAAATATATTTCTATAATGCCGCACTACAGTGTACAGTGTACAGTAGGGTACACCCTATGATGCACAATAAGCATAATCAGAGACACATTAGGGAATTTGATGAAACAACAAAATGTCAACAAAACTGCTAATAAAGGAACTTGACATTACCGTTACGGACAATAGCCTTTGTCTCTGTATGAATCGGGCCGGCTACTCAGACATTCATACACCGAGAATCCTCGGGAAACAATATTTTATATATTACTTTTACTAAGTGTGGAGAAAATAAGGCTATACATGAAGAGGTTGATGAATGTAAATAAAGTTCGGTTCAAATTAAGTCAACAGCGATAGATACTGTTTACCTCAATGGAAACGAATGGCGTTATTAAATATTGTATATGTATGTTATTCTACCACTTTTGATAGAAACCTTGCTTGATGCCACAGACAGACCTCATAATAAGGCGATGATGTTGCTTTGTTGTGTTGTGATGATGCACGAGACAAGATATCAAATGTATATAACTAGAGCAGCATATTTTTTGGTCGTTAAAATTCGCCTGAACAAACGTTATGAATTAAGTCATTAAGGTTCATAGAGATAGAATTTTGCAATTGAGAACGGTAGTAGTGCTGAAATAATGATTGTTTTTATTATTATTTCAAAAAATAAAGGAGATAACTCTTGACATAAAACAGTGCTGATGTTAAGTAATTTTATCTCAGTATTTTTGATAGGCAAGATCTCTTTTCTTATTATCAGTTGCTCCCACAAAATGTATTGGATGTTGTCTGCAGATATCTACTGATAACGATAGAGAAGTGTACAAACAATGAAAACAGTCTGGGCCAGATTTCTTTGTTGCGTTTGGAGATAAATCTTCTTTGATAAGCATTTCAAAGGATTTTTCATATCATTTTAGGTGATCAGTGAACGATGTATACCCGAAAGATAGAATAGTTTGTCTTAATGTTAGACATTGAATAATCAATTATCGAACGAACAAAACATACGCAAACTCTTTTTTCTTTTGACTAAGTCTTATATTATAAAACTCAAACTGAATATTTTTATTTGATAAAAAAACTTTGCAGATACTACTTGAACGTCAAAATTGATAACTACTGTTTTGCAGTTGCTTCGGAAGGTGTTTGTCATAAAGATCAAGTACATAATAAATTCTAAGCAATCAACAATCCTAATGTTTTGCGCATTTTACTTCAGGTGTGCATTAAGTTTATGTATTCACTCAAGTCTTTTAGTAGTACATAACGGCACGATATACTGCGCATTTCTTTAAAAATAGGCCTACTGACATTAATGTTTACTAAAACGAATACATATACGAAAACCAGACTAGTTTTTTTACACTCAATGACTTTTATAGATACTTGTTTCATTAATGTTACCTCAATTATTGACTTAAAAGTACACTACAAGTGTATTGTGTTACCTATTTTAACATCTGCCTCCTGCAATGACGCTTTTAATAGAACACAACACAATAAAATTACTGGTTCGCCATCGCATTTATATTCGCAGTACTATCAAAACAACGAGTGTATATTAAATGTACCTAACATTCCTATACGGATCGAAAGTCCTTGTACACTCGGTAAGGACATCCTGATTAATATTAAACTGACATAATAAATGCGAGACAACGACCGAAGAGGCCACAAACCCATTATTAGTAAAGTGAATTTGTAATAGATGCAAATCTAATACAGTTTAGTGTTGCCGGATAATCGATTGTGTATCGATTACACTGGCCAACAAAAAAAAACTTTTTTTTTGGTGCGGTAAAAATTTGTTTAGATATTGTTTTTGAACGTGTCTCTGATGACAAACCTACAACTGCCATTTTTGTATCAGCTCTAATTTCATAACTACCCTCAATTTTAAAATTTCGTCACTTTGACTTCAACAAAGTATCGCAATTCTTTTATTTTCATCAATTTCGTTGTTTTGGCATAATGGCAAGCTCATCAAGATGTTGTTTGACCAATCCTAATTCATTTTGTTATATTTGTGGTGAATATACGTTTGAGGAAAACAGAAAACCCATAACAGAGTTCGTGAAAAATGCATATTTCGCATACTTCAACCTATCTATTGAGCATCAAGATAAGCCTTGGGTGCCCCATTTTGTGTGTAAAACATGCAGAGAACATTTGAGACAATGGACAAATTGCAAAAGAAGATGTATGAAATTTGGGATACCGATGATTTGGAGGGAACAACAAAATCACTTCAACGACTGTTATTTCTGTTTGGTTAAGATTGTCGGCATAAATCGAAAGAATAGAAGTAAATGGACATATCCTGATATACCATCAGCGAAAAGACCTGTACCTCATTCCGAAAGTGTCCCTGTGCCTACGTACCACTCGCTGCCAGATATCGAAGTGGAACAATATAACGAAATCCAAGCAAATCCCGAGATCGACAGTGATTATGGCGAGTTGAATCGAACCTCTCGTTTTTTTTCACAAGGTGAGCTTAATGATCTGATAAGGGATCTAGATCTTTCAAAGGAGCGTGCTGAATTGTTGGCTTCTAGATTAAAAGAGAAGAATTTGCTTTCACCAAACACAAGAGTTACATTTTACCGTCAAAGAGAACGCGATTTGCTACCATATTTTTCTGAAGATAACAATCTTGTTTATTGCAATGATATTGGTGGTTTATTAACAAGAATGGGTTTACAAAAGTACGACTCAACTGAGTGGCGTCTTTTTATAGACAGTTCCAAAAGAAGTCTCAAATGTGTATTGCTTCATAATGGTAATAAACACGCTTGTGTTCCAATTGCTCATTCTACCCGAATGAAAGAAGAGTATTAAGCAATTGCACTGCTTTTAGAAAAGATTAAATATGATAACCACCAATGGTTTATATGCGTCGATCTCAAAATGGTTAATTTTCTGTTGGGACAGCAAGGTGGATATACAAAGTATCCATGTTTTATGTGTCTTTGGGATAGTAGAGATAAACCGAATCACTGGGTACGAAAAAATTGGCCGATCAGAGAAAGCCTAGCTGTTGGAAAGCAAAATGTTATAAATACACCTTTAGTCCCCCGAGAAATGATCATTTTACCTCCTCTACACATAAAACTTGGTCTCATGAAACAATTTGTAAAAGCATTAGACAAATCGGGCTCATGCTTTCAATACATTACGAGGGCATTTCCAGCTTTAAGCACAGAAAAACTCAAGGCTGGAATATTTGACGGTCCTCAGATAAGACAGTTAATTAAAGATGATAACTTCGCAACATCTATGAATGAAACGGAACTTGCTGCGTGGAACTCATTTGTGCAAGTGATCAAAAATTTCCTTGGTAATCATAAGGCAGAAGATTATGAAAGTATTGTAAACCAAATGCTTTCTTGCTTTCAAAAGTTGGGATGTAATATGAGCATCAAGGTTCATTACCTACACAGCCATTTGGACTGCTTCCCGCATAACCTGGGTGACTTAAGTGAGGAACAAGGAGAGCGGTTTCATCAGGACATCAAAGTCATGGAGGATCGATACCAGGGTAGATGGGATACTCACATGATGGCTGATTACTGCTGGGCTCTTATGAGAGACAACCCAATGCATAAACATGAAAGAAAATCTATTAAGAGGAGTTTTTTGTACACTGACTAATAAAAAATGTGTTTTTTCGTTGAAAAATTTTTTTTTTTAATATTTTCAAAACTAGAGCTGATACAGAAAAACTGATTACATATTTGAAATCAGTGAAGAAATTACTTTCATAATCAGGTCTTAAAACAACGGCACCAAAAATAGTGTTGGCCAGTGTTATTAATCGATTATGCAAATGAGGCCCAAATAATCTAATAATCGATAGTATTATCGATACTATCGATTATATCGATACTATCGATTATTAGATTATAATCGAAAAACGATATGATCGATTATGATCGATTAATCGATTATAATTGTAATGTAATCGATAATAATCGATATTATCGATTAATCGACTAATCGATTATAATCTAATAATCGATTAATCGATTATATCGTCATTAGATTTTAATCGATTAGTCGATTAATCGATTATAATTGTAAATTTTTCACACTGTGATAAAAATACAATATATATAAAATACAATACATAAACTTTATATAAAATATTATATAATACATAAATATAATGTTTACTATCGATTATTATGTAAAAACCTTTATTTTACCATCTTTTCCCCACTCAACCACCAAAAGTGGCTATGGAATTTATAATTCCTTGGCTCTGGCTACCCCTTCTAAGAAATTATAGTTGTGAGTATATATATGTATCGATCAATCTACGATAAAATCATTTATATTTTTATTTATTCTATTTTTATCACAGTGTAGAAAATTTACAATTATAATCGATTAATCGACTAATCGATTACGATATAATCGATTAATCGATTATTATATTATAATCGATTAGTCGATTAATCGATTATATCGATTATTATCGATTACATTACAATTATAATCGATTAATCGATCATAATCGATTATATCGTTCTTCGATTATAATCTAATAATCGATAGTATCGATATAATCGATAGTATCGATAATACTATCGATTATTAGATTATTTTGGGTAAGCATAATCGATTAATCTATAATCGATTATCCGGCAACACTAGTAGTGTTGCCGGATAATCGATTGTGTATCGATTATTAATCGATTATGCAAATGAGGCCCAAATAATCTAATAATCGATAGTATTATCGATACTATCGATTATATCGATACTATCGATTATTAGATTATAATCGAAAAACGATATGATCGATTATGATCGATTAATCGATTATAATTGTAATGTAATCGATAATAATCGATATTATCGATTAATCGACTAATCGATTATAATCTAATAATCGATTATATCGTCATTAGATTTTAATCGATTAGTCGATTAATCGATTATAATTGTAAATTTTTCACACTGTGATAAAAATACAATATATATAAAATACAATACATAAACTTTATATAAAATATTATATAATACATAAATATAATGTTTACTATCGATTATTATGTAAAAACCTTTATTTTACCATCTTTTCCCCACTCAACCACCAAAAGTGGCTATGGAATTTATAATTCCTTGGCTCTGGCTACCCCTTCTAAGAAATTATAGTTGTGAGTATATATATGTATCGATCAATCTACGATAAAATCATTTATATTTTTATTTATTCTATTTTTATCACAGTGTAGAAAATTTACAATTATAATCGATTAATCGACTAATCGATTACGATATAATCGATTAATCGATTATTATATTATAATCGATTAGTCGATTAATCGATTATATCGATTATTATCGATTACATTACAATTATAATCGATTAATCGATCATAATCGATTATATCGTTCTTCGATTATAATCTAATAATCGATAGTATCGATATAATCGATAGTATCGATAATACTATCGATTATTAGATTATTTTGGGTGAGCATAATCGATTAATCTATAATCGATTATCCGGCAACACTAATACAGTTGTTGTATAAACTCGAGCTATGGTAAAAAAAGTAATTTCTGATATCTGTCAAAGATCTCTGCAAGTGTTTTACGTAAAAAAACATTTGACTAGCTGACGATAACTGTACCGATTTCACCAGCTCTGGCGAGAAGCCAATAACTATCAACAATAAAAATACTGTACTCACTTCGAATCCCTCGGCAAGGTTCGGATGATAACGTAGATTTGCTTCCTGTAACGGTAGACGCATGGTGCTATCGCGAGAATGGCGAATATCGCCGCTTTAGACAGCGTGCTGAGGACGGCAGCCATGGCGGTGGCGAGGGCCATCAGAGCCACGAGGGCTGCGAGTATAGCGTCCATTTTGGCTTCGTGCCCACTCTGTTACGCGCTAGCTTATTCACGGAGAAGCCGGCTAGTCGTGCAGCACTGAGCGCGCGACCATTGACCGCTCGCGGAATTCACTGTTTGTTACAGACACGCGCGGTCGCGACACTGCGCAGCGCGGCAATGAGTGACGTAGTGACGTGTCGCCGCAGCCTGCGTCCCCCGGCCCCGCGAGCCACACATGCGCTACTCGACAGCTGATTCCCGCTGCCCCCACCAGCGTTCGATGAGGGAACTCGGGACACCACACAAAAACACATACAATTTAAAATGACAAACGGACCTGCGACACTACACTACAATTTTATGAGCTAATTTATGACAGAAAAAGAGACAAATCACTGGCAATTTTGACAAAATTGTTTTTTAACTAAATGAGTGTTGTTTGTTTGGCCAGACATTGTGGAGCTTCACCTAGGTCACGGCTGTCAAAGCCAAGGAGTTAAATAATAAACCGAACCTCCTTGCACTGCATCTATTGAATAAAGTTATGAACTTTTAATTCCCTCCTATCCACATACTGACTGAGTATTGCTGAGTGATGCTGAGTATAGCATACACTACCCCATTTCGATTGATGGTCAAATTAATTAGGGAGACGAACTAGGGGACTTCTCAACGTATTTTTGAAAGTTGGGGTTAGGAACCCTTCACTAAAATATATGAAGGTACTCTGAATTTCTAATTATAAAAGTGAATTTGTAGTTCTGGCTAGTGTTCTTGCTGTGAATTTATGTTTGTAATAAGGAGAACAGAAGATCAGAAGTAGGTGATTGTATTATCTTATTATTGCTAAACAGTTGCTTATACGAGGGCTGCTATTTATGTATCCGGAACTGGCCACTTACAGAACAATAATTTAAAAAGTAATTACATCATTTAAAAATAGAACTCTTTAGCTTTAGAATACATTTATTTTTATGTGACTGTCAATTGTTTTCACATCGTAGCGTCATTTTGAAAATTGCGTGTCTTCACCACCATGGATTTAACTCGTGAACATTTTCGTGCCATGATTTTTTACGATTTTCGGCGTGGTCTAACTCAAAAACAGTGCATCGATCAGCTTACTTCGACTTTTGGGGATGAAGCACCCTCAAAGACCACTGTGTATCACTGGTTTAGCGAGTTTAATCGTGGACGATCTAAGCTTACTGATGAAATTAAAGAAGGTCGCCCTAAAACGGTCGTTGTACCTCAAAACATCGATGCTGTCCGGGAACTAATAACTCAAGATCGTCATGTTACATATCGTGAGATAGAGGCATCTCTGGGCATTAGTATGACGAGCATACATAAGATACTTCATGAACATTTAGCTGTAAAAAAAATTTGCTCCCGTTGGATTCCGCACAACTTGAGTATTGATCAAAAACAGGCTCGTGTCGATTGGTGCAAAGAAATGTTAAAAAAATACAACCGTGGTGCGTCAAAAGCTGTTTATAATATCTACACAGGTGACGAATCTTGGATCTACGCTTACGACCCCGAAACTAAGCAGCAGTCCACGGTGTGGGTGTTCCAAGATGAGCCGAACCCAACAAAAGTTATTCGTGCAAAAAGCACATTGAAGCAAATGGTCGCTTGTTTTTTTGGTATAAATGGCCATGTAGCTACAGTGCCTTTAGAGAATCGTAAAACTGTTAATTCGGAGTGGTATACGACCATTTGTTTGCCGGAAGTCTTTGAACAAATAAGAAAGACTAACCGACAACGTAGAATCATTCTGCATCACGACAATGCTAGCTGTCACAGGTCGGCCGTCACAACTCAGTTTTTAGAAGCTCAAAAGATCGAATTGACAGGTCATCCGCCGTACAGCCCTGATTTGGCACCCAATGATTTTTATTTATTTCCAAATGTGAAGAAAAAATTACGTGGTCAACGTTTTTCGAGCCGCGAAGAGGCAGTCGATGCGTTCAAAATGCACGTTTTGGAGATACCTCAGTCTGAGTGGAAAAAGTGCTATGAAAATTGGTTTCAACGCATGCAAAAGTGTATAGATCTGAGCGGCGAATATTTTGAGAAGCAATAAAACCATATTAATTGATATATGTTTGTTTCTTTTTTTTATTCCGGATACATAAATAGCAGCCCTCGTATGTTGCCTCGTTTCTCAAAATGGTATCAAAGTTCTGAAAGTTTATCTGGGTTCTATCTCAATAAAATGTCCAGTAGATATTGTTGATAAATTTATGAAAACACTACTTCACTTGTGATTAGTAAACAATAGCACTAAATAGGTAATTAGCAGAACACAGTAAATACAGTGATTGAAGGAAATGTTTATGTTATTCTTTGAACTCATTAAGTGTTTCATGTTTATTTTTTTTTATAGATGGATGGTGGAAAGTATATTATCTTAATAAGTTGGTTTTATGCATTATTCGAAAGATTTTTATGCCATACTGCAAATATCATTTGAGTTCACCAAAATATACTTACATGTAACACATCCAGTCTAAAACAGTTAAAATATAAATAAAATGTCACAAGATTTTCTATCAAGATATTATAGTTCCACAGCATCAGGGTGCGATCCCACCAGTTATGTGCGAGGTTGATGTGTTATTAAAGATGCTATATAATTGCTTTATTTATATCGCCTCGTTCAAGATCTCGATGATGCATATTATTCTCGTACACCTCTGGTGGATTTGCACCTAAAAATACAGTTTAACCCTTTCAGGACCATAAGGTTTCTAATGCTTATTTTGAGTTAAATGTGGATAATTATAGTTTATTTTAGACCAATTAAAGATAATCTGAAGAAAAAGTAAAAAAAAAACATGCGGGTTTTGTGGAAATTTATGGGACACATGTGTCCCTATGGTCCGTAAGGGTGTAAAAATTCCTATGTTTGACATTATCCACCCAAGTTTTTTTTCAATGCTTCTTTAGTAATTCCGGTATTTTTTTTTCATAATAGTTATAATAAAAGCATGTATTTATCAAGTAATATTTTATTTATTTAGAAAACATAAACTTATCAATGGTATTCAGAGAAACAATTCCTATTAGTAGTGTAGCAAAGATGAACATTACACACAACACATTTGTTGTTAGTGCGATTTTCAATTTTGTATTTCGCACAGTTTACACACCGCTTCCTGGAATCCGTCTTTTCCATGGGATGTGAAGGTAATGATCTTTTCAGAGATCTCCGTACCATACTTGTTGCCGATGTGGGGACAAATCTTTTTCTCAAGCTGAAATTATTTATCAAACTCCGAGCTATAATTTGTCTGAACTGCAAACAGGTCAACAAACTACATCCGGTTTGGCTTTGCTTTTCAGCATGGAGTTTTTTGTAAATGATGTAGGCATTATTCACCGCGATGTCGAAAAAATCAAAGAACAGTCTAAGATAATATTTTATCTTTGATCTCCGATCTAATTCGTAGTACACTTTTCGCTGGTCCATCAGGTCAACGCCCCCCCATGTTTTTGTTGTAACAAGTTACAATTTTCGGGCATCGAACGTCGACCTTCTCCGCAGAACCTGCCACCCTTCGTTTTACCGTCTCGGTTTCTGTAGGTGGAAGAAAGTTTGTCAATAGATGAACAGCTTTGTTGTCCATCCTCTTCACAAACGTTATGCCATGGTAGTTTGTAGTGTAGTTTCTCTGAGTCCAATGAAAAGTTGGATGAGGTTGGTTTGGTGTGGATGTAGATGGCTGAGGTAGTTCTGCTGTGGATGTAGATGGCTGGGGAGACTCCGATCTTGGTGGCTGCGTAGATGGTTCCTCGATCTCAACATAAGAAATACCTTGCTCGTCGTCTTGCGTCAGTAGTCTTTGATCTTCTTCGTCAAGTTCTAACTCATCTTCGTCATCACTATTGTCAGCCAACAACACGTGAAGTACATCATTTTCGGAGAGTTCAAAAATTCCACGTCCCCTACGAGACATAATCTGCAATAAAATAACGTGATAAGTGAAGGTAAATTTGGAAAAAACTAACTGTTATTTATGCGTTGTTTGTGAACGAAAAGTTCCTTTACTGACCGTAGGGAAGCCGGTTTCCCAAAACGTAAACATAGCTTTTTTATGGTAAATAACACTAAAATTACATTGAAATGTATGGAAAAGTATTGTTTACTTACCAGGCAGTTATTATTTTGTATTTTCTAAATCAGCAACTAACTTTTACAAATATCTATAGCCCTTCGAAAGTTTTAATAATAGCGCCAAGAAAATTACAATATTTACCCGCCAATAAAATTTCACAAATGACACTTACGGTGCGCTGGCTAAAAAAAACAAAAGAAGGTGCGTTCGAAAATCAATAATTAAAATAAACATTAGCAATTAAACCTTATTTGTTTAAGTTATTTAACTTTTATTGCTGGGGACAAATACGTCCCTGTGGTCGTCAAAGGGTTAAGAGCACACCTGACACAACTTTTTTTACTTACGAATTGAAGATAAATGAAAGGCCTATATCTACCACATACATCTTTATTCTAGGTTAGAAATAGATCCAGAGCTTCAAACCAAGAAATTTGTCAGCCACTTTTGCAATTTGAGCGGAAATAGATTGTTAATATAAATGAAAAACGTATTTCGAAAAATAATGTATATTTCATGAAAAACAAGATATTATAACTACATCAACCGCACACTAAGCTAATAAATTGGCGTTGTTCGATAAATAAATAGCAGATTTCAGTCTTTGATTTCTGACTGGAATGAATATGTGATTTCTATACAATTTGATAATCATAATTCATAAGTACTGATTAAGTAGAGTAAACTATTTAAACAATGAAAAAATTCTAAAAAAAATATATTATTTTTCTAAATTGGCTGGGCACACACGTGGTATTTAGAACAAATACATTTTATCTGTCAGTTACACACTAAAAGAGCACCCTATATATAATAAATGTATTAATTTCAGATAACAATTTAAGACTGTTTTGATACATATGTTGAGTATTGCTTTTAATATCTAAGCCCTATTTCCCTATCACCTATGTGCTAATAATTAAATTTTAAAAACGGTTCTTTTTAATAACCCTTTTACACCCACTCAATGTACTTTAGTTAAAATAGTATTTTATCTACTTTACAAAAAAAACGATGAATTTGTTAAATATTGGAAATCAAATTAATTTAATATTTAGATATGAAGTATTAACTTAAATTTTGTGCATTAATTGAAATATGTTGTGTAAAGACGGTTCGCATCGATGGTCATGCCACTAATGAAGGCAGCATATAAAGAATAGTAAACTTGGCACATTCGTAAAACAAACACAATAGAATGGGTTTAGTAAAATATGTCATGATTTACTTTAAAACTTAAACGTTAAAGCCATTAGCGACTTTACTTATCATTTACAATGCCGAAATTTAACACTTTTAATGTTTGCGCGTAATATATTTTGCAATGAGTTATAAAAAATTGACATTCTGTTAATATTTTAACGAATTATAATAATAAGTCAATTTATTATAAAATATGTTATTGCCTACATACTTTCCAACCTATATATGAAATAGAAAATTTCTAACAAAATCAAAAACTTAATAAAACTGCATCTTAGATGCGGAAAACACTCTTCACTTAATTTAAACATTATATTAATTTATTGCAAAAGTATTGTTCTTATGATAAAATTAATAAACACATGTGATTTTAATAAAATAACATATAAGTTTTAATAAGTTTCGAATAGTAATAAATTCTAAAAATACAATCTACTTTTCAGGTCTCCACATATCTAGCTTCTTGCACATCACAAAAATATTGTATTTGATCTTTAATGACATAATAATGCTTTTCAATTTGTTAAGGAATGATGAAAAGTTTAATTATTTTCATTCATCTTTTTTAGATTTATATTACTTTCAGATTTAATGAAACCCAAGTGTGTAAAGTGTGTATTTTTTGTCGGGCTGAGATATTATTAACATACCATACACTTAAAATACAATATTTAGTCACTCCATAAAAAGCGAATCAACTTGAACGAAACCTATTTTTTATTGTACTAAGTCACTATTATTCATTACTTGTTAATTTTACAACCAGACACAAAATAATCATTCGGTTCATTATTTAGTCACTAAATAACTAATCTGCAAAGATTTTAGTTAAATTCATTTTCTACATACAAGCCTAATCAACAATAGTAAAATTACTTTAAAGTATATTTGTTCATCTTTCAAGATCTTGTTCATATTTCTTCCCGAGCATAGTTTTTTGGTTGTTATTTTATAACATTTTATAAATAAGCAACTCTTTAAAGACAATAAAATATTCTTAACATCATCACAGCCGTATTCTACCGTCACAAATTTTCGCATACTCTTCGGGTCCTAATTTCAAGTAGGTTCCTTGTTTTGCATCCAAGTAATAGAGTTGGTCTTTAATCACGTTCGGGTCGAAACCTTCCTTTTGTAGATCGACTTTCTTCATTTTGAACGTACCTGAAAGTATCGTCAGTTATTTAGTATTACAGCTCTGCAATACAGTAATGTTAAGTATGATCTGAAAAATGGGGTAGCCATTTCATCTAAATAAAAAACAAACCGGCACTTGTGTATCTATGTTGTGTTCCGAGGCGAAATTATACCTTAAGCAGGAACCGTTGGTGATGTTCAACAACCTTCTAATCACAGCTTCTAATTTCTAATACAGGGCTTAAAACCCAGTCAGGCCTGCACTAATGTGTCTTTTAATAACCGATATGTGTAAATAACTTATCACTGTTGTAAAGGGTGAGGGAAAACATCGTGAGGAAACCTACATGACTGAGTTGTGCTTAATCACGTTTTCACTGTCGTGTATTCGTATAAATCGGCAAAAGGCCTGCGTCACGTGATGATACTTCTTGGTTTTTCTGTATAATCTGGGGTAGGGTGTCATTATTGTTCTTTTCTAGGAGCTTACTTGATCTGTTTGCTTTCTCCGTTGACATTTATTTTATTTTATGATTATTTTTTATTGAAATGTCGGGCTAAATGGAGCTTATACTGCACAAATAAATATCTAATGGATACGTAAGCAAACGTGTTAGATTTAACTCACCAGTCATATCCAATTTAGTCATGACCCTCATAAAGATGGGTCTGGCGTAGGCAGGCAGGTCCCGGGCGAGTTCTTTGGCTAAAGCGTCTAGGTCCAGGGTACCTTCTGTGTCTACGATACCGCACATACCGGCGCGCCCTTCAGTGTCGGGGACCTGGGTTCAACAAAAAAAAGTCTTAACAAAATCTATACATATAATAAATCTGTAGAAAAGTCATTTTTGTACATTGAAGAAATTAAAAAAAAATAGCCAGCGTGTGAACAGATAAGTAACAGAACCCATTTCCATCATTTTTTTCAATTTTTGTCTGTTTGTCTGTTTATATGTTTGTTTGTGCGCACACCACGTAAAATCTACGAATTCAATGCTGAAAATGTTTATATACAAAAATTATACGTAACTTGAGGTATAACTTAGTTTTTGTTTCATCGAAATCGGTTCACTCTATCAAAAGATATGATTAATTTTGTGAGTTCAAGAAGAAAAATATTACGTTACGCAATTCAGTATAGTACTTGCAACGACATCTTAAGTCCAAATATAGAACTAATGTTGATAGTTGGAATCCAAAGTCCGATAGATGGCGTGGTGCAAAAATAAAATAAAGAACCAAAATAAAATAAAGCAAAAATAAAATTTGCATTTTTTTAGCCCCTTTAACCCCTTATTTTAAAGTCGGTTAAAGTAATAGAAGCTACAGGAAACAAGCAAGACGAAATTAATACAAGCTGCCAATGTCAAGTGAATTCGCCGACTATGAAAATAACTAAAATGCTTTTAAATATTATCTTTACTTAGTTTCTTAAATTAGGCTTATTAATATTAATATATTATGTAAATAGTCTGCCTATTAATAAATCCAATTTGGTGAGCAGAATTTTGAAATTCTTAGCCGTTCTTCAAATGCACGTCACTTCACAACCAGTTTTCGTGAACGTTTATAATAAAAAACTGAATTTTGGTCTACATTAAACACCAAACCTCTCTGGCTTCGTTCACATCCATCAATCTTTTCATACATGTTCTTTTATTCTTCATACTGCGGACACCTGCCTTTTTGAGCACGTTTTCTATTTGATCCAAATGTGTCCTCCGAGGTCGTCCTCTACTAACATTACCTTCCACATTGGCGATAAAAAAAGTGTGAAGTACAAAGTGGCGATCGATAGTCTCTGCCTACCCCAATGGGAACTAACGGCGTGAGAATATGTATGTATGTATGTATTAAACACCAGAAACATAAGACATCTTTTAAGTTCTACTTTTTTAAACACTAAAATGATGTAGTGACCTTAGTGACTAACCTTAATTTAGTTATATTTGCATATTATACATACATATACTCACGACTATAAATCCCTAGAAGGAGTAGCCAGAGCTAAGGAATTAGAAATTCCTCAACCACTTTTGGAAAATTGAGTGGGGAAAAGATGGTAAAATAAAGGTTGTTGGTGATGGGTCTCCAACCGCATCGCCCAAAAATCCCTTAAAAACCCCCAATACCGTTAGTCGCCTCTTACGTACATCCACCGGAAGAAATGGGGTAGTGCTATACTAAGCCGACACTACACAGCTATTACAGTGCATATTATGCCACTGATAAATCGATTTAATTCAATGTATTATCATAGTACAACCAACAACCGTAAACCCTAATAATAGTAAAGTACCTTTTTTGAGCGGTTTTATTTAGCTTACCCCGTTTGTTTTATTCTTTCTTGAGTGAAATTTAGTAATTTAAATTTCACCCCCTTCCTGTCAACCGGTTAATATTTCTTTTCGGAAGGAAAAGACGTGATGAGCTCGAAGCAAAGAGTGATGAGCTCAAGGCCCGGCCATCAATAATAACTACCTTTATATTGGAGGGTTACTGATTTTTCAACATACGTCATAGAACATTTGTCGGAAAGATTGGCTATGTCAGTCACATGAGAGCACATGAACACACTCTTAATAGCCGGATACCAGAAGTTGCTGTGGCCGAAATCGGGCGGGATTGATATATGATCTATATGCAAAATTCCGAAGTGTTAAAAACAAAAGGGCTTTATAAATATATTGATGCATTATGCAGCTCTGCTAGGATCGTACAAGGTAGCGATCCATAATCTTTGGCTAACCCTGTAACTGTATCTAAATATACACTAATTCATATGAGATACACACAGTTACGACCTATTATTTCAACTGGATAATGGCTACTGTAATTCATTAAATATCATTATGAAATACTCAATAGTTCCTACATCACAATAAGTGTCCTCATTAGATTTCATTGGTTCTTTATTTTATTTCAAAAAGGTGATATACTCTTAACCAAACGACGTTTTTTTGTTCTTGACAATCACGCGAACGAAGTTGCGGGCACAGCTAGTAGATGAAATAAAAACGGAAAAATAAGGGAGATCAAATAAGTCCAACGCGACCTCAGTCAGCGCACTGCTTTATAAAGATTTGTATGTTTGCAGGTCTTTTTGAATTTCTGGTCCTTTAGATTAAATGCCGTTTTATTAGGACCTTACAACTGCCTCCCTAAGCTCTGGACATATATAATTCCATTCTACTCCTCTTTAATAAAAGTAACATTATCGTTGTTTCACCATCGGCTTCTTCATCCTGAACAAGTAACTTTGCAAGTTTTCGCTTTCGCATTTTTAAATTGTCTATCACAGTACGGACGTGGCAGTCGGCAGCATCTTGCCGAATTCTATCTTATGGGCGACTTGGAAGTAAGCGCTTTTTAAGTGGTTTTGGGGCGATGGTGGGTATAGAGACCCGTCATCAATAACCTTTAGCACGATATCTATACTAACGAGCACCCCGTACACCATTGTGTCCCGGAGCGAACGTTCTTATAGCTAAACGTTGTTTTACTATGTCTAGTGTAGTTATGAAGATGTCCGTGGCCGAGTGGATAGGTGACTAGCTTCTCGGTCGGGAAGGTGGTCGGGTTCGAATCCCGCCAAGACCAAAATTTGTGTGCATAAATGATTGTTTCTTAGTGTAGTTATATGCGTATCATATAATATTAAAAATATCGTCTAGTTAATATTCTATAATACAAATCATTAATACTTCGTTTGTGTCTATCTTCGTCTGTTTTTTTTTATTTAGTATGTAGATACTGACCAGCACTCCATACACCACCGCGTCCCGGTGCTGCGCCGCGCGGGACACGGCCGCCTCCACCTCCGTGGTGCTGACGTTCTCGCCGCGCCAGCGGAACGTGTCGCCCGTGCGGTCGCGGAAGTATAGGTAGCCCAGCTCGTCCGCTACTATGATGTCGCCTGCAACAATAAATTGTAACTATAGCAAGTTGTATTTGATAACTCACTAAATATATTACGTACTGATTACTTCACACACCCGCGCTCAGGTCACTTGCATCAGATTGATGTTACCTTCACCAGGAGGAGGGCCTACGGGACATTCTAAATACCTGTACCTATCACAGTGCTAACTGCAATACTGATCACTCATTGGTTATGGCTAAATCGCGTCATATCTCAAAGAAAATCCACTCTGCTAAGAACCCACCTCGAAAGGTTGTGCTAAACACCGCAGCTATGCCCGACAGGGACTTATGTCAACAGTTTGAAGCGACATGATAGTCCAGTGGGTAGAACCCCCGCCCGAAAAACAGAAGGGCGTGAGTTCCAATCCTGGGACGGGCTTACACCAATTTGTCTTTTCTAAAGTCATATGTGTGGTTAATTTATCATGGTTGCTAACGGTGAGGGAAAACATCGTGAGGAAACCCACATGGCTGAGTTGTACTTAGTGATGTGACAGCGTATTCGTACAAAAACGGCGATAGGCCTGCCCCCTATCACGTGAGTACACTGTCTCAGCAAAACGTGGGTACCTTCTCTGGAAACTAGATGGCGCTTGCCATGTGAGTTCAGGAGTATTGGTACACGTGAACGTTTATGTTTGAAGCCATAATTGAGCTTAGCAGAGGAACTCTGGAAGCCTCCATGAGCGTTGAAGAGATAAGGCTGCTGATAAAGAAAGAAATAACGCAGGCTTACGAACAAGTGTTCGGCAAAAAGGGAAAGATCACCAGTGACTGGTATGCAGAGTACGAACACCTTCTGTTACCGTTGATAGAACAGAAACGAACAGCACACATAGATCTCCTGAACAACCACAGAGACCCTGCCAAACAATTTGCATACAAGGCAGCTAAAGCAGACGTACAACGCTCCAGTCGTAGCTGCGTTAATGAGTACTGGGTAAAAATCTGCCAATTCATACAACAGTGCCAGGATGTGGGTGACTTCAGGGAAATGTATCAGGGAATAAACACCGCAATCGGTCCGACTAAACACAAAGCGTGCCGCAATAAAAGGCCAAGATAGAAACCCGATAACAAAAAAAACTGTGGAACTTGATAGATGGGCACAAAATTACTCAAAATTGTACTCCCAAGAAGTTTCCATACACGCTGACGCTCTGGCTAATTTTAGTCCTAAATGCGTGGTGACTGAGCTTGACGACTCCCTTACAGTCTGAAACTGGTTAAAAGTACTGGTTCTGATAACTTTCCTGCTGAACTGGTGAAGCTGGGCTGCGTCTTTTCTCTCCTGTACAAACTCTTACTTCGTTGTTGAGATGTAGGGACCATTCCTCAGGTTATGAGGGACGCCGACGTCATTACCTTGTATAAAGGCAAAGGAGACAGAGGCGACTTTAATAACTACAGGGGAATATCTTTATTGGTTATCGCTGGAAAGGCATTTGCAAAAGTGGTTTTAGCAAGATTGGACACTTTAGCCGCTCGGATTTACCCGGAATCTCGGTGTGGGTTCAGAGCTAGCCGTTCGACCAATGATATGATATTTGCTCTTCGGCAACTTCAAGAGAAATGCCACGAACATCGTGTGCCGCTGTATATGGGCTTTGTGGATTTAATTAAGGCATTTGACACCGTGAGCCGGGAAGGACTATATGAAGTACTGACCAGAATAGGATGCCCTCCGAAACTTCTATTACTCATCAGGTCCTTCCATGATAGCATGAACAGTTCAGTAATCTTTGACAGCGAGAGATCAGTGTCCTTTGGTGTAAACCGCGGGGTAAGACAGGGCTGTGTGCTGGCGCCTACGATTTTTGGTATCTTTTTCTCGGCACTTCTTCTGACTGCGTTTCAAGATTGTGATGTCGGAGTACATCTGCATACTAGAAAGGATGGAAAACTGTACAACATTAGCCTCCTTCGATCCGAAAATAAGCGTCTGGATTTAATCGCCAGGGAACTTCTGTATGCAGATGATGCTGCACTAGTCGCAAACTCAGAAAGCGAACTCCAGGAGCTGGTGACGCGATTTGGTCACACTTGTCGCTTGTACTCCATGAGCGTGAACACCAAGAAGACCGTGGTCGTGGCCCAAGGCGTAAATCAATCTTTTCACATTACACTCGACAGTGCTGCAATTAATGTGCTGGAGCATTTCTGCTATCTCGGCTCTACAACAACAAAATCTCTGTCCAGCGACAAAGAGATAGATACCCGGATTGGCAGGGCATCAACAGCATTCGGGAAGCTTTTTGCACGCGTATGGAGGAACTGCAAACTCACCACGTATACCAAAGTTCTTGTTTACCAGACCTGTGTTCTGAGCATATTGCTTTACGCGTCAGAAACTTGGACTATATACGCGAAGCAAGAACGCAAACTTAACGCTTTCTACATGCGCTGTTTGAGGACTATACTTGGAGTCACTTGGGAAGATAAAATGAGTAACGAGGTGGTACTGTCCAAAACGCGCTGTTGCAGTGTTGCTGCCATGTTAAAGCAGAGAAGACTTCGTTGGCTGGGTCACGTACTATCGACGACAGGAGTTCGTTACCACCACAAAGATCAAATTTGTTTGCACATGTTAAAGTCCGAACCGCATTGGTTCTTTTCTAGGACAAAATTAATGACTTGTCCCTTAGAGAAATTTACGAAGAATGTTGAAATAATCATGCAAGTGCAAGTCATTGAGAATTTGTTTGTTTATTTTATTTTGAAAGTTTTTATGAGGGCCTTTTTACAAGCAGGGTGCTGTTACTTATAATAAAGCTAGAAATGTGAGAAATGTTATAAAATTTGTGATTACGAAAACATTATTTCTTCGAGTAAACTAAAGTTTAAAAAAAAAGTAACGCAAACACATATTAATCGTGACATTATTTGATCTCCAAGGAATCACAATAGACTGCTCAATCAGCTCATGGTAAGAATGCCATTGAACTATTTTATCATCACCAGCCAAAAGATTATCCACTGTATGTCATAGACCCCCAAGCATCCAAGCACGATACTTATCCATTGGCTTCCCCCTATCACCACGATCAGCAAGTCAAGTTTGGAGAAATAATTAAAAAGTGGTAAACATAACAATGAAATATAAACAAGCGGCAATAAGTTCATCGTCGTGTTTTGGAGGCAACTTGTGTCCATTTAATAATGATGGACATCTGTTGAAGATTACAGCGTAGTTTTTAAAATAGGAGCTGCTCAAAAGTCTGGTAGCAAACAAATGATCTGCACAGAAATGCGTTAACGAAGTCAAAAAAAATATGTTAAAGGACATCTATTGTATTAGTTAAAAGTGGGCGGCGCATCTGGTTTTAGCTGGCTGCAAGGGATAATAGTTTGAAATTGGTAATGAGCGACCGTCGTCGATAGTACATCGCATGGACCCCAAGAGACTACCACGTCAAGTTATGATTGGCCAGATAGCGGACGTGAAGAGACCTGATGAGGCGCCCTACCCTAAGATTCAAAGACGCCTGTAAGCAGGATATGAGTAGTTTCGGAATAAAAACAGATGGCTGGGAGAAACGCGCTGAAATGAAATCTGAATGGCGCCGTGACGTTAAAGTCGGAACTATCAAACATGACGAAGACTGGCTGGAGAATTTGAAGCAAAAAAGACTTCGTCATGACCTCCCACCTCCTGCAGACTTTCGTTTCGTGTGCGACAGATGTGGCAAGAAATGCCGCGCAGCTACAGGGCTCTACAGCCACCAATGGCGGTGCGGCAACCCGTAACTCATGAGCGCTGCAACAAGCATCTGTCACAGATGTTGTTGCCAATGGTGATGATTACTTATGGACCAGTACTACTGTAAGTAGTCTAGCTGGTCAGACACTATTACGTTGCTGTAACAATTATTTTCATGTGGGAACTACACATGTAGGATTACAGCGATCAGAAAACCGTACTCTATTTTGTGGGTTATTTTAGGTTTTGTCATCGCTGTAATTCATTTTGGAACGCAGGGATATACAAGTCATAATGATGAATGATATGATAATGATGTTGTAGTCCTGTTATTCCTTATCAGGGACATAGGGCCCGAAGAAGAGATCTCCACTTTTTGCGATCTTGTCCGGCAGCTACCAGGTCCTTCCAAGTATGTTCAGTTGATGTAGCAACAGAGCGACCGGGGGCGACCCGGCTTTTTTTGCCATACGCTTACCACTTTAACCCTTGCTTGGATAGATGGGTGTCTGGTCTTTTCAGCACATGTCCAATCCAGCGCCTTTTTTTCATTAGGATCTCCATGTCGATAAGCTTATGGTGTCAACTCCCACAGCCTAACGTTAGATATGGTTCGTCGCCAGCTGATTCCCAGTATGCGTCGTTTACATTTGTTCATGAAGACCTGTAGCTTGTTAGTTACTTCATTTTTAACGAGCCATGTCTCGCATCCGTACAGGAGGACTGATTTGAAATTGGATTTGAACACTCTGATCTTTGTACGCCACGTTATTATGGAAGACCTCCACACCAGTTTAAGTTTGGCGTACGCACCTCTAGCTTTGTTGATGCGCGCCTCTACATCCACTTGCTCCGCCTTTTTGGTCCACGACGGTCCCCAGGTAGGTAAACCGCTGCACTTGTTTGGCAACCTCATCGTTGACATATATTGGCGCTTCGTTCCGGGTCATTATACCCTACTAAAAGTAGCTTAGTTCGTCTGCCACGATTGAATTAAATGCAATAATAAAATAACTTTCAAGGTGGACCTCCCACAAGGTAGACCGACGTCTTGGTTAATGTCGCAGGAAGTCTATGGGTTAGCGCAGCACAGGAGCGGCTATTATGGACATCTTTGAGGGAGGCCTATATCCAGCAGTGGACGTCTGATCGCTGATGATAATTATAAGTACAACACTTTTATATGTTTTAGCAAGTTAGCCACAGCTAGGTAAGATTATAAACCAGTCTTACCGGCATAAAAGCACTATCTCAATGCTTGAAAACATCATGGACCAATTTCTTCTCGGAGGCCGCCTTATCGACATATCGCAGGAAGGCTCTTGCTGATATGAAGACTAACCAATTGTGAGGGACGAATATAATCCAGTCTTACCCGAGATAAAAGCACTATTTTGAGGTACCAATATAAATCTTACCCGATATAAAAGCACTATCTCCATGAGTGAATACATCGTGTACAAGTTTCTTCTCAGAGGCCGCTTTATCGACGTATCCGAGGAAGGCCCGCGCTGGGTTGTTCTCTGAGATCTTGCCGATGAACACGCCTGGCTCTTCTGGGGCCGCTAGCTAAAAAAATTAATATATGGCTTACTGATATAGATAAGTGTGCATGTATAGTTTACTGTAAGGTGTAGCATTGATATTCTTTTTTGAAGACTTTGGCGACTAAGGGTATTGGGGCTTTTTATTGGATTTTTGGGCGATGCGGTTGGAGACCCGTCACCAAAAACCTTTATTTTACCGCCTTTTCCCCACTCAACTTCCAAAAGTGGCTGAGGAATTTATAATTCCTTGGCTCTGGCTACCCCTTCTAGGGAATTATATCCGTGAGTATATGTATGTATTTTATTATTAAAAAGTTTTTACCTGACAAAGTCCCTGCGAATCCCTGATGGGCTCTCCCGTGTCCTGGTCCACCTTGATGATGGCGATGGGGTACACGAACGGGATGATGCGGGAAACGAACCCGATAGCTCCCGGTTTGCCATCGATGTTCACTGGAATTACATAGTTTATTTCATAAATATTCAGTTCATAAAAAACCAAGATATTTTTAAAATTAGAACTTAGTCTGTCGCACAACCTTATAATATATAAACTTCTGAGGGTTTTGCCGTGTAGTACCGGCTTAGAATGTCGCTACCCCTTTCTACCCACGGGTGTCGTAAGAGGCGACTAAGGGTATTGGGGCTTTTTATTGGATTTTTGGGCGATGCGGTTGGAGACCCATCACCAACAACTTTTATTTCTACCATCTTTTCCCCACTCACATTTCCAAAAGTGGCTGAGGAATTTATAATTCCTTAGCTCTGGCTACCCCTTCTAGGGAAATATAGCCGTGAGTATATGTATGTTCTGAGCGTTCTCATTACCACTAAATGAGCAAATTTCTTTTTATGCTTTTTAGCGATACTCAAAATTCACATCCACATATCAGTGTAAGATCCACTACCATACAATGTATTTAGCACAAATGCACATAATTGTAAAGGTCAGTGGTCAATTTAAAAACAGATTATTGTTTGATTACATGATTAACATTATCTAATTATATCAGTAACAAGAAAGCAGCATTATAGTCGTACAGAAATTGATGTTAAAATTTCAATTATTGGATAATTTCTAGCATAATCAAAACGCTTGCAGTAGTAAAATAAAAATCTCACCAATATTAGCATTTCCCTCGGTGGCACCGTAGAATTCGGCGACATGTTGGATATTGAAACGCTCCACAAACTCGTTCCAAATCTGCAATGAGCAATGACCATTACATATCAAAGCATACTTTAGTTATGAAGATAGCAAAGGACATGTCATGTTAGAGATCTTTTGGGATAGGCCTAAAAGATCGTACTCTGACTGGTCAGGCCCAGAAGTGAGCATATATTGGCTGAATGATTATATTTTACTATTTTTAAGCTTGCTTCTGGTTCCTGTGATCAAACGAATGCAATATTGCAAGCGTGTTAATTAACGCGTATGGATTTGTGACATTTTTATTTCTTTAAACATTGTTTTGTAATTCACAGAAAACCTCTATCTAACAAGTTTCGGATAAAGCTCCGGATAGAAAGACAGACATAAGGAAACTAATAAGCTACAATGACTAAAACATTGAAAGTCATACAAAAAATATGTAAAGCAACACAGGCAGACTATTTTCAGGAACCAGTATGTCTGTCAACCCTATAAGGTTTTCCCAAAATAAATTAAATGCTTACGGAGAAATCCTGTAACCCAAAAAAACAAACAGCTGGGTTGAAACTTCTTTTTTTAGTCATTACAATGGTTATAAATATTAATGAGCGAATTTAAATATACACAATTTGAAACGCGTCATAACTTTGATGCTTATTACATTTGTAATAGAAATATTAGTAAATCAATCATGAATAATATCAACTTTTTTTAAGAAGTAACATTTTGATTGAATTTGCGATTCGAATGACACACGGTCCAAAGGTGAAAATATAAATTAAACGATAATGGACATTACAGTCATTACATTACATCGAAAAATAAGTATCATGTTTGTAATTTTTTTATCGTATTTCATAAATAAAATATTAGTTAGAATAAGTATAAGAATATTCGAATGACTTTGTCAAGATATTTTTTTCTGATATGATATTATACCGTGTTCATATTGTATGGCATCGTATTTAATAAGCCATCACAAAAGGCTAACCTAATCTTAATAAAAACAAATGTGGCAACAAAATATACTCTTTCGGGTACCTTATCAGGGATTTGTTGCTTAATTAGTAATAATGGTGTACATTAATAAGAAATTTGCGATGTTATTAATTATTTATCGTATTCAATATACACGGGGAGCCTACGATTTATTTTACAATATTTTCTCCAATCAATTTTCAAAAGTGGCTGAGGAATTCTTCTGAAGCTCTCGCTACCCCTTCCAGTGATTTAAAGTGGTGAGTTTATGAATGTATGTATAATATAATGCAATAATACCTGAGGCCTCATTCCGTTTCCATACACGACCCGCACCTGGTGTTGTTTGTCGACGGGAGACGGCGGCGTGGCGAGCACGTAGCGGCACATTTCACCTATGTAGTGCGCCGCCTGGAAAATATGTTCATTTGTCAGTATAATTTATTTTAGTATATTATTATATTATATTATATTTAATTATTAGACATTTAGGTTTGGCTCTTCCCATTGGTGTTGTAATAGGTGACCCAGGGTTTGGAGGCTTTCAAAGAGAAGAAACTTTATTTTACGTTATTTGAATGTTTTTGACATGAAATGAAAACCTCATGAGGGGATTATTACTAATAAATAAAAGATGAATAAAGGAAAGAAAATTTAGACATTGGCGGGGTTTAAACCCGCGACCTCGGGTACACGCCCTCGTCGCTCTGCCAATTGAGCTACAGTGTCAATGGCTTCCAGTGCTAAATTCTTCTATCCTTTGTTTCTTTTACACTTAAGTAGTGTTTGCGTTCTCTACCTCCGATTTTTTCACGAATTCGGAAGGCCACTTGTCTACCTTTTCAGATAGAATGCAAATGTTGAGAACGCCTAACTATCACATAATTTGAATGTTTTTGATATGAAAACCTCATGTGGGGATTATTCTTTTCCTCACTTATTTTACGTTTTTTTTCCAACTCTACTTCCAAAAGTGGCTGAAGAATATCTTATTTAGAAACTTTGGCTACCTCTTCTAGGGATTTATAGCCGCGAGTACCTATAAGCATGAATGTACAAAAAAATATTGAGTATGGCACAAAATGCGTGATATGTTTTTAGAGCAGTAGCTAGCCATAGGGGCTGTGAGGATGAATTCATTACAAGCCCCATCTCTCAAACCACACAAGTTGAGGAAGTAAAGTAATTATAAACCAAAAATAATTAAAACGATTCGCTTTGCCACGCATAAAAAGTGAAAATTACCATAACAAACACTTATTATTTGTATTTACAAAACACTTATACCGGGGGCAACGTTCTCATAACAGAATGTCGACCATTCAACAAACATAAATAAAGATAAGCACAAACCACTGGATAAGAAATTAAATATATAAAAAACTTTTCTTCGATATAATTTTATCAGGCGCCGAACTGAAATTTGTTTGACGATTAAACTAGAAATATTTACTAACATAGCTTATCGGCAATTTACAAATATAATTATTGCCACATGAGATGCGCGTATAACATATGATAAGAGATTAAAGTCATCGATATAAATTTACCATTTCCTTATACACATACATAAGGTTATCCTTGTTTACTCAAAGGATCATGAGTGTCGATCGCCACCTTGCACTTTTTATCCAGACAATCTTTTACACACTGCTCTCACTCGTGACCTTCACTTTATTTTGTTTGATCCACAATAAAACCAGGGGTCCGAAATTGCCTGAATTTCTTAAATAAAAGGAATGTCCAACATCCATTTTCAGCTCGACTTGGGGGCGCTATTATGTCCCCGATGATAAGATGAAAATAACACGAGTGTTATGAGAAGTATGTAAAGAGGGTGCATTTAATGTAGTATGAGTCATAACTAAAAATCCGTTATATTTAAACATTCAGGGAAGTAGTGGGGTGCAGAGAACTTCTGCTTGTTAACCACAGTGCATTCGAAGACCATCGCCTGATGGATGATGATGCCAACAGCAGTGGGATATCTCAACAACAGGTAACAATCATACTACCAAATTTTTAGAAATACCTATTAGTGCCCTCTACCTCTCCTTTGAGGATGTAGCGTCCTCTAGACGGCGTACTCATTCGCACTCCTGTAGCCTCTCATAATCCTGCATCGCGGTATCTAAATATTTTTCTAGCTAAGTGTAAACACAAGTTATCATTTAAATCTTTTTGTTCATGAAAACCTCATGTGGGTATTATTATTCTTTATTTACAAGTTATAAGTTGATACATAGTGGGGTGTACTGGCCAGTATGTATATGTTTTCTGTTTCCATAGGGATTTATGGGGTAAACGTTGAGTTGAGTTGTTTTTTTTTATCTAGCGAGTATAGTCTTTCGTGGTTTAGTTAGGTATCAGTGAGAGTCCGTACCTACATACTGTAACATAATAATAATAACTCACCGTGGCGTTATATTTAACACAGTCAGGGAAGTACTGTGATGCTGAGAACTTCTGCTTGATGACCACAGTGCATCCGAAGACCATCGCCTGCCCCACGCTGATGATGCCACCAGCGGTGTGGTAGAGAGGTAAGGGGCAGTATATGATGTCTGATGGGGTAAGACCGCCTAGATAGTGGATTCCTGCTGCCAGAAAGACCATCCTGCAAGATGGGAGGAATTATTGAACTATGGTTTGAAAGGGGTTGGGAAAATAATTAAGGATTTTACAACGCAAATTAAACATTGTTGATAGCTATTATTTTTTACTGTTTTACATAGGAATGATCCACTCACTTGACTCAGAAGTATTTTATTTATACTTTTAAAAGAATAACCAGCAATATTAGTTGAACTTTTCAGCAGAAATAGGGAATGATATATTTAATTACTAACTTTGTTGCTTTAAGAAAGAATATGGATGGTAATGAAATGGCAAGGTAATTTATTGCTAAACATTATTGGACAAGGCGCCTCTTAAATTGCCTAGAAGATTTAAACTGCCCATTTGCCTTGTACTTCAAGCCATATATTACCAAGTGGAAGAAATCGTGTACTATATTCTCTAAGAATATGTTTGCTAAGTTCATTATTTGGATTATCTATCTCAAGCATTTCAAAAGTTTTACTCTTTATTTTCGCTACCAATGATTGATATTTTTAAAGATCATGAATAACATACATACTTATACTTACGGGCCTAAATCCGAAAAAGGGGTAGCCAAAGCTTCAGAGCTAGAAACTCTTCAGCCACATTTGGAAGTTGATAGGGGAGAAGATGGTAGAAATCCTCATGAATAACATATGCAAATATTTGAGAGATACAAACCTGGCATTAGAAATAACAGCAGCCTTCGGCAATCCCGTGGTACCAGATGTGTAGATGTACAACAGTTTTCCATTGAACCCCTCAGCGTCAGCCAGAGCCCACGGTTCGGGAGGAGTGGCTTCGAGCAGAGTCGTAAAGTCGGTGAAACCAGATTTCTCTGTCTCTTCTAGTTTCGATCGGAGGGCGCGGTGCGAGAATTTGTAGAAACGGACATTCTTTAGGTCTTTTGCTACTTCTTCGATAGCTGTAACAAATAAAGATGTTGAATTCAAATGTCTAAGTTAAACTTAGTTTGTTTCTGGTAAATGTACAATGCAAGAAGACTTGTTGCATTTTTGATAATTTTTTTTGTATTTTTAATAAAATATTTTACAATGTTTTAATTGTGCAATAAGAATTTCAATGAATGGTCAATTGTTCCCGAGAAAGTGTATCTAGTTCCTCTCAGCCCAATAAATGTCCCCAGCTGAAATAAATATCATGCATAAATGTAATTGTACTCAGGTATCTCTTGATTTAAAGCCAAAAGTGACCAAATAATACATAATAGTCTAGCTCTCGATTCATCATTTACGTTTTTGAGTTACCATATCAGTTCTAAATCTGTAAATAAATGGCAAAGCATATCTACGTCAACACTAATTATAAAGACGAAAGACTTTTATCTGTGGTTGTATGTAATGAATAGGGTTCGAAACCTCCATCTAATTTAAAAAAGTGTACATCAATAGAATTTAACATCCTTCAGAAGTAAAATAGGCTTCACATCATTACAATATATTTAATACAGGTTAAGCAGTAACAGAAACGTTAGATATTTGGCCAATAACACTAAACTAGCGGAGCTGAGGCGGTCTACTAGTCACAAACTTCACAAAGCTTAAGAAGAGAAACTTGGACGTTCTACCGTAGCCGCAGTTATAATACGATTTCTGTCATATCATTATCAAATGACCGGCGCGCGGTGAAAGTGAGTATCCAAGAGTGTTGCCGCCGCATAATATGTAGAACAAATGTATGATTTTCACTCGAACTTGGTAGCTCGATGGGAAAGAGGTGCGAGAGGCACCGGTTACACTCCAGCATTGAAGTCCCTACCAATGTCTCTTTTCTTATGACATTTAAGTTCCTTTATACAGCTATTTATAATTTTGCAAACGGCTGTTTCAAACTTTACATATCTGTTACTGTATTAAAATAAAAGCTGTGTAGTGTTATGACTTAGAATAGCACTAATCCATTTCTTGCCGCGTGTGTTGTGCGATTACGAGACGCCCTTAGTCCTAAGTTATTTGGCCGTTCAATGTTATTATTGAGTGATGTGCTTGAAGACTCATCATCACTATACATCCTTAATTTTACAATCTTTTTTCCATGCAACTTCCAAAAGTCGCTGAAGAGTTTCCAATTCTGAAGCTCAGACCACCCCATTTTGGGAATGTAGCCGTTTGTATATGTGTGTACACAAAAATATATGTGGTCGAAAAATAATCATAACGGTATAAGAAGAAAATATTTTAGTAGGAACATAAATGCATAAAGGTCAGCGGATCGCTTAAGATAAAGTGCAATCGAGTTCAAGGCAGAAGAAAAGCAGGGTCAAGTGCTTTATTTGTGTCTTGAACTTCAGTGTCATGAATTCCGAGTTATTAGCTTAAATTCATCGCAAGTATAATGCAGTTATCAGCCAATAAGAAATACAATACGTTTTGCGACACTTGCCGACTAAAAAGGGGTTGGTGGTAGAGGGAAAAATACGACAGGATCTATGTTCATATCCACTAAATACGCAATAAAAATTTTTAAAATACTTGAAAGAGCATTGAAAATAATCAAATAACACTATAACGTAGTACTTACTTATACTCATGCAATTCATTGCACCCAATATCTCTTGCTTTCCATACATTCATCATTCCTTTTATACTTGTTCTTTAATTATTCGCAATTTGGACTTCCATTTTTGTAAGAACACTATAATCTGATTTTCAGTAAAAGTTTGGGTGTAAAACTTCGAACTGCCATTTTTTTAAGAACACTACAATCTGAACTTGAAACGATCTTGCGTAGTTTGAACACTTCTTAAAGGGAATAATTCGGATTTTTATAAATACATACATACATACATATACTCACGGCTATAAATCCCTAGAAGCGGTAGCCAGAGCTAAGGATTTATACCCGTGATTTATTTATAACTATTTTTTATAAAATACATAATAAATACAGACAGATATAGTCAGATACAGATCACGTTAGCCCGAAAGTAAATACTATAACTTCTTTTGGGCTTTCTGGTGCTGGTCTATTATCTAGACCAGCATCAGAAACATACATACAAACAAACATATACTCACGGCTATAAATCCCTAGAAGGGGTAGCCACATGATAGTCCAGTGGGTAGAACACCCGCCCGAAAACAGAAGGGCGTGAGTTCCAATCCTGGGTCGGGCCTACACCAATTTGTCTTTTCTAAAGTCATATGTGTGGTTAATTTATCATGGTCGTTAACGGTGAGGGAAAACATCGTGAGGAAACCCACATGGCTGAGTTGTACTTAGTCATGTGACAGTGTATTCGTACAAAACGGCGATAGGCCTGCCCCCTATCACGTGAGTACACTGTCTAAGCAAAACGTGGGTAACTTCTCTGGACACTAGATGGCACTGCCATGTGAGTTCAGAAGTATTGGTACCTCTGCCAACCCCTTCGGGGTTAAACGGCGTGAACGTTTATGTTATGTTACGTTTATGTAAGGGGTAGCCAGAGCTAAGGAATTAGAAATTCCTCAGCCACATTTGGAAAATTGAGTGCGGAAAGGATGGTAAAGTAAAGGTTGTCGGTGATGGGTCTCCAGCCGCATCGCCCAAAAATCCCTTAAAAGCCCCAATACCATTAGTTGCTTCTTACGTACATCCATCGGTAGAAACGGGGTAGTGCTATTCTAAGCCGACACTACACGGCAAAGAAAGCCCAAAAGAAAGCCAATCAAGAGAGATATTATTATCTCTCGAGCTTCATTCACATTAATTATTTTTTTCACACGTGTCCTTTTATTCTTGGTACTTCGGACGCCAGCTTTTTGCGAACATTCCCTATGTGATCTAAACGTGTCGTCCGTTGTGGACCTCTACTTAGAATACCAATCACATTTTCCCTTATCCTCCGATTTACTTTCATCCATTCTCGAACTAGTTGTACGCAAAAATGCTGAATAATGTATTTTTAAGTTTCATTCTTTATTTTAATTTAAAGAATATCGAGTGATTGTAGGACTGACCTTTTGTATCGGGTTTAACTCATTAATATGCACAACCTACATACATGAAAAGTAAAGTTAACGAAACGGTTTGGTTCCGTTGTAAATTGGGTGTCATTCGCATTCTTTTTAAGCTTTTTTAATGAGAAGTCGAAAGGCAGTTTGTGCTTAACAGATTTAAATAAGTTAATAATGAGAATCGGGACAAAAATCCCATCATTTGTTTTGAAGTCTTTCTGTACTTCAGATAAATAAAGAAAATAAAAGTTTACTCATAGTTGTTTAGTAGGCAATAGCATTTCTTCGTTTTTTTACGCTGTGAAAAATATTCGTGACTTTATAACTTAAAAAGGGGTAGCCAGGATATCATAATTAGAATTCCTCAACCACATTTAGAAGAAGAGTGGGGAAATGATTGTAAAACAAAGATTGGCTGCTGATGGGTCTATAGCCCCATAACCCGAAAAATAAATAAAAAGCCTGGAACCCCTATGCTGTCTCTTACAAAATTCCCAGGAGAAAATGGTTAGTCTATTTACAGGTGACTATACACACCAAATAAAACTTGTATATAGCTCATTTCAATAATTTTAATTAAACGACAACATTGAATATAGCTGCAACGTGATTTTATTTAATTGACTTGTTGGTCAATGTATGCGCTTGTTGATATTTCCTTTTGATTAAGACTTATGAATTTGTGTTCAACTTAAGTCATGTGACGAGTATTTGTATAAAGCGGCGACAGGCCAGCCCCCTATCACGTGAATGCACTGTCCAAGTATAGTGAGGTCCATAGAGAACTTAACTAAATAGAGAAGAAACGAATAATGTCAATGTCTGTAAATGATTCAGTATATTTCCACTGACTTAAGGGAAAAAAATTATGACCAACAAAGGTCAGAACTTTGATTCAACCAATCGGGGTGTGGGGATAATTTATTTTGATCGCGCCCCACGCTTTTTCATGATATTTTTCACCTTATATTAGGAAATGTTCTTTACTTTTTATTTACATGTGCTTCAAAAGCGTGTTTTTCAGTTTTTTTAAACTATATTTTATTTTTAACATTTTAGTACTAAAGCATTTGAAAACATTTAATTCTGGCGACCCTGATCAGGATAACGGGATGAACATTTGAAATTATTATAGTGTCCCTGATTCTCGACAAGTGTATAAATTTTGAATTAAATCGATCCGTTCAAAGTGGGACAAAATCGAGTTTAAAGGAGTCGTTACACACATACCGCACTCTCAGAACGAAAGTGGCTCAAGTCCAAAAATAGTTATATTGAGTTACAATCATAGTTTCTATGATTACGCTATCCTGTTTTCTTTGTGCCTTTGTTTTACTATTCATCGGATACAGCATACTTTTTTATGTCTCTCTATGTTTGTAACTCAATATCGCTATTTTTGACTTGAGCCCCTTTGTTCTGAGAGTGCGATACGTACATACATACAAACAGGTGAACCTAATATAAGCGAGTTAAAAAGGAATTTCAAGATGGTTTGGGCACATAAAGAGGATGGATGATAGCAAATTGGTAAGAAATTTATAGGGCTTATGTGGATGGTAATGTTAGTAGGGGACGACCTCGGAGGACACATTTGGACCAAATAGCGAGTTTGCTCAAAAAGGCAGGCGTCCGAAGTATGAAGAATAAAAGAGCATGTATGAGAAGATTGATGAGTGTAAACGAAGCTAGAGAGGTTTGTCAGGATCGTACAAAGTGGCGATCGATAGTCTTTGCCTACCCCAATGGATATGTCGTGTAATAACGATTTATACCTGGTCCTTGGTGGTTTCTTATTGATATCAGCTTTTGTGTACGCATGAATAAAACAATGAAGAGAATAAAATATAGTAAGATGAATACAAGCAATCTTATAAATACAAGGCTGTCACTTTAGGTAGCATTCATATAAAAAAGAAACTAAAGGACGGCGCCTTTACTCGATGTTATAATTTCCATTTCCAGATATATAACTTGAATGATATTCTAACATACAAATGTTAGCTATACATTTTCCTCATCACGAAATACGAGACTCAAACAAACACGCGTGAGGCTAAAACTAAAATAATATCCGCGGTTATCAGTAACCGAGTGTTAGTGTAAGTGCAATGACCACATTTTATCGTATATATATCAAGGACAACCGTCTACTGGGTGTATAGCCATCGATAAATGTAATAACTTCACCACATTATCAAGTTTAACAAACTTGGCTAAGTTCAAAAGATCAAGCTGTGTACTACGGAATAAGTAATGCCACTCGACACTCATTTTACCGCGAGTGATCAGTACCGGAATAACTGGATTCTTTATTACATATACGTATGTATATGATCAAGGCTTTAATGGCAAGGAGAGATAAAATTCAACGATTATTTTCGATAGTTGGTAATGAAGAACGAAATGAAACGATGATGGAAGAAAGGATCATTGGTATTATATTACCAACAAGTGTATCGGCCCAGCTTCGCACGGGTAGCGTTGTTTTAAAATCTCCGAGGTTTTATTAATCACTGCTCGCCCTTTGTGAAATTTAGCGCAATTATTACAAGTTAAAGCATTCCTGAATAGTGTAGCTTTGAGATTGTGGAAGCGCTTTTATGAACGGTTCAGTATCTCCGAAAATAAGCCCTTGCAAACAAACAATAAGGGTTACAAACTTTGCACACATCATACATATATTCACGGCTATCTTTTGCCCGCGCAACCGTTACACAAAAATAATCCTTACGTCGCACGTGAAAACTGAATAATAGCATGATTCAGTTTTCACGTGCGACGACGGCGCGATGGCTTATTTCATGTATAAGTTTGGTGTTTCCACGCCGATTTCTATGATTCCTTTTTAATTTAGTATGTAATAATATAAACTTTTTCAAATTAGAGGTGAGTGAGAGTATTATAAACGTTAGAGTAAACAAATATAATCAGTATTTTTCGAACTGCTAAGCTATCAGCAGTACACGTGTTATTGTGCGTCAACCATAAAAGATAGACAAATGCTGTTGAGGGATATTTCATGTGGAACATTTTCGTCATACATAATTTCTATGTAACCTTAAATATTAAGGTGCAGCCTTACGGACGGAACGTCGACGCTACGGAAGCTTAACAAATGGAGTAACTTCTCCCGTTTTACCAAAATTTCCCGAAATTCGTCTTCATTACTCTACTGAAAACTATACTATAACCTGCCCAGAAGTATGAAGAATAATTGTACCAAGTTTCGTTAAAATACGTCGAGTAGTTTTTATTTCCATTAGGAACATACAAACCGACAGACAGACAAAAGATTTACTGATTGCATTTTTGGCATCAATATCTATCACTAATCACACCCTGATTGTTACTTTAAAAATATATTTAATGTACAGAATTGAACTCTCTACAGATTTATTATAAGTATAGATAACATCATCCACCGTCACATAACAATTTCATAGACATAAACGATTAAATAAAGGAAACAAGCGTTAAGTTGATGAAAGCCGCTTTTTAAAAGCTTTGCTCCATTTTGAAGTTATTTTCGTATCAGGAAAACCTCGGTAAGATTTCCTTTAAAATTATGGAAAAAATTGCTAACCTCGAGGTTTAATATGCGGTTTTTATATGTATTAAGATTAATATCTTTGTTTTGTTTTACGCACTGCGACGTCATTGAATGTATAAATTTTCATACGGTTTTACTAAACTGGTAGCCATTTACAAAATATATCTTTCTTCAGCCACTTAAGACTTCGATGACTTTGTCAATACATCAAACGTTCTGGCAAACAGCCATTTAGGGCTTGACATAATATATTGACCTAAAACCAATGCAGTTGGAGACCCATCACAAAAAAAACATTTCTTTATAATATTTTCTCTATTCAACTGAGGAATTTCTTATTCCGAAGCGCTGGCTACCCCGTTTAGGGAATTATAGCCGTAAGTATATAACATAACATAAACGTTCACGCCAAATATTCCCAAAGGGGTTGGCAGAGGTACTAATACTTCTGAACATCACGTGACTTTGTCACCTGGTGTTCAGAGTACCTACCCACAGTTTGCTTGGACAGTGTACTCACGTGATAGGGGGTAGGCCTATCGCTATTTTGTACGAATGCACTGTCACATGACTAAGTACAACTCAACCATGTGGGTTTCCTCACGATGTTTTCCCTCACCGTTAACAACCATGATAAATAAACCACACATATGTCTTTAGAAAAGACAAATTGGTGTTGGCCTGACCCGGGATTTGAACACTAGTGGTTTGCACGATAAGCGGTGTTCTATCCATTTACCGTGATAGGTGAGCTATCACGGTTGTTTCCTTGACATGGAAAAATCAATAAATTATAAACCCGATCGGAACAAAGGGAAATAAATCAATTTGTTTAAACATACTCAATCTATTAAAACCATCATATGTTAAGATAAAAAATTGGTAATAAATAACTCAGCTCAAATTTAACTCAAACTTTCACGCACAGGATTGTTTGGCGATGCGTTTGGAGACCCAAAAAGTGGCTGAAGAATTTCTAATTCTGAATCGCTGATTATCCTTTATTGGGATTTAAAGCTGTGAGTATATGTATGCACCAACAACAGAAACATCATCTTGACCTTTTTGTCTTGTATCTTATACAAGGTTATACTCATCGTTTGTGCCTTATATCCCTGAAGTGGTTGCAGAAGCATGTATACATTTTTGTCTCCAGGTGTTAAGAAAACCCACTTTTCGTTTAGATAGTGCGTTCACGTAAAAGGGGAAACCGATTGGTCGACTCTAAGACGTGTAAAAATAGAAAACAGATCATCTTAGAACGTTGCTACGAGCTAAAAAACTCAATCTCTCAAACCGACGGGCCCAAACAGCTGGTGATGCAAAACACCGACCATCGCAAACCAACTGCCACATGGCCAGTCTACCTTGACCTTCGCTCCACACGTCACTAGGCGCAGTTTGTTAACATAGCGCCATTTTGATGTTACAAAACAAGCTCATTTTATGATTGCTAGGTTAATGATGTTATTAGTTTATTGGTTGAGTCCACAAAACGCTGGACTGTCAATTAAAATGATAGGTTAGTGATGTGATAGTTCATTGAAATTAGTTTGCGTAAATTAACGCAGGGCCAAATGATGGCTTTCGCGTTTCGCTAGAACTCCACCTTATATAAGCAAGATTTTAAAATGGAATTATCCGTGTTTTGCAATATCCATAGAAGTTAAGACACAAATGAAATTATCAAATTATCACATCACATTTGATTAATTAATTAAAATAACCATTATATATAATACTGTATATTCAATTAAATTAAAATATATTTTATTAATAAACGCAAATAGCCGATTAAACAAATCGATAGGAGCTAAAGAAAACTAAATTAAAAATAAATTGCCATGTAGAGACGGCTTAGAATGTCACTACCCTTTTCCGCTAACGGGTTTCGTAAGAGGCCACTTTGGGTATTGGGTTTTAAGTAGATTTTTGGGCGATGCGAAGAGTATGTATGTAAAAGGAAAAGTAATAATGTACTAGGGAAAACATTTGAGTGCATAGGAATTGACGTCATCGGTTGAAAATGGCCTTATCCCACAACATGCACAATATGCACATGACAATGCACAAAGAGGCGCATGTATTATTATGCAAATAATGCTATTTTATAATTGAATGTACCTACTGGTGTAATGAAAAGTGATGGCGTTTCAGTACATACCTTAATAATAGCTTGCCTTTAATCTAATATACTCACGGCTATAAATCCTACAGATATCCAGAGCTTCTAAATTAATAATCCGTTGGCCAAGTTAAAAAATCCCTTAAAAGCCCTAATACTGTAAGTCGCCTCTTACGTACACCCACCGGCAGAAATGGAGTTATGTTATTCTAAGCCGACACTACACAGCAAAGGTAGTACAAGTTTCTCTAGTTCTAAAGAACCTGGCTAACTCTTTTATGGATTTATAGCCGTTAGTACATGTATGTATAAAAAAGTCACAAATAACCACCAAAACTCATTAAGTTGTTTTCAAGTTTGGTCGCGACCCAGGGAAAGAGGGATAGACATAAAAAGGCATAAACCTTATATACTGAATGAGACGGAACCGTACAGCTAAAGGTTTCTGGAAGAAAGTATTCTATTCTATTGACTTGAACTTTAGACCGAAGATACAAGAAACAGCGGAACGCATATTGTACCACGATCCTATGTCATAATAGCTGTATCGGCCTATTTTCATAGAACAGTGTCTATTGTTTGAAGACTAGCTGATTCTCAATATATTTCGCAAGAATATAGTTTATCGGCTTCTTGAACTCAAAAATCAGGTTATAATTGTAAATTTTTGTGCAACTATCATTTATAGTATGATTTCGTTGCATTTTTGTAAATGCAGAACAATACGTAGAACCGCTTTGACAAATTAATTATTAATGAGTATTTAAATTTGTTCTTCGCTTAGAAATCACTTGATTGTGTTTTGTTGGTGTGCTATGATTTTGACTTGTACAAATTAAAATTATGTAAGTTTAGTAGTTTTTTTTAATTATATAAAATTATACAAAAAATTAAATTATATTTGTTTGAACAGCGGTAAGGCATAACAGCTACCAAAAAGAAAATTTATTAATTGGGTTAAAGTCCACATACTTAGACTTCATGTCACTCTGGAAAGTGAGATGAAGTCTATGTATGTGGACGTAAAGGACTGGAAAGAGGTGCCTTCCTCAAAACCGTGTATTGCGCTACCCTATTCTCTTGTCTGCCTACAATCTTCACCAAGTCATCGGTCCACCTTGTGGGACCCCTGCATCCTCCGATACAGAGTTACGAAACTTAAGTGACAATGGACATGGCTAACCAATGGAACCACAAAACCTGTCATATGGCTCAGTTAACATCAGCAATGTGGATTTCCGCAATATACGAGTATTATTCCTAACTGTTCACTTTGATAAACGAACCATCCGTTATTACTAAAGTTTTTGCTTGAGTCATGACCCGATCGATCTACAAAAGTTGATGAACCAATTTAATACTAAATGACAAGCAACATACCTGCCGTAAAATCCTCCGAGAAAATAACGACATCACAATGCGCAACGGTGATGGAATGCGTGAGCGCGCTGCCTCTCTGGTTGGTGTTGATGAGCGGCGTCACGTTGCCGACCCTGGCGTTGCCGAGCCACACCGCCGGCAGCTGCGGACTGTTCTTCATCAGCAGACCCACCACCGAGCCTTTCTGGATCACTAGGTGTTTGAGGACTGCCGATACGCGTAAGCTGTAGTCTTCCACCTGTTGATGGGAGGCGATTATTAATGCCGACTCATTTTAATTTTCACTTATTATACATGCTCTAAGCCATTAAAACCTTCATATCAGATTTTGTAGGTAGGGAATCCAGCATACATGACTCAACTCCGGATCATGGGACCATAGATTTAAAGAAACGTTATGCTGAAAACTCCTTAAAAAGCGGGCAACTTGGTTGTCAAGTGGCTCGCAGGGCACAAGCTTGGTCTCCGGCTAAGCACACATTAAAAGTATTTTTCTTTAAAACAGATTAACAACACGATATTTTTTTTCAATATTTTAAATGATAATAGAAGAAGAAGAAGACAGACGTTTACTCGCAATGTGTGGCACAAAAAACAAACAAAAAAATAATAATATAAATAATAAAATAACTATTAAAGTAAATTAAAACTAACACAATATTAAATATCAAAAAGAAAACAAAAGAAACAACTTAACAAAAACATAACTAATTATTACTTATCCTAAATCCTTTGCGCCACTGCATAATAATTCACGATTTGTTTGTTAATATTTAAATCGAGAGGATGGATGATAGTAAATTGGTGAAATATATCTAAGAGCAATGTGGAAGGTAATGTCAGTAGAGGACGACCACGGAGGACACCTTAACATCAAATATAGAATGTGCTTGAAAAGGCAGGCGTCCGAAGTGAGAGAATAAAAAAGCATGTATGAAAAGATTGCTATTTGCTTCCTAATTTTATCCCAACAGTTCTATATAGAACTGTGCCGCTACTTTACCTGATAATATGAAATTGAATTTGTGTAAATAATAATTAAATTTTGTTATGATCGTACCAACTGGCGATAGATAGTCTCTGCCTACCCCGATGGGAAATAACAGCGTGAGTATATGTATGTATGTAACTGTTTCCTTTTAAGTAAAAAAAAATATTGTTTCTTATTGACATGTAAGTAATAAAATAAACAAAAACTTCTCGTATCTCTAGAATATCATTGAAATTATCTTTGGCTATAATTCATTCAGAGATAAAATATTACATACATACTTTAGCGAAAATTCGAAAAAAAAACTATCAATTTTAATTAATTCATAGAATGTTTATTGGTGTTCATATATATCATAACAGCCTTTCAATAAAGGATATTTTCATTAAATCTAAGTGAGTATTACACAGTAAAAAACAGCTCAATAACAAATAGTATGACCGGTTATTACTTAATTACTCGTTACAACACTAACGTAACAAACGTCACAACCGCATTTAAATTCAAAGAACATACTCGATTGGAAACGGCCTACAACAATCGTATAACATGCATACAAAACGTCAACTAAGATGATATAACCATTAAGAGGTTAAAAGAGATTTTGAATCATAGATTCTTAGAAGGTAATGTTAGGAGAGGACGTCCATGGAGGACACACGCTTGGACCAAATTGAGAGTGTGCTCAAAAAGGCAGGCGTCCGAAGTACGAAGAATGAAAGAGCAAGTATGAAGATATTGATGAATATAAAAGAGGCTAGAGAGGTTTGTTAGGATCATACGAAGTGGTCATCGATAGTCTCTGCCTATCACTATGGGAACTAATGGCGTGAGTATATGTGAAGTTAATTTCTCAGCTAATTATAAGATTAATAATTCAATGACAGGTTGCTTATCGCCTTGTTGAGCACTCTCTTCTTTGTCCCATACAAATACTGCTCAAAATATTTCCGGAGGGAGAGCAGAGGCACCTACCAAATATTTTGGACATTACACCGCATTTTGACACGTGGTGTTCTCAGTCACAACTTTACTTGGAAATTTCCCATATTAATCAACTTTGTCTCAATATGATTAGTTTTATTCACTATTCCTCCGGTATCACATTTAGTTAATTTACCTAACCATAACCATTGTACAAATTAAAGTGTTTATAACTCACTTTATCATAATCGTGGAAAACGGTGGGTGTACGTAAAAGGCGACTAACGGTATTGGGGCTTTAAAGGGATTTTTGGGCGATGCGGTTGGAGACCCATCACCAGCAACCTTTATTTCACCATCTAATCCCCACGTAACTTCCAAAAGTGGCTGAGGAATTTTCTGATTCCTTAGCTCTGGCTACCCCTCCTAGGGATTTATAGCCGTGAGTATATGTATGTATGTATGTATGTACCGGAATATTGAATTTGTCTGGGGTCAGTACCGTACAAGTCGTACAACATATAAACATACCGGATTTGAGGCCCCTACTGCCCATATTGGTTCCTGGGATAAACTGTTTTGCACTGCACGTTACGTCATATTCCATGGTACGATTTAAAAATTATTTAATCAAGGTCTAAATGCTGCAAGAAGGTAAGTAGATTGTAATTTAAGCCGCAGCGATCTCAAGTGAATTAACCTTTGCGTTCCTCGTAAATTGGAATAGCAGTAAGCGTCAGCAGGAAAATACAGCTTCATTGCCACGGCCAGGACGATCTATTAATAAAACGTATCCAGATCCAACAAGCTTATCATGTCTTGAACGGTTTAAGTGCTTTTTTTTAATAATGGATAATGTGATTACTTTTTCTCTACTCTTAACGTCGTCATTTAAGTTACTTTACTTACGTTATAATATTAAAAAGTTTCGTTTTTTCATTTCACCCCTTGCTGTTTTTCTATCAGGCATGTAATTAATCTACTGACACCTAGTTATTAGAATTGGTTCAGTATATACATCACTGACCTCCATTATACTATATAAGTACGCTGGACTAACGATACGTATCAAAATGACAGCTATTTACTGTGCCAATTTGAAGCGCCCCAAATGAAGGAACGAGGAACTAAATACGACGTAAACTGCAAAATGGCCAGTGTCTTTTTACCCTAAAGCATAAAATATCTATGGTTTTTAGAAACAATTTTAAATCAATAGTGCTGTAAAGTTTCGTTTCGATAAAACTTAGCCTTTCCTTTAAGCAGAAACATTTTATCGATATATTTTATCTTACTGCCCCATCTCTTTTATTAGTTCCTTGTTCCTTCACTGCTGCCGTAAGCGCCAAAATGGCGAAAATCAAATCGCCTCACTGTCACCCGGCCTATGATTAGTCCAGCGTACTTATATAGTATAATGGAGGTCAGTGATATACATACATACAATTATATATGACCTTACTAATTTGCTATTTATTTATTATTGCCTATTTATTTGCCGTGCAGTGTCGGCTTAGAATAGCACTACCCCATTTCTTCCGGTGGGTGTACGTAAGAGGTGACTAACGGTATTGGGTCTTTTAAGGGATTTTTGGGCGATGCGGTTGGAGAACCATCACCAACAACCTTTATTTTACCATCTTTTCCCCACTCAAATTTCCAAAAGTGGCTGAGGAATTTTTTAATTCCTTAGCTCTGGCTACCCCTTGTAGGAATCTATAGCCGTGAGTATATGTATGTATGTATTTATTATTGTAATTTTGATGCATGTATAGTAACTTGTTCACTTATTATATATATATATTTAATTTCTTCTATCTAATATATTTCTTTTTAATTTCTTTCTTTAAATTATCGTTGTGGAAAATTATCTTGTACAGACTACTCGAGTACTTAAAAGTGATGGTTGGTCCTAGCACAGACTCCGGTCTATTTGGACCGCCTCGGTAACACCTAACTAAGCCAGAGATAACCGTTTTACTTGGTTATATAGGTTTGGTGTATAAGAAGTATTTATAGTAGTAATAAATAAAAAAAAACCCTTTCTTTTGGCTTCGCCATGGTAAAAAAAACGTGATAAATCTAGGTTCGAAAACTAAGTAGATTAAATAAACCGGACCGCGCAAAAAATCGATACATTCAGCTTCGAATTGTTATATAGTTGTTAAGTCAGTTAGCAGTTACACTATAAACATGTCAGTTACAGATTAGATATAGGTAAAGTCCACATAGATACCAAATATTGAACAATCTTACTTGTTTTGTTGCTAATCCTATTAATATTATTAATACAAAACTTTCGAATATTAATTGTTACATCAGATAAAAGGATGTATTGTTTTATAAGTTGGAGATAATCTTTGGATCTACTCAACCAATTTTATAAATGTGTTTTTGGTAGAAAACATCATTTTTCTGGAGTGACAAAGACAGTCTTTGTTATTAGTCAGTCATAGTAAGTATCTATTACAATCAAGAGACTTGTCACGTATGCAAAGTCAGGTTAAAATGTTAGTAATTATCTGCACTAGTAGCATGAGGCTTGTGAGAGCGAGTATACCACATGAGAAGTGAGAAACTGACAGATTTTGTAAGGATAATCTTTATCTTTTTTTGGTATTTGAATGGGTAATTTCCGTGAGGTAAGGATAATCTGTCAGTTTTTTCATTATCTTGTAACATTCTTGCTTTCACAAGCCTCATGCTACGGGGGCTGTATTACTATGTAAAGCAAAAACTATGAAATCTTTTTTAAGAAATATTGGCAGACTGAGGAATATATTGGTAATATATAGTTTATATATTTAAGGAGTGCAGGTGGCTATTTCTATAGTTAATAATGCACTTAAAATACATTTAGTAATTATGATGAATGTGTTACACACACAAGCACATATTTGACTTGACACACATGCATATAAACACTTATTTATTGACAAAGTCTGTGGTTAAATTGAGAATTAATCAATATTGCTTGCTTTTAATATTATTTGTTTATACTTACTTACTTACACCCATTATTCCCATTAGGTAATAGTGTGCTATTTGTAATTACTATTTGTTATAGTTTTACTGACACTCTTTAGGAATTTATGGTGGAATTTTTATCACTGGATAATCTCTAATAGCCAGAAATAGCCCATAGCCTAATTTATCAGATATTTTGCATTTGGATATATACAGAACAGCAATGTTTTACAGAAGTAAGCTTGGCTCCTTTAATGTGGATGCACTGTTCTAGCCAGACGTTACCAGGTAACAAAAATGATAATAGATGTTCAGATATAGAAGTGCCTCTGCCCTTAAGGGATTTATGGCATATGCATTGAGCAATAACGAGACATGTTTTTTTAAATAACCATATTTGTAGCATTTTTCTTACAAATTGATCAGGTTATAAACAAACAGTAAGCTACCAGCTACTATTTTGTGGCAGAGGAATAGTTGATTCCAAAGTAAAGGTAAGATTAGTACTGCAAAACATGATAGCTCAGTGGGTAGATCACCACTTATCATGCAGATGATGAGGGTACAAACTCGAGTCAGACCTACACCAATTTGTCTTTTCTAAAGAAATATGTGTGGTTAATTTATCATGGTTGTTAATGGTGATGGAAAGCATTGGGAGGTAACCCACATGGCTGAGTTGTACTTTGTCATGTGACAGTGTATTTGTACAAAACAGCAATAGGCCTGCCCCCTTTCACATGAATACACAGTCCAAAAAACGTGGGTACTCTGAACAACAGGTGATATTTAGAAGTATTAGTACCTCTGCCAAGCCCTTCTTGAACACATGGCGTGAAAGTTTGAGTGAGGGTTATTTACTATGATCATTGACAAATAATATGATAATATTAATTATACTTCTGTTATTTTTTGGCACATGACCAATTTAATCAAATTATATGAATATGAAGGAAATGCATATATTAAACAGAATCAATTAATGATGCTTACCTCTTTAAAAGTCCACACTTCATCTTGATACAAGAAACATGACTTGTTTGGATTCTGAGCGACTGTTTCATGAAAAACATCAGGTATAGTCCAATCCTTTTTGGAAAACTTCCTGGTCAGCCATAAGATCTTGATATAACAAATCAGACCCCTAGAAATATTTGTTTGAATCAATGATGTGGTACATTTGTGTCCATTATAAAGCCAGAATAAAATATTTTTGATAACAAAATAAGTTGAAAAAACTTTTAATAAAAAACATTACAGATCTACAGACATAAAAAAAGTAAAATAAGGCAAACTTGTATTTAAATAAGTTTATCAAAGTCTATTTACGGTGATAATATCAACTCACTTTAAGTCCCTGGGAACTGTTCTTAGAGCCACGTAACACCACCTTGTATGAAAAACGACTCCATACAGTATTATCAATATCACTGAAGCTAGTATGGTTTGTAGGAAACCTAGATACCAGTACACAGCGGCAAATGCCGCGACGGACGAGGCTATGAGCAAAGCCATCACTACCGCACGGCGCCACGAGAAACGACTGACTGATGTTCGTTGGAAGAGGGGCAACAGGGTCAGGCGGAGATCGGAGTGCCGTCCTCCTCTGTCCAGCTGTACTACACAAATAATAACGTCAGTAACTTGACTGCTGACTGTTAAGGTCCAAGTTTCTTTGTCTATCTTTGGGTCAGACAAACTGCACTGTAGAAAGTGATTAGTAACCAATTAATGTTTTTGATGAGAAGTTAAAAGAAACACGGTCAATTAATGATATAATATTGCCACACGGTTATTAAATATAAGACTTTCATAAAGCCTCAGTAATTAGAGCACAAAACTTGATTTATTTGATATTAATTAATTTTAATTCAAACGGGTTTATCTCATATTTTTGAAAGTATTTTGACAGTTTGACTTTTTTGACACATTTTTGTTATTGATTTTACTTTGAAGTTGACAGAAGTTGACGTAATTATGACGTTTGTGGTTAGTGTTCACTCTGCAAAGTATATGCCAATCTCTGATCAGTAAACTTAGCAAACTATGATTTTTCGCACCAGTAAGAGTTATACATGCCACTACGCCACGAAATATACGCCCGTATGTGTGCGTTTATGGAATTGGTCATTTTAATAACCCTGTTTATGGGTTCATAGTTTATGGTTTGCTGTGTAATGCCGCCGGCTTAGAATGTCAGTCACAACCCCTTTCTACACACGGGTGTCGTAAGAGGCGACTCAGGGTGTGGGGCTTTTTAAGTCGTTTTTAGGCGATGCGGTTGGAGACCCATCACTAACGATACTTTATTTCTACAATCTTCTCCGTATCAACTTCCAGATGTAGCTGAGGAGTTTCTAGCTCTGCAGCTCTGGCTACCCTTTTCAGGGATTTATGGCCGTGAGCACATGTATTTATGTATAATTTATGGTTTTGGGTATGTATGAGCGTCTTTGCGCACTCTAACAACGGGAACGAATGGTATGTAGACATATATATTGAGCGTCTTGCGCCGACTTTTGCTTTGATGGCGACCTGTGGCCTAGTTGGTAGGTGACTAGCTCCGTATGTTGCGGATTTGAAGAAGGGCAACATTTGCATAATGAAATACATTATTATTATTGTAATCTATATGTAGTAGACGGCCCCGGCTTCGCACGAGTAACTATTCAAATTTTGAAGGTTCCTCTATCCTGCTTTAGCTACCACTTGCTACGCTCATTACTTTAAAAAATACGTGTGTAAGCTTTATTGCATACATTTATTGTGCACAAAATTACTTTGTTTATTAATATTTGAAACACTTTATGCACAAATTTTACGCGTGCAGCAATTTACTTTTGTACATATATATCATATCTGATAGACCTATATAAACACCTATATACTTTCTCACACACAACTGAAATGTATTCGTCCGACTTCGGAGCAGCTCGTCTCGAATATAGAGATACCAATAGTAGAAGTGCACTTTACCATTACCATATATCTTATACAGATAATACCAGCTGTGGATTTTTTATCAGATACTTCAGACCTTCGGTTTTTGACATGAAACGAAGTGGCCTACCAAGTTGAATATTTTTTTTGTAAATATGGTATGTCGATATTTCTAACAGTTTGGTTGGGCTCTTGTGTTTTCTAATCAAGATCACCAGGTACTCCAGATTTTCGATTATCCTAGTTTTCCCTTTATGTGGCTATTAATTTGTGGAAGTAGTAGTTATATTTTGATGGTCATGAGTGAGTATGTGTCATAAATGCGAAACTTTGCTCTCGCTTAACTTCGGAAGAAGAAAGAACTACAAACTCGGTATTTTTGATTTTAAGTATGTAATCTAATAGGCCTAACTTCACAAACTCTACACCTTAGTCAAAATATGTGGCTTGGCCGTTCGTTACTACAAGAATTATTGTATAACACAAAAGTAATGAACAGTGAACTAATTTTTCACCTTACGCCGATGTGAATGTAGAGAAATGGCCAAGCCACATATTTTGACTAAAGTGTAGAGTTTGTGAAGTTAGGCCTTGTAGAGTTAGGGCGTGTAGTGTTAGAATCTTGGCTCTACATGAGATCTGATAACTTTTTGACAGTGCAAGTCAGCAAGGCATTTTACATGAAAATGTTTTTGGTGCGTTCGGGTCTTATCCAAAATTTCTCAAACAGGGACCTGAAAATGCAGCGAAATTTTTCCAGTAAAGGATGGTGCAGCAGTATTTACTTCGCGCTCAACCTGGCTTGGCTTGGATTTTTGGTTTTATTCATATTGTGATTTGGAATATTTTGTATAAATATGATTTCTCTCTATTCTGTAGTGCTTAAGTTTATAATTATAATAAGTTGTAATTCATCGCTCTACTATTTATTAAGGTAGGTGGTAAGTATAATAAAAAATAACAGAAATTTCCTTTTATTTATTTTCACAGTACAAAATTCACCTTAGCTACGTAATATTAACTTATAACAAATATTATCTAAATTTACAGTATTTTATAATCTTATTTCTCCTGATGCAATTTTCTGATACTCTTCAATTCCTAAAGGTAAATATTTCCCCTGTTTTAAATCTAAGTAGTATAGTTTATCTGTGACCTTTGCGGGGTCAAATCCTTCCTTTTGTAGGTCTACCTTCCTCATTTTGAAAGTACCTGAAAGAATAACGTCATAAATATACACGTTGTTATAACAGTTTAAGTTAGAATTAAAGGTTGTGAGAGTATATTGATTGAATTATTTAACCTCTTAAAATAATCTATCAAATCTTCACTAACAGTTTCTTATGATTAATTATTTTACTTTATCTCACTTTTATTTATTTATCTGACTCAGCATTTTCTTGTGAGTGTTATCACACAGCACTGATTTTCAGTCAGTACTCTATGAGACAAGTGAAATCATCTAAGATATATTTATATCTCATCATTTTCTTTTATCGTATACTTTGTCAACTTTCAATACAGAGTAGTTTTTTTATCTCGATGATCTGGCTACACTGTTTAAGTAGTAAAGGTGGGCTTGAAGTAAGTAATAATTTCTTTCAGTTGTAGGAGTGAATGATTGATAGATACAGTTGTAGGAGTAGGTGATTGATAAATAGTGTATTTACCTGTCATTTCTAATTTCTCCATAACTCTAATGAAAACAGGTCTAGCATAAACTGGCAAATCTTTGGCAATGTCCTTAGCTAATTCATCCAGATTTAGTGTATTGTCTTCATCGACGATCCCACACATACCGGCGCGACCTTCTAGATTAGGAACCTAAGAAACAAACACGAAATAAGTTATGATAAGTTAAGTACAATTTACATATTTTAAACAATTAAAGTAAGATGGAGATATTTCCGAATGTGACGTCGATGTTAAGGGTCGGGTCCCGTTATACTTTAGATAGAAAATATATTTTTTTCTCCAAGCAATCTATATGGGTAAATAACCATTTTCGGCATAAAATTGGTTTATGTTATTCAAATAATAATACAAATTACTTAAGTTATTTTACATAAATGCCCAAAGCATCAAGTTTTTCCTGTATGGATAATTTCCCTTATAATTAAATGTCAGATGTCAATCAACCCTCCACAAACTAGACGGAAATAACTTAAAATCACTGTTTTTATATTATTCATTTCGAAATGAGTTTCTTTCTATCCTTGTCAAATTAATTAATTGAAAAAAAACTAATATACGATATACGCAGCTGAGACACATATGCTGAGCCAGAACCGATTCGGCAACCTTAGTAATTTACCCAACTTTTGTACCAACTATTATTTTATTACAAAATAAATAATTTTTCTTCTTCTTAATATAAACAGTGTAAAACTCCGTTTCTTCAAAACGTCTAAGAACACACACATACATACACATACTCAACAGATGGTGAAATAAATGTTCGTGATGGGTCTACAGCCGCATCGCCCAAAAATCCCTGCAAAGCCCCAGAAACCGGAAGAAATGGGGTAGTGCTATTCCAAGCCGGCACTACACAGCAGTCTAAGAACTCCAAAACCTCAGTCAACTACGAACCTCAACCCCATAAACAACGGCGTCCCTCTGCCCCGCGCACCGAGACACCGCGCCCTCCACCTCCGTGGTGCTGACGTTCTCGCCGCGCCAGCGGAACGTGTCGCCCGTGCGGTCCTTGAAGTATAGGTAGCCGAGCTCGTCGGACTCTATGAGATCACCTGTAGGAGTTAAGGGTTTGGTTCGTAAGTTGTGGGGGCTTTTTGGTTAGTGGACCATTTGGCTGAACATTATTAGGCATTTTCAATTTCACAGATTATGAGACTGCAAATCCTCCGAGAGATCAAAGATGTGCGACGAATATGGGTCGTACAAAGATGTGTAGCGTATGTGTAATATAGGTGTATATAGGTGAATTAAACTGTGATGTGAGGATGCATATCAAACATAAATGTACGAGTGAATGAGTATGTAAGACACCCACCATCACCTATTAACTGGCTGGAACACGCACGGGATCCCCGCAACACATTTCTCACATGATTTTTTCTTTTGGTTATATTTATGTACATACATACATATACTCAAGGCTATTAATACCTAAAAGGGATAGCCGGTCAGAATAAAAAATACTTAGCCACTTCTGGAAGTTCACTGGGGATATGATTGAAAAATAAATTTGCTTTTTATATATCTATAAAATCTAACATAGCTGTTTCGACTGAGGATGTGCTGAGTGTGACAACGTTAATGTAGCAATTCTATTAGTTCTTTATCCCAAAGTACCCATCTTCACACATTTCTGGTGAAAGTGCAGTCTCTATGTGGCAATGAAAATGACCTCAAACTATTTATTATTTTAAAATGTACTTCAGTGTGTTATTATTTTGTAAAAACGCCGAAAGCTATAATAATCAAGTATTTAAATCAAACATGAAATATCAAGACAAACCTAATAATAAAGTTACAAACGCTATCATTTACTTAAATAAATAGGGAAGGATTGCCGCAACCATGTGCTTCGCTTTGGTATCATAAAGAATACTAAATAATAATTTAAAACCTAAAACTAATTAACTTACCGGAAATAAATGCTGAATCGCCGTGCTGAAATACATCTCTTACAATTTTCTTGTCGGTAGCGTCTTTGTCAACGTATCCTAAATACGCCCTCGCAGGGTTGTTGGGATTGATTTTTCCTATGAATACGCCCGGTTCGTAAGGTTTTGCCAACTGAAAAGGTTAGAAAAAATAATAATTAAAAGTTATGAAGAGTTTCCATATGCTTGCTTTTTATGAAGTCTATGAAATACTGTAGCGCTTGAATGTCCCAGTGAGTGACACAGTTTTTATAGATAAGCTTACAATAGTACATTATGATACAAGAAAGGTAAGTTAGTAATTACAGCCGAGTTAGGTTCTCCATTTTGTCGAACCGAGTACTGTAGTAACTAATTGATTACACCTTTTCTAACAAACTTCTCAACAACATTAATGACTTAAAATTTAAAAACCTTAATTTGCGAGAAAATCTGTTGCGGGAGCGAGACGAAAAGGGCTGTTAAAATCACAGCCTTTTTGTTATGAGCGCCGCAATGGCTGCCATGGCTAACTATACTATATAACGTTAATTAAACTACGAAAAAGGTGGCGAAAGAATATGAAAAATACAAAACGTAACAAAAAAAATTTTTGAGCAAGTGTTTTGATAAAATCTAACTTACTTGACACAATCCCTTGGAGTTCCGAATAACTTCGCCTGATTCATCTACTTTAATAATGGCTATAGGATACACTGCTGGAATGATTCTCGACACGAAACCAATAGCGCCTACACGATTGTCTAAGTTCACTGTAACAAAAAACATCAATTAATATTGTATATTACTTATTTCTTACATACACAACTGTGATAGTGTGATAGTCGGTAGAACACCGCTTATTGTGCAGGCGTTAAGGGTTCAAATCCCGGGTCGGTCCTACACCAATTTGTCTTTTCTAAAGTCATATGTGTGGTTAATTTTATGATTGTTAACGGTGACGGAAATCATCGTGAGAAAACCCACATTTATGGGCATCAATCCTGCAAAGCTAAACAACAGATTTTATTCTCATTTATCGGACGGACAATTTGAACATTTTTCATATATTTTTCAGCAAATTATTATAAACTTTATAAAAACATGATAACAATTTCATGTCTTCATGTCTATCTGTCTGTCATTATCTTAACTGAAAAATGTTTACCAATGTTAGCGTTTCCTTCAGTAGCTCCGTAAAACTCAACGACTCTCTTGATCTTGAAGCGGTCAACGAAGTCTTTCCAAACCTGAATAAAAGACATTTATATCAAGAACATTTATTTTTAATACTGCTAATTTAATTGCTAAATTTTTACGGCTAATCCATTTATCATAATAAATTCAATAAAACAAATTCATATAATTATCATTGTTCAAGAAACTGAAAACTTACTAGGAATTATTGTATACAGACTGATGATTCTCGCATGAAATTGATTTCGGGCTTAGGAACGTTCATTTATTAATGCTATAAACGTAGGTGAATCTCTAGATTCAGGAGCCTTGTGTAAGCGAATAACAATAAATTGCCGCATTTTTACAAGAAAGTCCGATATTTAGCTTATAAATAAGCGGCATTGCAGAGAGCATTGACTTCCAGTAAATTAATTGCGTCTAACTGTATTATGCACAAACCAGTTTATCGAAGTAGCATTTACAGTTTAATTAGGGTATTATTCCCAAGACAGACTCAGTGTTAAAATAAAATGCAATACAGACTTTGTCATTATTATAAGACATAAACATAAACGTTCACGCTGAATATCCCCGAAGGGGTTGGCAGAGGTACTAATACTTCTGAACTTCACGTGACTTTGTCACCTAGTGTTCAGAGTACCCACGTTTTGCATGGACAGTGTACTCACGTGATAGGGGGCAGGCCTATCGCCGTTTTGTACGAATACACTGTCACATGACTAAGTACAACTCAGCCATGTGGGTTTCCTCACGATGTTTTCCCTCACCGTTAACAACCATGATAAATAAACCACACATATGTCTTTAGAAAAGACAAATTGGTACAGGCCCGACCCGGGATTTGAACACTAGTCGTTTGCACGATAACCGAGTGTTCTACCCACTGGGCTATCACGGTTGCATTATTAAAAGAGTATGTATGTAAATTTGGAAACACCGATTTTACGAAAGTTTTGTAGGCATTGTATATTTTTTTCGCCACACGAATGTATTCAATAATTTATATATTTATTCATTTAACATAACATAACATAAACGTTCACGCCGAATATCCCCGAAGGGGTTGGCAGAGGTACTAATACTTCTGAACATCACGTGACTTTGTCACCTGGTGTTCAGAGTACCCACGTTTTGCATGGACAGTGTACTCACGTGATAGGGGGCAGGCCTATCGCCGTACTTTTACATTATTAAAATTGCAAATAAAACATTTTTTCTAATTTAAGCTGTCAGCGCTTTCATCTTGCTTCAGAAAATTCAAGTTGGTGGCCAGGGAGAATTGTTTGCTACTTTTTACGATCCTGACAAACATCGATGGCTACTCTCACATTCATGATTTTTCATATGTCTACTCTATTATCTTCCCTCTTCGGATTTCTGTCTATATAAATATAAGTAAATATGAAGTGCCCTAAATATATATAACCTACCGTGGGTCTCATTCCGTTGCCATAGACTGTTCTGACTTTGTGCTGAGTGTCTGTGGGGGCCGGCGGAGTAGCCAGGATGTAGCGAGCCATCTCGCCGATGTAATGGCCGACCTGAAAGAAAATGATACCTATTTATATTACCCAGACATGGTAACAATCATGTTTTATATTCCTACTTAAAGTATACACTGTTGTTGCAGGAAGAGTTCGATCGCTTGGGAAAATCCTGTTTTGTACGAGTACACTGTCCGCCAAGTATATTAGAAATGAGGGTTCACTTCACGGACTCAGGATCTTTTCCCTCATATCTAGTAAGTATTACAGGTAACTTGGTATTGTTTTTTTAAATAAATTTTTTAATCATTGCAATTTTTGAAAACCACAAACGTGGCATGCTTAATGAGCGCGATTTTTTTTATTAAGTGCTTTTATATTATACAACGATTTTTAAGCTACACTAATGTGAACATTTTGATTTAACTACTACTTACAGTGCAATTGTACTTGATGCAGTCAGGGAAATAGGCTGACGCTGAAAACTTGGTCCTGAGGACCACAGTGCATCCGAATATGAAGGCCTGTCCCACGGAGATACATCCTCCAGCGGAGTGGTACAGCGGCATGGGACAGTACACCACGTCTTTCTTTTTCAGCCATCCCAAGTAATGTACTCCAGATGCCATGAATACCATCCTGAAATATCATGATATGAATTATTATTTATATCTTTTTTCATTTTACGTGTGTATCTTTTATCTAATTAAGAATTGAGTGGAGGATTTTAAATTGCTTTTAATCTAAAGAAAAATTGAAACAAAACAAGTTACCAATTTATTTAGTTCAACTTTTTTTTACTTCGCATTAAACGAATCTAAAAATAAAGTGTACACAATAAAATATAAAAATCTCCGACTTCAATGAAAATCTGTAAAAAATTTTTTTTTTCTTTCCGATCATACAACTGTGATACAACCTAAATGTTTTTGCGTCAAAGGTTAATAAACAAATTAAAAAAATCCTACTACTATTTTGTTATAAATTACCTTGAACTAGAAATAACAGCAGCTTTAGGTAACCCAGTGGTTCCTGAAGTGTAGATGTAGAGCATCTTCCCATTGAAGCCGATGCCCTCACTAGGGAACCACGGGGCTGGTGGAGTGGACTCCAGGAGTGTGGCGAAGTCCTCGTCAACTACTCTCACTCTGTCTGGATTCGTGTTGAGTGGTCGGTGGGTGAATTTCAGCAGTTTGATGTTTGGTGGTAGGTCTTTTGTGATTTCTCGTATTGCTGGAATTTTAAGTTAGAACTTTATTTTAAGTAAGGTAATTATCGAAAACAAAACCAGAATAAAAAGAGAATATAGATGGAAAACAAAAAAGAATGTAGATGAGAAAATGACAATTTCGCTTAATCTTAACCTATTCATAGGTGATTTTGAAAATCAGTGATTGCAATGGAAAGAAGTAAGTGTGGTAACTGTAAATTTTTATTATAGATTCAATGGGGAAAAAAGATCAAAATCATGTTATTCTTACCCGATTCAAAATTATCTCCATAGATAACAGCATCACAGTTAGCCACGTTGATGGAGTGGAGCAGCGTGTTTCCGTTCTGGTTGGTATTGATGAGTGGTGTCACCCCACCGATGCGGGCGATGCCAATCCACATAGCAGGCATTTCTGGACAGTTCTTCATCAGAATTGCTATCGTTTGGCCAGACTTGAAACCTTTGCTTTTAAGTGCTGCTGATACTCGTAAACTGAATTCTTCCACCTGGAAATTCAGATATAAATTAGGGTACCTAGGCTGTGAAGACTGAAGTGAACTTTATTGAAAGTAGGATTCATTTTTACTTTAAGATAGTATATAAATAGATTTTGTTTATTTTGAACCAGTTCTATGTCCTGATCATCATCTGCCTTCGTATTCTGATTGCTCAAAGTTTTTTCTTTAAAAATACAAACTTAAATATTATTTAGTTATAAACCAGCCAGTAAAACTCTACTTTTAGACATTCTTAACTCTTATAACCCCCCACAATTACACTTCACAACACACCAGCTTCCTAGGTCAAATCTGTTGATATTTAAATAGTACTCACCTGTTGGAAAGTCCATATCTGATCGTCGATAACGAAGCAAGCTTTGTTTGGATGCTTAGTTACTACGTCGTGGAACATCTCCGGCATCGCCCAATTCCTCTTGCCGAATTTCCGAGTTAGTAACAAGATTTTCATATAGCAAAATAATGCTCTGAAACCAGAAATATTATTATCACAAAAAGTAGTCATTGAGTTAGGTTTAAAAAATATATTTGTAAAAGACTGCGACTCCGTTCGGTGGTTTTTTTATTTTATTCTAATATAAAATAGTTGATCAAGTTACAAGAGAAACGATCTAAGCCATATTGATGGTAAGGGAAGAGAATTTGAAAATCGGTATTTATAGAGTGACTTGTTAACATTTAGTGGACAGCAGATATTTATTATGAGAGAAATAAATCAAAAGACGCTTTATAATGTCCTCTACATTAAGTGAACTTTTAACTTACTTCATATCTCTAGGCCCAGTCCTGATGGCAATCCATATCCACCTCCAGTGGAATATGAATACGTAAACCACCACCAGGATAGCAAAAACTATGAGGCTGGTCTGCCAGTTTTGGAAAACCCAGGCGACCGTGCACGCTCCTATTAACACTGCTATCGCCAATACGATGATTATTGTGGTTTTTATAGAGCTGGGTTCTTCTGAATCTGATGGTTTGTTCTTATTCGATTTTACAGCCATTTCGATGTCTTCCGACTTCGTTTTCTGCAATAAATATAAATATATATGGTAAAATATACCATAATTTTCTTTAGTTCTTTTTTAAATATATACTGAGTCGAGTCATATATTTGTTCAAAATATGAAAAAACAAGATTTAGGTCGAAATAAATGGTATAAAATAATAAAAATCCCAAGATTTTTTAGCTTAGTGGAGAAATGATAATAAAATAAATAATGGTTGATGGTCTGAGTGCCCAAACACAAATAGCCTCAAATCCTAAGTTGTCTCTAAGGAAAGCCGCGGTAAGAAACGGGTAGGTGCTATTGTTATAATTCTCTTCTTAATATTGTCGTTATTATTTAACTCTAGAAAAGTTTTAAGCAATGATTACAATCAAAATAAATAAAAGGTGCGTAAACAAAACCGCTGGATACTTCAGCAAAATGAAGACGCATAGAAAGGCCCTACGTAATCCTACCACGTAGGCCTAATAATATACGTGTTTGCAGCTATTGACGACCACAATACTATAATATACCGTTGACAGATACTATAATACTAGTCATAATTGTACAATTAAGGTGGGTCCAAGTTGTTATAAAGGTTACCTGCTACTCGTAAATTTGTTGATATTATGCGAAATTATTATTGACTGTATGCATTTATCTTGTTATAATTATAGCTAAAGGGTACCGAAACTAGTTTAAAACTAGTCAGTTTGTGAGATACTGACAAGATTAGATTTAACTTAAGCAAAAACTTTAATTGGAGTACTTGATATGAAGGTATTTATCACTCAGTAAGAAGTGAATGAATAGTTAGTTAAGGGAATAATTACTTAAGCTGCATTAGCTGTATACCATGTAGTGTCGGCTAAGAATAGCACTACCCTAATACTGCCCGTGGGTGTTCGTAGGAGACGACTTTGAGAGACGGGTATGTTAAGTGCTTTTTGGGCGATGCAGCCGGAGACTCATCACCAAGAGCTTTTATTTTATTATCTTTTCCCCCCTTAACTTCCAAAAGTGGCTAAAGAATTTCGTATTCAGAAGCTCTGGCTACCCATGTAGCAAAAATAAAATAAATAGTTGTTGTTGAGTATAAAGCATCAATACCGTGTTACAGATACATTATTGTAGATCCTGCTGTAAGTAACCAATCAAGACAATGCTAGTAAATAAGTGCATATCGTGGGAAGTTTTCTCACTCGTCGCATCGCTCGGCGTTTGTGTTCATGTTACCACAATACAGTTATGAATTGTTTGGAGAAATCCTCTTTGTAGATTTCAAACAAATAAGACTTTCAAATTTGTTATTATTTTAACTCGGATTTTCTGGGGTCGTATAGCTACATACATACATACATATACTCACGGCTATAAATCCCTTAACGGGGTAGCCAGAACCTTGGAATCAGAAATTCCTCAGCCACCTTTGGAAGTTGATTGGGGAAAAGATGGTAATAATAAATGTTTATGGTGACGGGTCTCCAACCACATCGCCCAAAAATCACTTAAAAAGCCCCTATACCCTTAGTCTCCTCTTACGATCACCCATGGGTAGAAAGGGGTTGTGTTTGTAGTTTAAAGATATTTGTTTGATGTCTGAAGTAGGGCCTACTTTTAAGTACCTAATTTCTTTCCGCGTTTATTGTTCGAGGTGACTTAAGAGATTGGGGCTCTATAAGTGATTTTTTGGGCGATGTGACACTGCATTGATCGCCAATGATCCTTTATTTTACCATCATTTCCCTACTGAATTCAACTTTTTAAGAATTATAGCTGTCTGTTTATGTATTTCTTCTGTATATCTCTATCTTTATTTATCTCTCTTATTCCTTCCTCCTAGTCCTTCAAAACATCACGTGAAATTTGATCACCAAACAATTTGATACTCAAAATGTTGTTGTGTGAACATTGCATCTATGTGTATTCTGTTTGGTGGCAGTGCAGACGCATTCAAGCTTAAAACAGTCCTGCACTGTACCACATGGCTAAGTGGTGCTTAGTCACGTGGCAGTGTTTTCGTACAAAATGGTGAAGGGCCTGCCCCAAATCAGTTGAGTACACTGTCCAAGCAAAACGTGGGTACTCTGAACACCGGGTGACAATGTTACTTCATCTTCAGATGTATTGGTGCCTCTGCCACCCTCAAAGTCTTAAGGCCCAAACACAAAACTAATGTATAGTTCAGCGTAATTCCAAGAACGTTTCATAAACATAAAGCGGTTGTTGTGCGAGTATATATCAAGTTTAATAACTAACGTTGGATATGAAATTGAATCCCAGTCATATTTGATTTCAAATTAGAGTAGAACCAAACAGAAGTAACTTCACTGATTACTTTTTCACATCGTTTCATTCGTTGGTTACGTGCGTCCAGAACATTCAAGTATTGGTAGTGACACCAGTATAGCAAGCACGAGAGCTATTTTATCGACACGATAACGGTTAGAATGAGATGGCAGTATACGATACTAAGTAAGTGCGTAAGAGATGGCTGCTTTATCCCACGCGATAACTAGTTTAAACACGGCTCGTGCTTGCCCAGCAAAAATGACCCGTCTATTTCCAAATATGTTGACTTTCATAAATGCGTCCTGAATTTTTCTAGTTAATAGTTTCTTGACAACCGATATAGCTCAATGGGTAGAACACCTTGTAACCGGGGTGTGGGTTGAAATCCTGGGTCAGACTTACACCAATATGACTATTCTAGAGCCATATGAGTGGTCAATTTATCATGGTTAATAGCGGTGAGTGAAAACATTGTGAGCGAAACCCACATGGCTAAGTGCATCTACGCTAACACACAAAATACACTGTCAAACAAAATTTACACTGTCCAAGCAAAACATGGGTACTCTGAACACCAGGTGACAGTATTAAGTGACGTTCAGAAATATTAGTACCTCTACCAAGCCCTTCGGAGATATACGGCGTGAAATTTATAAGTTGAGTACAGAATTTCTTGAAATAAAACTAAGCTAAGTAATAACAACTATCTACAATAAGAAGCTAAAAAAACATGTTTATTTTCGTACTGCTGATCTGACTTGAGAAGTATCTACTACTATATATTTATTATTAGTTTTGTTCTCATTTTCATAAAATAATAAACGTTCACGCCGTTTTTTCCCCGAAGGGGTTGGCAGAGGTACCAATACTCCTGAACTCACATGGCAAGCGCCATCTAGTTTCCAGAGAAGGTACCCACGTTTTGCTTAGACAGTGTACTCACGTGATAGGGGGCAGGCCTATCGCCGTTTTGTACGAATACACTGTCACATGACTAAGTACAACTCAGCTATGTGGGTTTCCTCACGATGTTTTCCCTCACCGTTAGCAACCATGATAAATTAACCACACATATGACTTTAGAAAAGACAAATTGGTGTAGGCCCGTCCCAGGATTGGAACTCACGCCCTTCTGTTTTTCGGGCGGGTGTTCTACCCACTGGACTATCATGTCACATCAGCTTTTATTTTATTATCTTTTCCCCCCTTAACTTCCAAAAGTGGCTAAAGAATTTCGTATTCAGAAGCTCTGGCTACCCATGTAGCAAAAATAAAATAAATAGTTGTTGTTGAGTATAAAGCATCAATACCGTGTTACAGATACAGAGAAGTATCTACTACTATATATTTATTATTAGTTTTGTTCTCATTTTCATCTAATTATTATATATGCCTTGCAAAAACCTTTTCCTTATCCTATGTTAAATCTGCCTAACAGAATCATTGCTTATTAATACAGCTCAGTCACAGGCCGAAAAGACAGAGTATCAGGCTTGCAACATTTTAGGTACTACCATGGTAATACATCGAGTTACCAACCGTGATAGCTCAATGGGTAGAACACCGGTTATCGTGCAAACAACTAGTGTTCAAATCCCGGGTAGGGCCTATACCAATTTGTCTTTTCTAAAGACATATGTGTGGTTTATTTATCATGGTTGTTAACGGTGAGGGAAAACATCGTGAGGAAACTCACATGGCTGAGTTGTACTTAGTCATGTGACAGTATATTCGTACAAAACGGCGACAGGCCTGCCCCCCATTACGCGAGTACACTGTCCATGCAAAACGTGGGTACTATGAACACCAGGTGACAAAGTCACGTGATGTTTAGAAGTATTAGTACCTCTGCCAAACCCTTCGGGAATGTTTATGTTATGTTTACATCGAGTTACCCCAGACAGCGTCGTCCCACAAAAATGACTGATTCAAATAAGAGCATCTTTGGAAATAACTTAACTCTAATGGGCAATCTGTATCATCATCATCACAAAGGTTGCCCAATGCTGGATCTTAGCTGGGAGTCCTCCTTATATATCTACTACAACCAGTGCACTGCCCTCATCTTTTTTAATACCTTCACTAAGTACGATGAATGTTTTTAAGACCCCTGATAAATAATAATAAAATTAACCGATCCGAGTCAAGCTAAAAGGTAATTAAAATTATTCACTCACTTCCATTGTTTTTCCATCTGTTTTATTCATGTTATTGTCCACGGTAATTTCTGTCGACGCCATTGTGTTACACCTTTGTTCCTTAGAAATTCATTTCCGCAATATCTGAAACAAAATTTATTTGTTATTTTGACGAAAAAAGCCTTTAATGTGTGTGCTGTTTTTACAAATACACATTTATGATTGTTTATTATTGTTTAACACATCGTATCAGCTGCAGGATTTATGGTTTAGCATTTCTCCCTCTCTCTTAGGATGGTCTTATAGGTGGCTTGACAGAATAGTTTTATACCGGTTTTATTTATTTCTAAACTAGGCTTTAAAATTACTCACAAACTTACCGAATCTATATTGGTCTTAATAACAGGCTTTTTAGAAGTTAAGAAATTTTTTATACTTTTTGTGACACTGATTAAGTAAAAGTATGTATGTAGTAGTAGTAAGTAAGTATGCATAGTAAAAATAAAATATTTCAACGCTCAATTAATTTATTAAGAGAAATGCGAAGTATTATGGACCAATAACCAATTACTAATGGTGTTATACATTATGACAAAAATATTATAATTTCAGGAAAAAAAAATGGTTGAAACATTTACGTCAGAAAAGGGAAATGTATTCTTTTATTGCATAGGTATAAAGATTAAAATACTTTATGAACTTAATTATTAGCGATAGCACCTTGTCGTCCATCTATACTATCAAAAGCGCGTATGTAACTGGATGTCTATGAAAATCACACCAACATCGTTTGCCAAATAAGTTAAGCTTAGTCAAAAACAATAAGTGTTCAGTCATAAATCTCATAATACAATATTCAAAATGGATAGTACGCTACATACTATTTCTGTCTGGTCAACGGCCCACCGTCCGTCACATTTGCCACAGATGAGCAAATTGGAAAGTGAAACCAAAAAGATTGGTACTCACTTTCTTCGATCCCCCCCCTTGTAACCTTTTCGTTTCAATGTCATTGCGTCTCGGCAGGTACTGTGTATCAAATATCTGATGGTACGTATAATTATGAAAGTTTTTATAGTCTCCTGCATTCCAAAGATTTGTTTTTTAAGACTTGTCTACCCTAAAGTAGTAAAAAGTGTATGCCGTTTTGTGGTGATATGAGGTTAAAGTTTTTTACTATAATAAAATTATAGTTATTTTTTTTGTCAGAATGGAATGACGATTTTAGAACTTTGCAACAGGATATGGTTAAGGTTACATTGCATATATGATATGCAGCAGTAGCGAGGGGGTGCCTTAGCCTTACCTTATAATTACATTGTAAGGCTTATACCATACATAAATTTTAGTAATCTACCGATTCAAATGAGGATGAAAAAGACAAAACTTATATTTAATTTCTTCATATACTACAAAAAAATAATTAATCTATTCAATAATTAATTTGAAAAATATTTTTATTTGACGTTTGTTAGCATGCAAGCAAGTAAAACTTTTGAAACCAGGATCGGTACTAAAAGTCGTCGTTAAACATTAAATTTCAAAAATATTCAAATTTTTTTCCTTATAAAAGATAAACTATTAATTAATAGTTTTTTTACTATACGATGAATGACTATAAAATTCTAAGAGGTTACGCAGTGTAGTTTTAATAATATCTTTTTGAACACAATGGAACCGCTTTCACAGCCATTTGACGAAAACCCTTATTTTCATACAAAATTTGATGAACAACAGAGTTTTTCCATGTATGCGTTTCGATATTTTTGAAATATTTTTTTAACCATGCATTTGGAAGCAAATCCAACCGAATAGAAAAAATACATAACAAATACATTGCCTAATAATTCTTTGAAGACGGTTGAAAAAGAGCCCAATACTCTACACTACAGTAATACTTTTAGTTATACAATTATCATCCATCTTATATTTCATTCGTATAAATCATTGACGTATTTAATGAGTTTAAAAAAATGTGGTTAACAGATGGGTTGAAAATGTCATAATGGAATGCAGTAGATAAGATAAACCTAGACCTATTTATTTACCTAAACCTTAAAATAAATCTACCATATGTTCGAGGACTATATACATAAAAAGAACTCAAGCCATTCCCTCCTCAAGGGGCAGGCAGAGAAGATCGATTGCCACTTAGTTCCATTCTAGCAAACCTCTAATCCTACGTTGACATTAATCTACTCTACTCAGTCTCAGTGTTCATCAATATGAAAACCAGTTTTTTTTCCAAGACCGATTATGTCACTATCTCACTGGTATGACCAATCTAATATCCAAGATAACACAAATTTTTAAATTAACGTGAAAATAAGGTGTTTACAAAAAACTTGTATCGATTTAGGTGTGAAATAATGTTACCAAACGAAAGTTAACACTATTTAATTACAAAATAATGTAAAATTTGATTAGTTGAAAATAATAATCAAAAAAATATTGTATTAAATTCGTGTTTTGTACTTTCACTGTATTTTGGTGCTAACTCCCGAGTAGGAAAATAGTTATTTCTTAAACAGTACGGATAATCATATTTTGTAGCAGATATCGAAAAAGCGAAAGATACCCAAATAAAAGCGTAGTACCTACTCGATCAAAATGTATGAAATATAATATTTTTCGACATATTGCAGTTATTTCAGTAGTGAAAGTGATTAATTTCATACTTAAGCATTGTTATAATGATCAAATACGTTCACTGGTGTTTGCAAAATATTAAATCTTGTTCTTAAAAGCAACTACAAATTCTTTTTTTTAAACTTAAAGTACTTTTGTTGTGTAGTGTCGGCTTAAAATAGCACTACCCCATTTCTTCCGGTGGGTTTACGTAAAAGGCGACTAACGGTATTGGGGCTTTTAAGGAATTTTTGGGCGATGCGGTTGGAGACCCATCACTAAAAGCCTTTATTTTTACCACCTTTTCCCCACTCAACTTCCAAAACAGGCTGAGGAATTTCTAATTAAGGAATTAGAAATTCCTTAAATAATTCCTTAAATTCCTTAAATTCGAAATTCCTTAAATTCCAGAGCTAAGCTGGCTACCTCATCTAGGGATTTTTAGCCGTGAGTATATGTATGTATGTATATGTATGTATCTTAAAACATAATAGATCCTAATGTCTTTTGTTACAAAAGTTATGGCAGCATGACCAATATATTGACTGAATGACTGAATATATTTCTCGATTTTGTATTATAATGATCTCATAACTTTTTACGAAGAAAATATGAGTTGTAAGACTTGTTTTTTACTATTTGTATTTTTTATGAATATCGCTTTACAGAGCGAAACAATCGATTGGATATAAATAGCATACACTTACATAATTTATACATGTTACGCACTCTTTACTGCACTAATAAATTATATGAATTAAAATTCAATGAACAAAAAAATACTTCCAACTCTTAATGTTTTCTGACTTCTTCTGAATTTTTAACAGTTCCTTAACTTTATTGTGGAATTTATTAAGATAGAGTTCAACAGCAAATTAACTTTAGATTACAATATATCTTTTGACGTGAAGAAGAATCACATAGAGGACTGTACATTATGTAACGTTAAACACAGGATGCTTTCGATAAGTATTGACAAATATCCGTATGTACTTTGAATGGTATCCGCTTTTGGACAGCGTATTATTAGCAACTACAAATATAAAAACATATATGATGAACGTATTTTACTGTCGAAGTCGGCACGTCAATAGAAAAATACGTTTTAAAGCCAAATTTTCCTGTTACATAAAAAAGGAACTTCGGAGTAATGTAAAAAGAGTTGTATAGGATGTGATAAGACATGTATTGGATTTTTGTTGTAGGTATATGTTTTTCTATATCAGGATTTTTCGATTTCGATTTCGGTTCATACAATCTGTAATGATAAGTAGTAGAACTGGGATAATTGTCATAAATTAAAAAGTTGCCCACTTAGCTATTCAATGAGAAAATGATTTGACGGCCGTTGAGACTCATAGTTTTTTGATTGTTGACCACAGATCAAGTAAAGTGTTCACTGCAAGGTGGACCAACAACTTGGCGAAGGCCCTGGGAAGCTGATAGATGAGAGTAGCGGAGTTCCACTCTTTGTGTATAACGTTCTATAGTCTCACAACGTCAATTGGCTGAGTCAAAGTAAAAGATGTTGACTATTTTCTGTAAGTTTTCCCATTCCACGTATAATCAGCTTCATTGAACTTTAGCGGAAAAATAATAAATTATTGTATGTTGTTTTGTTGTAGTACTTAACATAGTATTAAAAAGAGCTATTGAATTTTGTAATATTATGAAATAATTCATTCGCAACAAACAACGCAATACATAATAAAACATATACCAGATAATAAACAATACATTCATAGGTGAGCATCGAGATGAATCAAGAGCAGTGAGATAAATCATTTAAATATGACCTTACCAAGTCTCCAAAAACAAATATCTTTGATCGCTTACCGGCAATTTATTTTTTCATTATCCTCATTGATCCCCACAACCCCATTATGGTTGTTTTAGACCTAGATCGAGACAAGATAATAGTGGTAAAATTGCTTTCTTCTTTACAGCTCCATTGCTAACGGACTTAATGGCAATTCTTTTCTGTTTAAGTTTCCTCAAACTTGGCACAATGGATAAAATATTAAGATAAGACTGAATGTTATTATTTTTTCATTTTAAGTTATATAAAATTAATATAAACGTTAAAGTGTTATTTTAAAAGTTGCACCATCATAATGTGGTCATATTGTAATAAACAGTTCATGTTCTTAATGAAGGTGACATTATGACCAACGAAACATTTCGCTCCTTTTAACTGGCAGCCTGCCGTCTGATATACACTATTAATAAATAATTACCACCAAAAACATTTTCATGTAAAATGTTGCTAAGACGAGCCCATATGACTCGCACTGTCAAAAAGTTATCAGATCTCATGTAGAGCCAAGCTTCTAACACTACACGCCCTAACTCTACAAGGCCTAACTTCACAAACTCTACACCTTAGTCAAAATATGTGGCTTAGCCGTTCGCTACTACAAGAACTATTGTATAACACAAAATTAATGAACAGTGAATTAATTTTTCACCTTACGCCGATGTGAATGTAGCGAATAGCCTGGCTTTCTAGGACATTAGGAAATGCCCTAAGAATTTTGATGATCATCAGTGAGTCAGTGACGAAATCAGCGTTTTTTAGATATAACTAAAATCTGAAGTATGAAAGCTAATGTAATTAAAACTTTATATGTTCAATAAGTGCGTTATTGATAATATATCCCGAAAATTTTATTAATCTAGCATAATCCAAACCCAAGTTATGAGGGTTCAAAAAAACGACGAAGCGCTTCGAGAAAAGGTAGGTAGTGCCCGTGCGCTTCGCTTAGTTCGTCTTGGCGATCCAGCTTCTATATATCTATAAAAAATATAAAATGTACAGCGTAACTGTTTATAATTATTTATATCTCGATCATTTGTTTTACCTGTTTCTTCCTGTAGGTGTACGCAAGGGGCGACTAAGGGAATTGGGGCTTCTTAATGGATTTTTGGGCCATGCGGTTAGAAACCCATCACTAACAACCTTTGTTTACCACCTTTTTCCCACGTAACTTCCAAAAGTGGCTGAGGAATTTCTAATTCGTTATCTCCAGCTATCTCTTTAGGGATTTATAGCCGTGAGTATATGTTTGTTGTACTTGGCCCTGCACTCCTAAATTCATAGATATTAACTTTTTGCGTTCAACAAGTTATTGTTTGCTTTTAAAAAAATAAATACGTGAAAATGTATCGTGTTTGTTAACGGTGCGGGAAAGAAAACATCATGAGGAAACCCACACGGCTAAAGTTATACTTACAAACAGACAGTGTATTCGTACAAAACGGCGATAGGCCCGCCTCCTATCACGTGAGTACACTGTCCAAGCAAAACGTGGGTACTCTGAACACCAGGTGACAATGTCACGTGATGTAACACAAGTATTAGTACCTCTGCCAATCCCTTTTGGGATATACGGCGTGAAAGTTTGTGTTGAGAAAATATGTTTGATATTAAATAGTATAAATAAGACGATACAATGGAGAACAAACATCCATCTCGACTTGTCCTTCGGCTGGAAGTAAACAATCAGAAGGTTTCTTTGTTACTCAACTAAACATATTTTCTTAACTGTGAAAATATTAGTATTGCAATGAGCCAAGTTATTGTCTCTACACGATGTTGTTCCGCCTCACATCATAAAGTAACTACTTGAATAGTCAAATGATTAGCAGCCATGCAGATGCTATAAAGCAAACAAGAACAATTACCGGCTCTCTTTAAAAAACACAATTTAACCTTTACGCCGTGTATCCTCAAACCCAGAGAGATGGAAGAGGTGCTAAAACAAAGGTACTAATAAATAAGTCTGTCGTGATAGATTTTCCAACCACGTCGCCCTACAACTTCTTTAAAAGCCCCATATTCTTAGTTGCTTCGTACTCTATCCACGGGAAAAAAGGGTGTAGTGCTATACTAAGCCGACGCTACACAGCTAAATATAAACTAAAAGCAAAGAGATATTTTTAACTTAACTCGAGTCAAACGTTGACGCCGTATATCCCCGAAAGGATTGGTAGAGGTACTAAATACTTCTGAACAGCACGTGACATTGTCATTTGGTGCAGTACACTGAGCTATCACGGTTTTATATTTAACGTCTGGTTTAGATATATTCTTGCGGTTAGACCAACACTTTATGATAATTGTTACTCACAATTTTCAGATTATAATTTACCCGCTACACAACGATAAAATTATGGATGTCGACCGACTATATTCAGAGTTTGAAATGTTTTGACCAAATCTAACCTGTATTTTTTATTTTACAGATTCTGAAAAGGCGGAACTAGAACATAATGTAACATTGTCCAATTAATTTTGGATAGATAGTAGTGGAAACAAACTTGAAAAAAATGAATCTGGTTAACTTTTCTAACACATCCCCCACAATCATCTAGAAATCCTCAGTACTCGTATAAAAAGTAATTGTTTAAAAGTGACTTTTATTCTTCGTAGAAACAATCAGTGAGACTAAGTAGCTGAGTCTTTAGCAACTCATATGCTTGGCAATTAGTGCTTATGCCTGATTTTACATTAGAACATCTTTTTATGTATCTCATTTATTTTTGTCCATAAATATTATCACGGCTATAAATAAAAATAGGAAATACCTGAGGATTCGAAATTCCTCAACCACATTCGGAAGAAGATTCGGGAAAAGATAGTAAAAAAAAGTATCGTTGGTAATGGGTCTCCAGATATCACCCAAGTAGTTTGAAAGTCCCGTTCATCTTATACATATGTTATGTTTTTGCGTAGTTAATAATTTCCTGTTGTGTATAATGTCCAAACTGTTTTCGACAACCGAGCGTGAACACTTGACAAATAAGGTTGCAACATCCGAGTTCTACACGCGTTAATATCTAATTGTCTTGCGTAGTGCAATGGTTAGACGCTAATTTGCAATTACCTCTACAGCCACAGCTTGAAATATAACTACTTAAGCAGTCTCTAGATTTGTATATAAAATATCGCAAAATACTTATGATTGGTTATTCAGTGTAACCTTCTATCACCTTTGATAATATTTCTCTCCTACTTCCAGTTTCGCTTTTGTTATTGTTTCTATGCGAGACTACAATATAAAAACGTAAACTTTGATTATAAAACATAAATCAATTTTAAACTTATCGAGAATCTACATTGTGATGCTATGTTTTGTAAGTAATGCGTATGTATTATCTGATATATTTTTTATTCATTGGTAACCGACAATCAAAAAAACACAGTTAGTAATGTGTTTAGTCATTGTACGCCAAATATTCGTGTACAGCACAGAAAACAAAGCACAGAAATATACTATTAAATTGCATTGTTTTAAGATTCGGCTAATAAATTAATGCATTTCATACTCACACATATTATACTAACCTCTTAAAGCTTGCAAAAAGTTACGAGAAAGTAAGAGATATTTAAGTGAAAGTAACTGTCATTACCGAATAAAACGGTTTACAGTAAAGCTCGAGTGGCAGAAACACAAAGCAAATATTGCAAGATGATGGATTAGTAAACATGTTTTGTATGCGCCCCACGTCCCTGAGGCTTAGCTCGCTCTCACACTAATTATTATGTTCCACGGATAACTGTTGAAGGTTCTTGAACTCTTTCTAGAAATTGTATCTAAACCCTATAGGCTATATATAAAAATTAGGCTTAAGGGATCATTTTCTTCAGCAGCTTTTAGTGTGTTGATTACTTTGGTGTCAGGCGACAGGTTCAGAGGAATGTATAACTAGTCAGTCAAAAACATTTTCATGTAAAATGTTGAACGACGAGCGAGCCCATATGACTCGCACTGTCAAAAAGTTATCCGATCTCGTGTAGAGCCAAGCTTCTAACACTACACGACCTAACTCTACAAGGCCTAACTTCACAAACTCTACACCTTAGTCAAAATATGTGGCTTGGCCATTTTGGGAAGCAAGTCATGTCAACTATGTATAATTTCCTATACAAAAGAGGTAAAAGCTAATCAATTAAATTTAATAAACAAACTAATAAAATTTTCGATTACCACGCGCTGAGCTAGAAAAACCTGTTTCAGATCAAACTAGCGTGATACTGATAACATAAAATATAATATTGCCCTTTAGTCATGTATATTATGCCGAAATCCGTTATCAAGTTAATGTCATACGGTTTTTTACACACTAAACCTTGTTCATATACACGTGACCCTTGTAATATAGTAAATTACGAAAACCTCGTGTTATTATTGCCTTATCTCTGAAAAATTATCTGATTATCAGATCAGTATATTCGAATTTACTTTATTTACAAGATAGCACTTGTAATAAGTTACAACCTATTGTTATTCCCAGTATGTTCCCAGTATGTATGCTCTTGGACCTTAAAGATGTAGACAACAAAATATTTTGTTAAATCTGACTCAGAAAGGCTAAATTGCATTATTTGAGACATTAGTAAGATCTGTATACTGGTTGTTTTCAAATACCAGTATTGTTGCAAGGTCATTCAACTTTTCTTCAAATCCTGGATGCAATCAAAATCACCACGATTGGCTGAACAACCATCTTTCTTCGGTCAATGACATTGAGAAGGACACAGTGTAATCCATCTAAAATGTACTTAAAGTGCGTCAAAGACTCATGTATTGAATCCAAAACATAAGCCAAATTGCAATAGGTTTATGCCGTTCACGTCAACCCGTTCGTGGCTTATAGTCTTACAAGATTTATTACCTTTAAAACCGATCACTTGAATGGCAATTCAAGAAACGTTGATATATTCAAATACAATTGTATAATGTATAACAATTTATTTATTTTCCCAGGCAATAAAAAAGGAGGCATGAATTCCAATCAGGATTGACTTTGTTAATTTATCAAGGACTACATTGAGGACAAGCATTGGTGAGGAAACTTACTTATCAGATCATGACTTGCGTGGGTTCATAGTCAATCCAAATGATAGGTAATTATACACATAATAACACAATAATGTCACATGATGTCCAAAATAACTACTAAGATTATATCGCGTTATTGAAACTACCTACAAATCACAAGTCATACCAGCCAGAGCATTATAACCTCTGTAAAACTACATACTGACTATAGAATAGACTGCAAACTAAATGTTTTGGGTGAAGGGTCTCCAACAGCTTTGCCGAAAAATCACTTAAAAGTCCTAATACCCTTAGCCGCCTCTACACACCCACGGAAAAAAATGGAGCAGTGTTATTCTAAGCCGACAATACACAGCTGTTTACTTCTTAAAAATTGGCAGAATTGCGACAGTAAAGCATGGTAATCAACAAATGTCTTTTTTTTGTATTTTCCGTTATAACGTTATAATTATAAGCATTGTGTAAATTGGAAGCATATACTAACGAAGTGTAATCAAAACAAATGATATTACATTTCATTGTTTGGAAATGCATACTGTAATCGTTCGTAATTCATTCCGTAATGCGTAACATGTAGCACACTGTTTCATTCATATTATTCCTAGCTCTATGCTCTCTCCGCTGTTTTGTAAAGACGGTTTCACTGTGTTTAAGTTTTTAAAGCGTCAATGCTCAAAGCCAATTTAGATTACTTTGTGAAAGTGCTTTCTAATTTTACATGAAAACTATTTTGAAAGTGTCCTTTGCGCCCATAGTTTACCTGGATAGTTTAGTCATTTTTTTAAGAATTTGGATCACAAGGAAGGTTATTTAAAGTCATTTTTAAGGTCATGTCTTTAGCCTCTGAAATTAACTATCACATTCCTCTTCTAAACCCACATGGCTGAGTTGTACTTAGTCATGTGACAGTGTATTCGTACAAAACGGCGATAGGCCTGCCCCCTATCATGTGAGTACACTGTCCATGCAAAACGTGGGTACTCTGAACAGCAGGTGACAAAGTCACGTGATGTTCAGAAGTATTAGTACCTCTGCCAACCCCTTCGGGGATAGTCGGCGTGAACGTTTATGTTATGTTATTATGTTATGTATTCCTCTTCTATCACCGAGTTTTCTCAAGACGAGCATTTTTTATGAGTTTGCTCTACAATATAACATAATCTATACTATAATAAGACTGTGCCGAGGTCAAAACTGTACATTGAAGAAAAAAAAACCAGTGGAATATACTTAGTTTTCGATACTCAAGCCAAATTTGCGCTTTTTGAAAAAAATGACTGTCTGTCTGTCTGTATGTCCGGTCATCACGTTAATTCTACCAGAGGGATCTTGATAAAGTTTGGTGTGAATGTAGCTTATACACCTGGCCAACATATAGGATATTTTTTATCCCGGATTTTGCAAGGGTTCAGGAGCAATAAAAAACACATAACTTTTATATGGCTCCCCATACTTACACAATTCATTTTTTCATCGAACGACTTTATCAGCCTCTTCATTAATAGTATTTTTGTAAAAAAAAAGGTTTCATCCATTTTCATCAAAATAAATGTCCATTTAATTGTTTGTCAATAGTAGGGCTACTATATATATAGCTTATCAAAAATATGATGTCAACACTAACGTCTTCGTGGCGTAGCGGTGTACCGGTTTGTTAATACTAAACGAACGGAAGACCCAGGTTCGAGTCTCGGGGATTACAATCTTTTTGCGATTTTTTTTTGCTTTTGCGTTATCTTAGAATAATAGGAAGCACTATTCCTTCTTTTTAACATTCAACTATGCGAATATGTATGAATAAAGATAATTGAAAGAGCATTGTATGAATTTTGCGTATTCATTTGGTAGGTCTGAGAATATGTTTATAACTTTTATTTTTTTAACTTAATTTAAACTAATATTCCCATAGATATATTACGCTATACTTACGCATAAATTAATATTCTGTTTAAGCCTCAGAATGCATAGTTTGTAAATAATAGCACATATCTCAATTTTAATTGGCTGCAATCTCTCACACATCACCAACGGTCAGTGTAGGGGGCAGCACCGGACCGACACCGCAGCGTCAAACTGCTATATCCATACTTACTAAGGATATTCCCATTTTTGAAAATAGAAACTTGGTACAAATCGGTTTGTTTCATGATTGTTATGAACAATTAAAATATATTGAAATTTGAAATATAGTATACAGATGTTTGACATTTCTGTATCTAGAAATTTGAAACTTGATGCGATTGACTGATATAACCACTACAAAAAGGAATATATGAAAGTCATCTATCAATCATTCATGAGTATATAATAACGGCTATAAATCCAAAAAAAGGGTAGCTACAGCTTCAGAGAGAGTAATTCTTTATCCACTTTTGGAAGTTAAATGGGGAAAAGGTAGTCAAATGGGTCTCCAACTGCATCGCCCAATAATCACTTAAAAAGCCTTAATGTTCTTTATATCTATTACTTATTATTAATATCAAGCGCTGAGTTAGGACCTAGTTTGTGTTACCATAGCACTAATCTTTAGGTCAAAAATATTGTTTTTTCACTTTTTGTATTGTTTTTTATATTGTATGGTGTAATGTTAACATAAATAAACGAGTTATCTATCTATCCATCTATTACAACAAATAACAGAAGTTAAGATAGTGTTTTGGTATTTGGGATTTAAACCGGATGCAAAAAATTTTGTCCACGCGGACTTAGACGCGGGAACAAAGCTAGTCCTAAATATGTGCTAATCTTTCTTTTATTGCCTTTCTGTAGAAAATATTCCCAATTCAATAATACCACATTTTGCTGTCGAACCTTGAACCTTCTGAGGCCCATTGTTTGTGATCATGCCTCTGTATCACATAATTGATGAGTCAAACTACTCAAACTCCACGTCTTGTTTATTGTTTTGAAACTTATGGATAGTGACATTTGAACAAAAAGAAACATTTTATGTGAAAATGTAATGGGTTTTTAAACTGTTTTTTTGGTTTATCGAACTCAAAAGACAGTGTTTCGACCAAAAACAGAAATGTGATTTCTACTGCTGCCTCATTTTATCAAGACAAAAAGTTTACAATTATAGAGTCCCTAACTAAGGACAGGACTACCAATGCCAAAAAATACCTATATCAGCTTGCCCTTGGGGGATATAACTTCAACCTATATAACAATCTTTTTTAGCATTTTGCTCCAAGTACAACGTACTTATGCTAGTGCAAGCATAGTCCAATTAATCGTATTGTATATTAATGGCCACCTTTGACATTGCGACTACTATTACTGGTGTTGTAATCAGAATGTGTTTGCATCGCGTAATGACGATGTGTCATTGTATTCATTGTTCCCAAGTCATTACATACATTTATCCTTGGTATCCTAATGTATGCAATTTTCCTCAATCTTTAATTGATTGACGAGCCAAAGGTGTTTTCTTGTACTTCAAAGACTGTTTGCGTTTTGATAGGGCGACAATTTTAATAAGCTATCTCCTGCCAAATTCGGATATATGCAGTGAAAAGGATACGTTTATTGTTTATACGAATGAGGTATATACGCGAGTACAGAATTTATTTCGAAGACGTAAGCGGAGGACACACCTGGACCAAATAGACAGTGTGCTCAAAAAGGCAGGCGTCCGAAGTATGAAAAATAAAAGAGCATGAATGAAAAGATTGATGGATGTCAAGGAAGCTAGAGAGGTTTGCCAAGATCCTATAAATAGGAGATCAATATATCAATATCCTCTGCCTACCTTAATGGAAAATAATGGCGTGAGTATATGTATGTATGAATGTACGTAAGCGTTGCGTTCAGGAGCCTGCGAAGTCCTACTTACACGAGTATATACAATAAATGTGCAGTTACCTACTGTTGATTGGAACGCACATATCAAATATCACACTAGGGTGATAATTACTCTGTAGATTCTGCATTCTTCCTAGCTTAGCGTAACTGAATGCTTCTTATTTGTTTACTGCGATCACAGTTATACGCGCATCCTATATAGACTTACGCTATTAGTAGTATGGGGTAGGTAGATAATAAGCATCACTACTTATTTCCTATAAACGCTATTGACGTGCTCCTTTTAGTTTTTGTTCTTTTCAAATTAGTACTGTTGTCGTTCTCTACTGAGATTACAGTTCACGTCAGCTCTTAATATCTCTTTCAGCGATTTACTTTAATCTAGTCTTTCAACGAGTTATGACATTTTAACATTTCATTTTATATATTTTTGCAATATCATCTTTCACACCGCAATGTTCACGAAACTCTTCATTACAATATCTAACATTTAATTTAAATTTTTTTGTTCATGAAAACCTCATGTGGGGATTATTACTAATAAATAAAGTAGTAGTAGCAGGAAACGCAACTACTTAAACGTGTAAAAGAAATAAAGGATAGAAGAATTTCGCGCTGGCAGTCATTGACACGGTAGCTCAATTGGCAGAGCGACGGGGGCGTATACCCGAGGTCGCGGGTTCGATTCCCGCCTGTGTCGAAATTTTTCTGTCTGAAAAATTGAAAATGTCTTTCCTTTATTTATTCTTTATCTAACATTTAAATTAAACAGGGATCAAAATTTTACTGTCTTTACTCTACTCTCATGTTCTGCTACACCCAACATTCAATGCCATACATAAATCATCTAAATTGTATAAAGCATTTCTTTAGTCCGAAGATATTTGAAGTTCATATTAAGAGACCTAAGTGATGAGGTGATAAAGTATAACAGGGACTCAATACAATAATTTTATATTTGTGGAACTATTCAGTTGCCGACCTTTGCTTTCTGATAAACTGATAATAGTTTGACACAAATACTTAAGAAGTTATTTCACTATTATTTTAGTATTGCTGTGTTTAAATAACAATAGCTCTGCGTATCCTTTATCTGCCTTATGCTCAGTAAAAATTGAGGACTCGATTTGTTTCATGAACTAATTAACTAAAAGAGTTTTTCGTATATCAATATTTAATATTTTTTTAGCGAAGTATTAAATAATACATACATTGGAATTTGAAAACAAGTTTTCAAGTAATATCTGATTACAAACATCCGATACCAATTAAATAATATTATATCAGACTTGTTAAAGTTACTGTTGGAGACGATGAATTACAAAGTAACTTAATTTTAACGTTCAACTTACAAGTATTTTATATAAAAACCTGTTTATTAACTTTGGCGTTCCTAACATCTCTTTATTAACAAATTGATTTATTAATTAATTGTTGTATCGAAATAAAATTATCAGAGATCATTCTTTTATTGAGGATTTAATGATCCTATATCATTTATGACCCCGAACAAATATTTATTTCCATATTTTACTACAATGGAAGGATATATAGGATGAGGATAAAATATTTTCATGGATCCTACCAATTAGTTTAGTTTTTTATGTTTTTAACAATCATTTCAATTGCAAAATTTCGTTAAAATTAGTTGAGCACCAGCAGAGGTTTTTTGTAGTGTTCTATTTTTGCAGTTCTTTTACATTATGCAAAGGTAGTTAATTTTCATCAATAAAATGTGTAAAAGGTTGAACTTGAACGGTATTCGCAAATATCGCGGAGCAGTCTCAATTAAAATTTAAACTAAACTTTCGAATGGTCTAGTTTACCTTCCCCCAATTGTAATAGTTATAATGAGGAGGACAAACAGCCATTACAATTTAAAAATATTCCAAAGCAGGAACTATAGTGAGTTTCTGCGATAAATTTTCATGTTTCATTTGGTTTTTGAAAGTTGGTAACCCTGAGACATTTGAGACAAGTCAACAGAATACACAGAACTTTAATTGAGGAAACAAAGTTTTATAAATTCACCTTTCAAATCATGGACCTTATAATTTTCCAGCTCATTTGCAGTTATTAAAGATAGTAATCTATGACCTTTGTCTGGTCATTCTTAAATATATCTATTATTGCTTGGTTTAAAATGAAAGAGATATTTAAAGAAATAATTTCAATCTAGTACCTGGTTATTTCCATTTGACGACGCCCGTGGTCGAGACGATAGGTAACTAGCTTCTCGGAGATTGCGGGTTCGATCCCCGCTGAGAGCAACATTTATGTGATGAGCAGTATATTTATATGTGCATATGTCTATGTTTTTTTTTATATTAAGTATATCGTGGAGTTATTATCCTATGATACAATGTCTTACTTAGTTTAGGGTTAACTTGATAAACATTAAACATAAACATAAACATATACTCACGGCTATAAATCCCTAGAAGGGGTAGCCAGAGCTAAGGAACTAGAAATTCCTCAGCCACTTTTGGAAAGTTGAGTGGGGAAAAGATGGCAAAATAAAGGTTGTTGGTGATGGGTCTCCAACCGCATCGCCCAAAAATCCCTTAAAAGCCCCAATACCGTTAGTAGCCTCTTACGTACACCCACCGGCAGAAATGGGGTAGTGTTATTCTAAGCCGACATAACACAGCTAACTTGATCTGTGTATAATATGTCCGTATATTTATTATTATAATAATAATTATCATTCAAATTCAATTTCATTTTATTGCTATTATATTCATCGATCTATTATTATTTATCAATTGATACATTTCCATTTTCTATGTTTCTGATATATTTGCTAGCAGATGGACCTTATGATTTACTTGAAATATAATATTATAGGTCGTGCTATATGTCGTTTTTTTTAATACGACGATGATATACGTAAAGATTTCTTGTATTTTATACAAATACAGAATATTTTACTTTGAAATAAAAAAATGTGCAAAGGATTTTTCTCTGCACCTCATAGTATTTCAATATATTTACATATGCAATAATAACCGAGAATTCACACAATGAAAGTGTAAGTATTTGAATTTAGTTTACTTTCTGTTTTCATGTTACGCGGTTAATTTGACGCAAAAACAATGTTTTGTACGATTGTTTAAAATTACATAACATAACATAACATAACACAAACGTTCACGCCGTTTATCCCCGAAGGGGTTGGCAGAGGTACCAATACTTCTGAACTCACATGGCAGCGCCATCTAGTGTCCAGAGAAGGTACCCACGTTTTGCTTAGACAGTGTACTCACGTGATAGGGGGCAGGCCTATTGCCGTTTTTGTACGAATACACTGTCACATGACTAAGTACAACTCAGCCATGTGGGTTTCCTCACGATGTTTTCCCTCACCGTTAACAACCATGATAAATTAACCACACATATGACTTTAGAAAAGACAAATTGGTGTAGGCCCGTCCCAGGATTGGAACTCACGCCCTTCTGTTTTCGGGCGGGTGTTCTACCCACTGGACTATCATGTTGTTTAAAATTACTTACTAAAATGATTAAACGCGCATTTTAAACCATTTCAATAAAAAAAACATACATACATACATACACTCACGGCTATAAATCCCTAAACGGGGTAGCCAGAGCTTTGGAATGAGAAATTCCTCAGCCACTTTTGGAAGTTGATTGCGGAAAAATGGTAATAATTAATGTTTTTGGTGACGGGTCTCCAACCGCATCGCCCGAAATTCACTTAAAAAGCCCCTATACCCTAAGTTGCCTCATACGATCACCCATGGGTAGAAATGGGGTAGGGTTATTCTAAGCCGACACTACACGGCAAAAATATAATTGTAAAATAATCTGTAATAAATCATGCAATTATTTTAATGATACGGATACTCAGGACACATTATTATGCAACATGAGATTTTCTACTAAAAATAGTGAAACTCAAACACGTTAAATACCGATGAATCAAATAATGAGATTACAAATGACAGCCAAATAAAACATTCGAAATGATAACGATATCATCACCGATAATTACAATCACTTATGTGGGATAGGATTAATTGTTGACAGGAGCAAACATACAATAACAATTCAAACTGTTACAAAGGTCATGCACACGCAAATGTTTTCTTCTTTACGGCTTTTTTGTGAATATGACACCATAGTGATAGATTACAGAAATATTGAAGTTTTTGTTTAATTGGGTAAATTCTTGATAAATTTATGACTGTTTATTTTGCTAGGTACATTTGTACACTACTATTTGTACACTTATGGTATGCAATAAAAGTTTGAGTTTGAGTTTTTGGTGACATGTCCGTCTTATTTTTTCAAGACTATTATCTCATCACGACATCGCTAATGCCATACTGGATGGTAATTGAAAGCTTCAAGCTGCATCTGCTTATTAAAGTAAACTACAGTCTTCTAATGCCGATCGACGACCTGCTTCAAGCGGTTGCAGCAGCAGCTGTGTCTGTGGTTGGCGATGTGATCATAAGCTGTGTTGTCTTTGTAATAGAACCTATGCTCTTCTAGCTATCTATGCTTTAGAATATAATACGATATATTGCTTAAAGGCTCTTGTCCTGCCATTGCTTAAGTGCTGTGTTGTGTCCAAAAAGCACTAACCCGTGTCTTCCCACGGGTATCGTAATAGGTGACTAAGGGTATTTGGGCTTTTTAAGTTATTATTGGGCGATACGGTATCCATCACAAGAAACCCTTATTTCACAGTCTTACTGAGGAGTTCCAAATTCTGAAGATCTAGCTTCCATTTTTGGGAACTAACAAATAGGTATTCATTTATGCAGCATGTCCCTATATTTAAATTAATAAAGCTAGCATTCTCCAAGAAACACGAGACTTTTAAAGTAGTCTAGTGCAATTGAGCAGTGGATGTGGTCTGGCAAGAGCAAATAACAGGTTGAACGGACCCTGAAACCTGCTTAACTCGTGCAAGGACTATAGGGCAATAATTGTACTGATGTACGGTGTATGTATTGTACGGTGATGACAAGATATATTACTAGGCTTAACGTAATTTCCTTTGATGGAAACGTTTTGTCCCAAATGAGATGATGATATTAAGTTTGAGTTTCTAAAATGCCGTTTAAGAAATGAGGACCAAACTCGACTAAATGGTCAAGGACTAATTAGGTGATCATAGTTCTTCTTGTTAGTATATGACTCACTATACTATATGACCATTCCTTGTTTTGTTAATTTAATGAGCAGCGTAATTTTCGATGCGCACCTAATATAACAAACAACTGTACAAAAATATAACTGTTAAAAATTATACTATTTTGAAGTAAGTTTTCACATTTGGTATACAATAAATATGCAAAGTAACTTTTGCTGCATCCTGCTGTGTTCAACTATCATTAAGATCATTTTAAAAAATCCAGCTATAAAAGTAAGAGGATTCATAAATAGCCGGTACAAGTAGGTTGCACATGCACAGTCAATGGAAAATCCTGAATACATAAACAAATGCAAACCGCAGTATGAATCGAACAAGCTTATTGTCTGTCTTAAGATTCGGCATATTAAACTTTGTGTGTGAATAATAAAAGGTAGTGTTAGTGCATTATACTTAAAATATGACCCATGCAGTTTTTCGTTACTTTGTCAAGGAAATAAAGAAATTTTTGATTTTGATTTTTGATTTTAGAGACGAGAGACGAGAGGAATAAGGAGAGTGAAATAAGATTATTTATGGAATGTGTTTCCACCTACATTAGCACCTATGAGTTTAAAAGCTCCAGTCCCCTGGGTCGGTTTATACGACAAATACCTCACATGAAAATATTTTAGTGCAAAAGCTATGCCGCACTACGCAGACCGGTACTTCACTTATTGAATCCACAATATTTCCAAAAGTTTAGGGTGATATCATAACTAATCTTTCATAAATTAAGATCCTTTTACCTATCTGAAATCTTTTCTGTTTCATAAACAGCTCTATAAAGACTAAAGCTTTTCAGCATGACCCATTTATCCGACAAAATAGCCCACAGAAATGTGAAATAATTTCACTTTATCTCTAATCAAATAAATTTAAAAATATTAGTTTGAGAAGAAAAAATATACAGAGTCATAGTTTTAAGTATCCGTTCATGGTTAGCCAATAATACGATTAAAGTGTCAATAATTATTATATCAAGCAAAACTCTAATCCAAAACCTAGATTATACAAGCAGTTCGACTCGACTGAGCGAATAAATAAATAAGTCTAGAATCAGTATCAAGAGCAAGTGGCCTGAATATTTTCAATGTTAACTGTACGATATTCTCAAGGCAACACGCTGCTCGTACTTTCACTGGCAGCCGCATTTCACGGAACCAATCTTCGAAGCCTCTTTGCAGTCAACTGCACGAGATGAAAGGTCATTAGAACGAGCACAGCTTTTAAGCCACACACTAGTGGTTTTATAATTATAGTTTTTAAAAAACCTTCAGTGAAGAAAAGCTCATCGCGTCGCGTCTGACGCAGAGGCTGGTCTTTAAGTTCGCAATCGGACCTACGCCAATGTGTCTTTTCTTGAGTCACAAGTATTGTTTATTTGTCAAGGCTGTTAACGTTGAGGGAAAATTTCCACAGCTGGGTTATTTTACTAATATACTTCATGTAGTAGTAGAAACTTTCAAAGTGGCGATAGGACTTGAAACACCAGGGTAAAAAAAACACGTGATGATCAAAAATTGACGATGAGATAGAGAATGGAAGAGAGAGTTAAATTATAAACTGACGTAGAATACTTTTGAATGATATATTTCTCATATTTAGCTAAAGTACAATCGGTTCGCCTGAAAATTCATACATCTCCATAATTAATGCTGCATTAGAAAATGCTATGGCATAAAACAACAGGCGCTAAAAGTGTGAAGGATAAAAGGGGTTGTTTGAATAGATTGCCAGCTTGGTAGGTTTGCCAGAAACAAGAAAAGTGCGATCGATAGTCTGCCCTCCCCAATGAAGTCCAATGACGAGAGAACATATAACAGAGTATTGTATGTTAGGTTTACTAAATTGTTTGTCATTCATTATCCTGATATTCATAACTCAAAAGCTCCTTTTTTTGTTGCTGAAAACTGATGTTTTTCCTCACCGTTAACAACCATGATAAATTAACCAAGCTCATGACTTTAGAAAAGGCAAATTGGTATATATTTGAACCCATATCGTCTGCACGATAAGCGGACTTCTATCCACTGAGCTAGACAACAGTAACATTTATAATAAGTTGCCTTGGTATGAATACTGTTGATAGAATGTTGGTATTTTGAAAACATTGCAGAGCTGATAGCTAAACACTGTTGTATGCATATAGCTCATCATGTTGTGTAATGCTATTCCTCACTCAAGTAACGGTGAACGAGGCTGTTTAACCACACACACTGATTTTCGTATAGTGTTTTGCATATGAGAATGCCAACATACTAATTTGTGTTATTTTATTAAGTTTTATACAGACATATACTCACGCGTTAGTTTTCATTGGGGTTGACAGAGACAATCTATCGCCAATTTCTACGATCCTGGTAAACCTCTCGAGTTTCATTAACATTTATTCATCTTTTTATATATGCCCTTTTATGCATAACATTTAAAAGACTGTCTTTTTGAAATTTTTACATATTTGATCTAAATGTGTCTTCTGTGGTCGTCTTCTTCGACATTTTATTATTACCAATTTATTTTCATGCATCGTTTCTACGTGCATTAAATTTTCTAGCTTTTTTACAAACCATACTTTTATAAAAAACCCGTGATAGCCCAGTGGGTAGAACACTCGGTTGTCGTGCAAACGACTAGTGTTCAAATCCTGGGTCGGGCCTACACCAATTTGTCTTTTCTAAAGACATATGTGTGGTTAATTTATCATGGTTGTTAACGGTGAGGGAAAACATCGTGAGGAAACCCACATGGCTGAGTTGTACTTAGTCATGTGACAGTGTATTCGTACAAAACGGCGATAGGCCTGCCCCCTATCACGTGAGTACACTGTCCATGCAAAACGTGGGTACTCTGAACACCAGGTGACAAAGTCACGTGATGTTCAGAAGTATTAGTACCTCTGCCAACCCCTTCGGGGATATTCGGCGTGAACGTTTATGTTTTATGTTTTATGTTATACTTTTATACAGCACTGTTCAGTAATCATACTTTTTCTTCGACTCAAAGGTTCTAACATTCAAGCCGTAAATATCGGAAGAGGTGGCAGAGGTACTAATACTTCTGGATATCACGTGAAATTGTCACCTGTTCAAAGTAACAGAGAACAAATGAAGATATATACAGTAATCGATTTTCTATCATTATATCAATGGGTTATAAATATCAAGATGGATTGGTCACATGCGAACTGATTGTACCTAGCCGTATCAAGGATTTGGTATGAGTTTTAATCATCATAATCTGTTTTGATTAGTGCATAAGTAGCTACGTAGATATTCCGTTTTATCAATAACATAGCAAGCAAGTTATCACATAAAAAAATGGGCACAAAATATGAAAACATAATGGTGTTTTGTTGGAAAATAAATGCACACTGGCTTTTGTTGCACACTTTTTAGTTCTTCCTAATTTAAATTATGAACGGTGTTAGTAACTTTCAACTTTATTTTAGTTTTATTTTATTTATTTAGTTTTGAAACAACTGTAGAACTTTGCAGCACAAATAAAAGAACAACGGCTACTATATATTAGGCACAGACGATATAGTTAGGGTTGTTCTTTAGCCGTTTTATTTACGTGTATATGGAGTACGTAGTATCGTGTGTATAAAATTGCTTCATTCATCACTGTCTAGTTATAATTATAACATGCACTGACATGGCAAGAACATTGAAAAATTAAGAGTTATCCGTGACTGGGTCAAACCAAATTAACATACCTACACCGTTAGTTTCTTTTATGAATAAAAGTGAAGATTAATTATAATTGCCGTGTAGTGCCGGTTTAGAACTTCACTACCCCTTTATACCCGCGGGTGTCGTAAGTGGCGACTAAGGGTATGAGGCTTTTTAAGTGGTTTTTGGGTGATGCGGTTGGAGATGCATCACCAATGATACTTCATTTCTACCATCTTGTCCCTTATCAACTTCCAAATGTGGATGACGAGCTTCTAGCTCTGAAGCTCTGGCTATCCCTTTTTGGGATTTGTGGCCGTGATTATATATTTTTATGTATGTATTAATTTTAATAAGGAACAAGTAGTGAAATTCTGCAAAACTGAAAAAATCTCATAATGCTCCTAAAGTAATTGATTACTTGTTGAAATGATAGAGCAAAGGTTTCATCGATTCAGAGGTGTCTTTGAACAGAAATAAAAGCCTGATTACAATCAATATTACTCAGGGCATTGTCTGTACATACACATATTACGTGAAAGCACAACTATTGCCTATGTTTTACAGGAACAGGACGAGGGTCAAATGACTCTTAGACCTCGAAATCCCCTCGCGGAATAAAGATAGGTCGCTTATATTATAAGAATGTAAATGCAATTCAACACTGCATATTCCACCGAGGAGCAGACGAATCAATTGATTTAAATAAAAACATGAAATAATAATAATTTGTTATGACACGCCGCCGCCGGTATCATACCGGAATTCAGTTATTTTTACATTGCCTTTATCAAAATGTGTTGTTTCATACTTTAATATTGTTCAAATAGTTATAGATCTGTGTGCATGTGCAATTTTCTTTTTAAATAGTAGCATGCTTTCTCTATCCCTATTTTAATTCAACTTCTGAAAACAGTCCTCTTTTCTTTTTGACTTAGTTTGTGTGAAGAGATTCAAATTTTAATTAGGAAAGTTAGCTTTTGTAATTTAAGATCCATCGACGCACCCAGAAAATATTACACAAAAATATATAAATGAATACTAGGGAATCGTGAGCCTGGATGATAAAAACCTATAGTCTCTGCTTACCTGGGAAGTAGCAGCCTCAGTAAATTTAATGCAGAATATTTTTATTGTTATATTCAAAAATTTAGTTTAACTCACCCAATAAATGTAACAGAAGCACGGGTTATAAAAAAAATCCACACAAAACTTTTTTCAGTTTAAATAATTTCGAATATTTTATTTTTTATTCCGAACGTGCAACGGCTGAGCATATACAGCCAACGAACGCGCGCACCTGTCACTATCGCAGAGTGAAATCCCGCTTCAGAACGCACCGCACTCGCGAGCGGATAAGAAAACTCGGTAGCGAAGAGCGGCAACCGTGAGCGGTCGGATATGATACGTGATAGGGGGGACGGCTAACATCGGTAATCGCGCGTTGCTATAAAGATGTGCAATGCGACGTATTGCTAAATAGGAAAATGATACAATAGGCGCTGCATAATTTCCTACGCTTATACATCTAAATTTAGCTGTAGTTACAATAGCAACACAACATACTCGCTCCGGGAAATAATAATATGATAATATAGCTTTTACTTTTATAATAGTTTTAGTGTTGTTGCCGATTTGACTTATAGACGACATTGGCTCCATCTAAGAATATATTTTATTGTTTTATACCTTAGAAAGTACATTGAAAAAATTACTGAGAGATTACGTTATTATAATTTAAAATGCATCCCTAGTTTTTTTTATAATTACATGGTTGAAAGAAGATTAGCCTGTAGTTAAAGCATCGTTCATCATTCATCTATGGATACATATTTTTAATTTCAGTTTCAGAAATAAAAGAAAAGCTATGAATTTCAACATTTAATGAGGAAAAATTATAAATGAATATTTACAACGTATAATGTATATTAAATAAATATATTAAAAAATATTATAATCACATTGTAATATTTTTTCAAAAGTTGCCGAGTTTTGTTTAATTCTGCAGAATTGTTTAATGGCAGTTGAGTTAGGCGACTCTAAACTACCAGATTAGGGTATTTTTATCGTCAAAAGTACCCACTTTAAATAAACCCAAATATGGTAGTTTAGATTCGACTCAAAGGTTAACACAACCAAAGTATCATCATGATAGAAGACACAGAAAAGCCAATAAGTAGCAAGAGTAGAAAATGATATGTAGCCCCGTGCAAAATGGGACCCTGCGCTAACCTGTACTAATTTTATTTTATTTTATTGAGGAAACAAACAGTAATTTTAACAAACATGTATAAAGTTTACAAGGACATATCATAAACCTATCGTTCCCTAAATATATAGAAACCATTGAAATTAGCGTAGTTTGGTTCTAGCTAGGTGTAGGTATGTTTAAATAGTTACAATACATTCTACAAGTTACAAAAGGTTTCCAAGTGAAATACAATAAAAATAACAAAAGTAATAAACATAACAATAACAACAAAAGTAATTTTACACATCCAAGAATAGTTTTTTAAGGCATCTTAGAAATGAGCTTCAAATATTTTCAAACAAATCAATTTGAGAAGAAAATTCCCTATTATATAAATCAACGCTACGTCTAAAGAAATTATTGCATGTATAAACAGTTCTATGTTTAGAGAATGTAATAATTGTTACGAGCACCTTGTGTGGGTATACGGAATGAAATTTTTATACATACATACATATACTCACGGCTATAAATCCCTGAACGGGGTAGCCAGAACTTTGGAATGAGAATTTCCTTAGCCACTTTTGGAAGTTGATTGGGGAAAAGATGGTAATAATAAATGATTTTGGTGACGGGTCTCCAACCACATCGCCCAAAAATCACTTTAAAAGCCCCTATACCCTTAGTCGCCTCTTACGATCACCCACGGGTAGAAATGGGGTAGTGTTATTCTAAGCCGACACTACACAGCCAAAGCACTAGAAATTTTTATATACATATTAATCAATTAAATTAGGTTTAAGTAAGCCGTTTAGTGTAAGTTTATAATAGCGCCAAGAAGCATGAAGCAAGTAATCAATTCACGCACAAATCGAGAAATGCCAGGGTACAAAAATTTACGTGGTAGAGCCGAGGCTGAACCTACTAAACTACCTCTACAACTTATATCCCACCGAACTCAGGGTCTACGGAATTTGATGATTTAGCCGTAGCTTACCACACTGGACTAGTAAGGATTGAAAGCGGATGACGACCGCTGAGAAATACCGCCATAGCCGGGACAGACATCTTTACGTGTCCTCCGAAGCACTGAATCCTTTAAAAAATATTCGGTTAAAAAATCAGTTAGTTCAGCCTGCAATATTATAAAGAACTAGCTTTTTGCCCGCGACTACGTCCGCGTGGACTACATTTTTTTTGTATCTGGTTAAAATCCAAAATTGAAAATTGCTCGCGAGCGAATCAATTCAATCTCGTGACTGACACATTTGCGCGCGCTTTTACTCCGGCAAAGTCTATGGGCCAATTTTGACAATTTATAAATTACTAACAATTTAACTAATCCAGTTATGGAAAATGTATGAGTTTTCGGTAAAACTTCAGATGGAGACCTTCAATTTGATACCTGAAATTTTCTACCTCTCGTTTAATATATAAGGATGCTATACATATACATTTTAATTTGTCAAAGTATGTCCGATAAATTGACACTTAGAGGCATACTTAATTTACTACACATACTATCAATCTCCAAACAAAGTTAAAGCAACTTTATTTCGAAGTCACTACAATTATTGTCAATGAGACAAAAATAAATTTATGTAGAACCGCAACATTTGCAATAGAAAATTCTACAGGCTTAGTATAGTAATTATGACAAATATATCAACAAAAACTCAAACTGAAATGTTCACACCGCATAATCCCGGAGGGGTGAAAGAGGTGCTAGCACTTCTCAACATCAAGTGCCATTAATGTCACCTGGTGTTCCGATTACCCACGTTTGCTTGGACAGTGCACTGACGTAATTAGGGACATGCCAATGCCACGTGGGTTTCCTCGAGATGAAGTTAACCACACATAGGACACTTAAAAAAACACATTGGTGACGGCCCGAGTCTGTATTCGATCCCATGCCACATCGTCACTATCCACTCACTGCTCCTCATCCTAATTATGAAGTTGAATGAGGAGAAGACAATAACATAAAACGTTGGTGATCTTTTGCCACATTTGCCAAAAATCACTTTAAAGCCTTCCTCACAGCCGCGGTAGTTCCCTTCAGTTTGTGCTTTAAGTTGAGGCACCGAGCCCTGTAATGACACACTTGACATACAAACACTTTTAAAGTAAATTGACTAATAATATTTCACTAGAAAACTTATTGTTAACGAAAAGAAAATTCTAAAAGGTAATGGTGCCAAAAAAAATAATCTATGCTTTTAACTTCAAATCTTTTCTCTTAATTATATATTAATTATATTAATTATGTTGGTAAAGATAACTTAGTGATATTATTCGAAAATTTAACTCCGAGTCCATCAAGGCAAGTTCCTACACCGCAATGCACGAACCGCATTCATTAGTAAACTGTAATTCCCCGCGATCGTCATAGCCACAGTACGAAATAACTATACTTATTATATGAGCCTGTAAGCCAACCTCTTTTTACCTCAACATTACCTGTTATTCCCGTCATTGACCTGACTTGCATTCTCATATACCGGTTCAGCGAAAATACTCTATAGTTAAATAGGATATTTTATTCCAAAACCTTCACGTTTCTACTGTTTTCTTCATCGCACGAAGAAAACAGTAGAACCCTAGAGTCTAGACTCAAGACGATGTGATTATATTTTAGTAAAGTGAATGGGAGCAACAATTCCTTTGTCATATTTGGAAGTTAGTAAGGAAATAAAACATAAAATTATTTTTCATTCTTTCTTACTTTATAATGATTGTTAGTGGTGGGTTTTAAATACTTTTGCTTCCTTGTTCTTGTAAGTTGTGTAGTGACAACGTTCGGACCCGTTTACACTTAGTTCCGTTGGCAGTAAAATGCTTAAAGCTAAATGACCTTGTAGAATAAATTTACAACTGATTTATAATTATAACAGTAAACCAAGTTTTTGATTAGCACTTGCGGAGATTCGTATAATAGATAAAATTTCGACAGGAATTAAATTTAAAGTCTCAACTTCTATAGTTTTTGATCCAATAATGTTATCTTTTTTCTACAGCTTCTATACGATATTATAGGTGTTATTCTTTGCCTGAAAAGAAACTCTTCTTATAAAAAGACACAAAGGAAGGGTAGTTTGCACATCGCATATACTCTTAGATGTTCAGACGTGTAATGAAAAAATATTACATAAATAAGTATAAAGGCAAACGTAATTGTTACATCGCTTTGCTTTCGTTTAATATATGTTATAGACTTTTGAAAACTCTGCAATGGGCCAAAGTAGTTGACTGAGGACTGAAAAGTATGTGTTTGTACATGAAAAATGCATATTTTTCAGACAATCCTTACCACACGGTAAGGATGCAAAAACTAGGATACACATATCTAGAAGTGAGAAAGCAAAGTTTCGTTTCGTATGAGACACTACACTATTTTTATCATATATCATCAAACAAATAATAACTACATACAGATCCCATACAAATGAATGAGAAATACACTAACGTTTATTAGATAGCCATAGATTAGATAGCCATCAAACTTAATCGATTATGTCGGCGACATCAAATACAATAGAATGCCACTTTAACATTAAGTTCTTTGCTCAGAGCTCTTCCACTAACTTCGTCAAGATGGCCAGCTTTCTCTCATCAAATGGTGACGCTGGTTTCTTAGCGGGTAATGCATCGTCAATCATCATTTAACGTAGCTGATCTCTTAATTCAATGATTTTGCAAAAATGTGAAAAGTTTTTCTTAATATAATCATAAGAAAGTTTGTGGGACCTTGTGTTAAGATATGGATATAAGATCATTTGAGATAACAAATTCGGGAATTGTTTTGCAATTAGCAACATCTTAATTAAAATTTAATTCGCTTGATTTTCATTTCGGCACGTGATTTTGGCTATCGATGACGTTATTGAGAGTAAATTATAACAATCTCTAAAAATTCGTAACATTACAATTTATTATTTTAAATGAAAAATATTTAAAAAGTACAACAAAAATACTTTGCATATCGAATTGTGATTCCTATGCATTCTTTATTACTTAGGAAAAGCGTGGATAGTTCGAGAGTAGTTAGCCGCAGTAGTCAGCCACTCAACTGTATTTTAATTTTATCTCCGGAGAGGGTGGCACACAGCTGATATTCTTTGCCACACGTGACATAATTTAGAGTACTATTTATTAACTGCACACGTTACCAACAACGTTGATACACTTATGCACCGTTCCCCCTCGTACACGTATCTAAATCTAATCTTTATCCAGCTGAAAACCTTATAAACCATAGAAAGACTGTGATAAGACTTTGTAAGAAAATGCTGTATACGCTACCTCCCAAAGTTTTCTCTCGCCGTCAAGAATCTTGATAAATAAACACATCATCCAAAACCCATGGCGCTTTACTAAAATAACTACTCAATTACTTTCTTTGCTTAAATTAGTACGTATAGGTTGTAAATAAGACAACTCAGCCAATAAAAGTGCTACAGCAATGAGCATCATGCCATACTATCATCGCAGAACCACATGATGCCGTTGTTAGTTGCACATACAGACACTCTGGATGCACAGCAATACAATATTCTTAATATTTATGTCTTCCCATCGTAAATAATCAAGAGAATAACGACAAAGTTATCAGTCAAATTAAAGTCAGAAAGTATGGGGCTAACTTGATTTGGTGGAACAGGGCTGGATAACTAATTTGTCTAATAGATCATTCTGCATGTGGGTTGTACCATTATAAGCCGACTCTACTCGACTAACTGCGTTTATGTCACAGTATGATTTAATCATCCGAATTTACGCACAAATTCCATGGGTATTACGAATCATTCAAAACTCAAACTAAACTCAACCGTTCACACCGTACATCCCTGAAGGAGTTCGCAGAGATTCTTGGACTTTTGAACATCATGTGGCATTGTCACGTGGTATTTAGAGTACTCACGTTTTGCTTGGACAGTGTAACGAATTAGAGAAGTCATTTTTGTGAGGTGCGCAAACCGGCCAATGAGAATTCCTTTTCATTATTTCGTAGTCATGTAAAATCCTTTAATGCTTCACCACGTCCCCTCTATCGGACTTACTGCGCTATAGCTTAAAAATGGGTCTAGAAGACGAAAGCGCGAGTCTAAAAGCTTTTGATTTGGTATGCGTACAATAAGAAAAAATAAAAAATGTTATTAGAGTATAAAATGGGCCGATATATTAACGTGATTTTTATAAGAGACAAGTTTAACCAACTCTTGTTCTGCAAAATTCTCACTCTGGGTATTTAAGAGTTAAAGTTAAAGTTTTTTGGTAGTACAAGATATACGATACATACATATACTCACGCCATAGTTCCCATTGGGTTAAGTAGAGTGTATCGATATCCACTTCGCATGATCCTGGCAAACCTCTCGAGCTTCATCTACATTCATTAATCTTTTCGAACATGTCTAGTGCTAGTGGCGTGAGTATTATGTATGAATGTATCAATTCATATTTTTTACCACTTGATTATTGTTATTACAATAACGTATTTTATAACCTTGGATTCCTATGGCTGGATTTCGTTTCGATATGCTATTGTTAATTAAAATGTTATCGAGAATGTAGTTAACATTTACTCATTAAAATACTGTTTCTTACGCCATCGGCTCAATAAACCAATACCAAACCATTAAATAGCGATGTACGGTATTGTTCGAGTAATTCGCACACTTTGATTGGAGAAAGTCTTGTCGGCTTTCATCTTTATCATAAAAACATGCATTTCACTGTAAAATGCGCGATGGCTTTTACAAGATTATTGCGTTATTGTATTGAATTATGGTATTCACGCGAATTGCCATAAGAGGCAGGTCAAACCGTAAATTAAAAGACTACTTTTAGAATCTTAAAAGATGGGTCCTTTTCAGGGTGCCTGAGCGGCACTTTTTAGGGGGCGGCCAAATTTAACAGTGAATAACATAATTATTAACAAAAAGAAAACCGACTTCATAGTTGAAAAACAACCGAAAATAAACAATCTAGTACTAAAAAGTACGAAATAAGTATTTTAGTTGAATATGAGTACTGTGATTAATACCTTAGCAATTTCTTTATTCCACACGCGTCAGTTCAACCTACCTCAATATTAAAATTTTTCTTAAATTAATTTGTGAGCCGGTGCCAGCCTGCGTGATGATTGATAATAATAAGTGTGTATTTTCACACACTTTCGCACTTCATATACATGTACAATGTAGGATACCTTGTAGTTGTAGGGTAAATTGATTTTTGTACGTATTACCATTTAAAACGTAAGGCGATAGATATATATTGTTAGTCAGATAATATATATCTATCGCCTATATATATATATATATAGATAATAATCAGAGATAGATAGTAGGGTGAATTTAGTTTCGTTTGACTGGCACCGACTCAAAAATTAATTTATGAGAATTTTAATATTACATGTATTATATGAAGTGCGAAATACACACTTATTATTATCAATCATCACGCAGGCTGGCACCGGCTCACAAATTAATTTAAGAAAATTTTAATAATGAGGTAGGTTGAACTGACGCGTGTGGAATAAAGAAATTGCTAAGGTATTAATCACAGTACTCACATTCAGCTAAAATACTTATTTCGTACTTTTTAGTACTAGATTGTTTATTTTCGGTTGTTTTTCCAACTATGAAGTCGGTTTTCTTTTTGTTAAAATATATTTTATTTTACGAGTTTTAGAGATGGGTAGACCTGGCAAAGATGCCTCTCGGATGAGGAAGCGACGGTTACTGTATTATTCTTCGCATTTCCGGTATTTCTGTTACTGTACTATATTAAATAGGCTCAACCATATGTAACTTTACATTGTTCTTGAAATCCCTCAAAAGGCGATGGTCTACAATTCTACATTTCAAGAAAGACTCAATCGTTCACGCTGAATATCCCCGAAGGGGTTAGCAGAGGTAGTAATACTTCTGAATATCACGTGACATTGTCACCTGTTGTTCAGAGTACCCACGATTTGCTTGGACAGTGTTCTCACGTTATACAGGTCAGGCCTATCGGCGTTTTGAACAAATACACTGTCACATGATTGTGAGTTTCGACAGTCCCCTCGATCTCCTGGGATGCCATCATCAGATCCTGGTCTCATGGTACTTCCTCGGTAACAATAACTTAACAAAAGAAATGTTTAGTGAACCTGTACTTCTCTTCATAAAAGCTACGAAGAGGAGTATAAATCTATATAGAATGTTGAAAGAACTGTTTCCTAACTCCTAGTGATTGAGGACCCACACCTTCCATCATCAGCTCAGCAGCATAACAATATGATTTTCAGAAGCAAATGCCAATATAAGTTCAGAAAATATGTAAAACGTGGTACATTTGCCTATAAAATTCGAGGGTTCCCCTCGATTTCTCCAGGATCCCATCATCAGACCCTGATATCCTCATCATGGTACCAATCCGGGAGTATCTCCTTTCTAATGAAAAAAATACTAATCAAAATCAGTTCTTAAATGGCGAATTAATCGGCGAACAAACATAAAAAAATAAATAAATATATACGGTCGAATTGAGAACACTCCTTTTTTTGAAGTCGGTTAAAAATATATTAAACGGCGATGCCGCCGTAAAAATAACACGGAACCATTACAAACACACATTGGAACATTTTTTACATTGGAAAAACTGACAGAGGCTGAAGAAGACTTAAACATTAGGAAAAATTAAGACGATTTACTAGTTTTGATGCAGTCATTTTCCTTTCTTTTCTTGTTCTATGGAGACTGGCGAACATGGAGTGAATAATGCAGAATAAAAATATTTACGAAGATATAGGTATTAAGCAATAAAAGTAGATGCATATTTTTTTATTAAAGCAGTATGTAAAGCAGTAAAAGGTAAAGGTAAGCTTCATAAAGATATTGATAAGAAGGGGTCGATAAACTTGAAAACTACTTGACGGATTATTTATACAGTTTTCAGCAATAGAAAGAGTAAATGTTGCAAAAAGTTTAGTTATATAATTTTTGCGAGTACACACTACGCTACGGTATGTACATCGCAGTATGAAAGAATTTCTCAAGCTGAGTACAGATGCAAATAACAACTTAGTACCTATACAGGGGGGTACATATACCCTTCAAGTACGTAGGTCTCGGGTTCGATCCCCGGAGGGGGGAAACTCACAAATGATAAATTTGTAAGATTTAACCCAGTCTGGAAGTATATTGCAGGCTTGAATCACCTGATTATCCGAAAATTAAGATGATTCCGTGCTTCGGAGGGCACGTTAAGCCGTCGGTCCCGGCTACTATTAAGGTAGTAGTCGTCAGTCTGCCAACCCGCAATTGGCCAGCGTGGTGTCAATCACACACACAAAATCACCCTATATAGCGAGCCCCTTGGTGGGGACGTATACGTGTGAGATACAGGGGGGGGGGGCACTCACGGACTAACCACCGCCGAGATCGAGTAACTTTAAATTAGTACTTCCCTTGCCTACCACTAGTATAAGCCTCCAAAAGACGCGAGAGCACACAGTATGACAGTATAAGCCTGTCGCTTGATCACCTTGTTAGGTCTCTTTTCTCCTCTCTATCATATATATCTTAATTTAATTACACACACCTTTGCCCCGCCAGGGACAAATCGCTGAAGGAGACAAAAAATAGAGGACACCGATTAAACTAAACTATAAAACGAAGTCATGGATTAAAATATGCAAAAATTATATGATTTTTCAATTCCTATTGAGATTTCCTCGGCAAAAATGTAGATATTTTTTAACCACCTTCAATTTCCATCCATTACCCGGTCGGCCTTCACTTGCCCGGTACACATAAAGTCATGGTAAAGCCGCGAAGGCCACAGTGCCAGCAACAACAGGTACTTTTCAAAAAAGACGCACAATTTGAGAGCCTTCTATTTTTAAGTCCGAAAATCACAGGGGCGGATGTTAGTATCAAGAAAATTTGTAAGACTTTTCGTTACTGACTGACTGATGACAACGCACAGCTGAAACTACTGGGCGTAGGAATAGGGGGATAAAATTAGGCACGTTTATCCCTTAGGAAGAGTAGGAGGGGAGCGTTAAGACAATATTTTATTAAATTCTTTGGGCAATAAAAAACAGGTTGTCATGTGACAGTAAAAATAGAACTACTTTACGTGAGGAGTTGAAACTGGTATGTGGGCTTCTGAGGAATTTGTTATTGAGTCCTACAAAAGGATTTCATGAAATTTCCATGGTGTGGTGACGAGAAAAAACGGGATATGCTGGTATCTGGGTTCATTATGGAATGTACGTAGGTGATTAAGAACGGATTTACCAAAATTCCACAAGATAGGAAGTTATCGCAATTTTAAGATTTAACTGATACTAGTTGACATAAGATTTTAGTTTTTCAGATTGCCAGCATTATGGTGAGTAAATTAAAATCGATTGTAATTTAACTTACTTACTTACTTATACTCACGCCCATTATTCCCATTGGGGTAGGCAGAGACTATCGATCGCCACTTAGTACGATCTTGACAAACGATCATTGTAATTTAAATCTCGCACATAATTCATCTAGAGGTCAGTACAAATCAAACCAGTAAATTAAATTACATATGATAATAAAAAAATAAATTAAGATCAGAACTGCAATCTGTGATAACTGAAGATAATCTGTGAATATCGAAACACACATTCAGCAAATAAAGAGCGGATGAATACGTCGGGGCAAGTTTTTGGGCTAACTTGTATCCCCGAAAATAAATAGGAACACATTATCTCTATCGTCTACAATGTGCAAAAGTTGCAAAATATATAAACTTGAGAATCGCGCTATTGTACTTCACCTCAATAGTGCTAAGGGAAGGGAAGAACTTCTATCGGCTGTGAGTGTTTATGACAAAACACATCTACAAGTACAAGATAAACTGAACATTGCTCTCCTGGGCATCGGAGGAGAAAGGCACCACATTTAAAAATCGGAACATTTGTCCCCATATAATAAACTTCTGCTCAGCCTAACTACCCAGATGCAATGCGTTTTCTAATTATGCTAGAAAGCCATCTACTCTAGCTTGGAAAAATATATTAGAAGCACTGCAATAATGGACAACCCTAACATCACAATAATACTATAAAGTATAGGGCCATTTACACTTTGCGAAGTGTGATGTGATAAGTGTAAGCGTTCACTTAACGCGATAAGTCTCAAGTGTTAAGAACTGATTCTATTCACTCGCACTTAACACTTAACACTAATCACTTCTCGCTTCCGTTCACACTTTGATAACTAAACACCTGCACTAATCACCTGCAGTGTTAACTAAACAAAGTGTAAACCGCCCTTTAGGTACGTTCAGTTCCGAATGTTTATGGATTAGGTCATCATTAGCTCCCCCTTTATTGCTTAACTCTTTGGATTAGGTGTTGTCCCACGTGAATTGCTTGCAGTCACAGCATCTCAACAAAGATCTTTGCACACCACGCGCCTTGTAACTGAATCGCGCGTCCACCCACCTCCGCCACACCCACGGTGATGGCGTGTTTTTTTTTATGAAGCGACGTTGACGTTGGCAAAAATCTTCTCCACGAATGCCAAAATATTCTGTTCTGCCACTTCTGCCAAAATATTCATCATCATCATTACGTAGTAATCTCTATATAGTTTGTGATCATCATCATCATCATTTATTTTCAAATGGTGCATGTTTATAAAGATAATCGCAAGTTCTGATTCATTACATTTCTCAAAACCCGGTCTATTAAATCATCTGTCGCGTGTAATTTACAGAACAATGGCTCATTTCAAGCTCATTGAATCTACCAAAGCATCAGATGTGATACCGGTGAAGAAGTATGTGTCTGAAAAGACCGGCTTATCTGTTATCATAGCTAATGTTGAAGGTCCAATAGTGAATGGTTATTTCTGCCTAGGTAAGTCAATACTTTTAGCTCTACCAGCTCCGATAAACTTTTAAAAAAAATGTACATTCATATTCGCATTTTTTTTGCCAGCTACCGAAGCCCATGACGATGACGGTCTACCCCACACGTTGGAGCATCTCATCTTTCTCGGATCAAAGCGATATCCTTACAAGGGTATTCTGGACTTGTTGGCCAACCGTTGTATGGCTCACGGAACCAATGCATGGACAGACACAGACCATACTTGCTACACAATAGACACAGCAGGTGATGCCGGAATGTTGACACTGTTGCCCATATACTTAGATCATATCCTTCATCCGACTCTTACTGATGAAGGTTTCATTACTGAAGTGCACCATATTGATGGTGAGGGTGAAGATGCCGGTGTTGTTTACTGTGAGATGCAGGGTCGTGAAAACTCTGCTGATAGCAGGTATTGAAAAAAATAATTGTACATACATACATATACTCACGGCTATGAATCCCTTGAAGGGGTAGCCAGAGTTAGGGAATCAGAAATTCCTCAGCCACTTTTAGAAGTTGCGTGGGAAAAAGATGGTGGAATAAAGGTTGTTGGTGATGGGTCTCCAACCGCATCACCCAAAAATCCCTTAAAGGCCCCAATACCGTTAGTTGCCTGTTACGTACACCCACCGGAAGGAATGGGGTAGTGCTATTCTAAGCCAACACTACACGGCAGATTTAATTGTATTAAAAGAAAATTGATGTGTAGTGTCAGCTTAGAATAACAATTCCCCATTTCTTTGCTTCTGTTCAATTTATAGCCGTGAGTATATGTATGTACGTAAAAATATATCTGTTTTATTTTAGGTGTGATTTGAAGCTATTGAGAGCAATGTATCCTGAAAGTGGTTATTCATCTGAAACTGGAGGTATTATGGAGAATTTAAGAATTTCAACTGACAACACTAAGGTGTGTAAGATTTAAACAAAGAAATAAATATTAGACCTTCCAGTTCTCTGAGACCAAATGGAGGATTTTTGGTAACACACAAAACTCTTAACTCAACACCCCTTTAGTAAAGCATACAGAATTTTCTTTCAAAATAACATTGCTTAAAAACCAGTACATTGAAGTATTCTGAGACAATTTTTCTATTAATGGGTATTTCTTGCCTTAACATTTTATCGGCGCATAAATATTCAATCACTTAAATACCCCACTAAAAAAGTAAGCATTGATATTACAGCTTGCTTCATTAAACAATTTTAATCCATTTTCATTCCTATAAAAAAAATCTTAAGTTCTAAACAGAACTCTGAGAATTGTATAAATGTATGCTTTGTTGGCAAACCAATTAAATAAATAAATAACTCATCAGTCATCACCAATTAACTCATTACAGGTTCGTAACTTTCACAAGAAATTCTACAGACCTGAGAACTTAACACTCATCATCACTGGACAAATTGAACCAAAAAATGTCTTTGAAGCCATTTCTGTTGTGGAAAATGATATTCTCGAAAAGGTAATTATAATATGTAATAAATTTTATCCCTGATAGTAAGAGTAACAGCAAATTTCTTTATTTAACATTTTTAATTTTTAATTTTAAAACGCGCATGAATACAGGCGCTTGCTTCTACTTCACCTTTAATCCTTAACATACCTGTATATTATAAAAGGTAATATGTAGGCAATATTCTTAGGTATTGTAAAGCAATATCAAGTATTATTTTGCGCAACATAGTAATAATACCTAAGTGTCACAGGCTATGAATAAGTTATTCTCAGGCGGTCTTACTCACATAAATTTAACATATCAAATGGCCTCAAACAAAAAGAATATAATATCAAAATACAAATCAAACATAAAGGTTTTTTTTAAATTGGTAAAACTGAAACCCAAAGCATCAGAGGGTTTTGTAATTAACCCAGCTTGGTGGGGCCTTGTATATGGAACACTAGCTTTCCGCCCACGGTTTCGCCCGCGTAAAACTCGGTTATATTGCGGTATGAAGTACAACTATAAGAAAACTTCTCATTCCTACGATTTCCCTCGGGAATATCATTTTTTTCCGGGATAAAAAGTACCCTATTATTTAATCCAAATTTCTAACTATACGATTGCGAAATTTCAAAGCAATCTGTTGAGTTGTTACGGCGTGAAAGCGGAACAAATAAACAAACAAACAAACTCACTTTCCCATTTATAATATTAGTAAGGAAGTAAGGATAGTAAGGATTACCATACAATGGCCAAACCAGCAACATTAATTGGTTTCCAAGTTATGTGGATATACTATTAATAAGCCTCAGCACTTTGGTTGAGTAGTTCTTAGAGCAGTTACAATCCCTGGGGAGCAGTCATTTGTAGAGCATAGACTATAACTTGCATTGTATGGAAAGAAGCTACATCACAGAATGTTGCGCGAGTTTTATTACGTTTTTTTTTAAAAAAAAGCAGTGTCAAGTTTGTTAAAATGTTAGGGAAAAATATTATGAGCAATGTCACATGGCTGAATAAAACATAGTCATTTTCTGTATTCATACAGACTGGCAATAGACAGGCCATTCTAACTTTTTCCTACTGCCAGTCAAACAAGGTTGTAAAAGAAAAAAAACCTTGCCTCAAATTAAAAATTATTAGCTACTTTATCAATCGTAAACTATATAACAATCATTTTCATTCCAGAGAAAAACAGAAGCACAAGAGCAATGGTCGAAGCCTTGGCAGACAATGCCACCACCGCCAAAGTATGGGGAGTTCAAGGAACAATGGCCATCTGATTCTGAGGATTGCGGACAGGTTAGTGAATCTTATTTTATTTAACATTGTTTGGAAAACTCACAGCAACTTTAACATATATAATTATATAAATATAAATCATAACATTTCTATAAGCCAATTAAGAGTTTTCACAAATATTTGCCCAAATAATTATAGTAAAACATTGGGTTTGTAACACACTTGGTAACTGAACTAAATTAAATATATATTTAAATGTACATATATATAAGTATGTATATGTATATCAAAAGTTACACTAGCTTTCAAAATACTGCCTTGCCAAAACCGATCTTAATGTGTGGACCTTTGAGTTGAATATATCAATATTAATTTTTTGACTCATATCATTTATGTTTTTAGTTGCTCTTAAAAAAATGTGTTTTTTCTTTAATTTGTATTGAAATGAATTCTGAACTTATATGAATAATTACCAAAATCCAAAACTACTGTCACACTTAAGGTTTTGTTGTCTCCTCATCAGTCATGATACTGAATTTCATGAAATATGAGAGTTTAACTTCTCAAACTCAAAGTTGACATTATATATCCTTAAAAAGGTGTCAGGGGTGCTTAAACTTCATGTGTAATTTTTGTCATCTCTTCTTTAAATATATTTCTCATTACCAGATCCTGTTCGGCTGGCGCGGGCCGAGCCTACTTGAGCCGCGCGCGCTCCGCAGCCTGACGTCATGCGCCGTGTTGCTGCGGTACCTGTGCGACACGGCCGCGGCGCCGCTGCAGCGCGCGTTGGTGGAACGGGAGGACGCGCTGGCTGGAGACGTGAGTATAGTTTTTATAGTTCATACGCTTAGATAGTGTCGGCACACCCGCACGCAATTTTGGTTATTTTAATATGCATATAAATTTGGTCTAGGAGATCGCCTAGGAGGAGATGGAGGGACGACCTGGACAGGTTTGATCCAGGGTGGTGGTGTACAGCCTCAAACAGAGATGTGTGGGCTCAAAATTGTGAGGCCTTTGCCCAGCAGTGGGAAGTGAATTAGGCTATAATAATAATAATAATAAATTTGGTCCAAATTAGACAATTATGTATGTATGTTTTGTGTGAGCTTGACAGTTGTAATATAAGGTAATATACTAAGAATATCTGGCCAACTTTTGTTCTTTATATAGACAGATATATGCGAATGGTTGCGTTCTCACCTCTCTCAGTAATATCGATTGCTGTTTCAACCAAAACATTCTGAGAGAGGTTTTTGCCCAGCAGTTAGCAAGTTATCCAAACTTATGAACCACTGAAACATTTACTATTATTTCTCGACAGGTATCCTACAACCTAACCGAGAACATAGCGCCATTAATAAAAATAGAATTAGACAATGTGCCATTAGAGAAGTTGGAATCAGCTAAAAAGGAAGCTTTACGGTGCTTGGCTGCTGTGAGGAGTGGTGAGGAACCCCTGGACATGGACCGGATGAGGAGACTCATCAAGAAGCAGCTGAGGGAATGTCTGGCCAGTCTTGAGGCTGATCCTCATCAAGCGGTTGCTTTCCGCTGTATAGGCGATGCTCTTTATTCACAAAATGAGGCAGATGTGAGTAAAATGTAACATAGTATTTTTTTAGTTTAGTTCTTTTGTTGATGGAGATACCAAAAGTGTTGTTTTTAAATATTACAAGTTTCTAATTATTTAGTATTTTTCTATGTGCTTATAGTTGATTCAGCGATTTAATAAAACATATATATATCCATATCTTTGTATTGCCAAAATTTTACAATCATTGATACAACAGCTATTTAGACTCAAAGGTTAAAGTACATAATAAATTTATATCAATAAGCATCCTTACATATTTATCTTTCGTTTCCGCAGTTTGTATGCCGCATGAACCCACAAAATGACTTGAAGGATCTCTTGAAAGAAGAGTCAGCCTACTGGATGGGTATGCTGAAGAAATATTTCTCAGATGAACTCGTCACTATTGTAGGATCTCCGAGCATCGATATGCAGACACGGTAAGTTTTACAATTTGTACCGTTTGAAGTAAAGAGTTTTCCATAAAATGCCACTAATGATAAATAAATAGTTACAAGATAGAATAAAATACAGTTCTTCGGTAGACCAAAGGAATATTTAAAAAAAAATTTTTAGGTACATCTAAAAAGTCATGTTCATGAGCCAAAGGATCGGCTTTTGGCTCAGAATAATTTTAAGGTATTATCCGAACCACCATCCGTCGTATCTTGTCGTCCACAAACACAAATTCGAAACATGAATTCAATAATTCAGAAGAAAATATAAATTTAGCTTTTCGACCGGTTTTTTGTTTGTCAGGGGTATGGTTATTAGGTTATGTGGTTTTTTGGACAACAGTCTATATTATTACCTACACCTACTAAAAACGAGTTTTATTAATCTGTTGCAAAACTCAAAAGCTCTGCCTTCTGGTCATGAATATTTTACGACCGTCAAGTCACGTCAACTGTTTCGCGATTTTAAAATTGCCATTGTTGCATACGAAAAGATGAATTTGACACAGACAATCTTGCAATTTGCGACACAATCAACGATCTCAAGATATCTATATAATCATAGGATATTTGTCTTGAATTCTTGATTATTGATGATAATTTATCTTTTTCTCAATCAGCATGGCGGACGAAGAAAGGAAAAGAATTGAAGCGCAACGAAATGAACTTGGAGAAACCGGTCTTGCTGAAAAGGCTAAGATTCTGAAAGCGGCGATGGCTTACAATGAGGTATGATACAATAATATTAACTGTACATATGCTGTTTATTTATACTCCTCGTTCAGTTTTTACGTCTGCTGCGTACTTAATTTTTGTTAAAAAAAACAATTACTTTTATACTTTTACTCAGTCAGCCTTGCATAAATAATATATGAGAGCGAGATGAGTCATATAAAATCCAAATGATTACTTTTTAGGTTTTGTATGAAGAATTGTGGCTATGTGATACAAATTTGATGATTGATATCGCTCCATGAAATGAGTTAGTTAAGCTCTTGGATTGCGAGATTTGTACAAACTTCTCTAGCTTTCTTAACAATCATATCGTTTAAATAATGCGATTAAAGTACGTGATAGATAAAAAACTGCAAAAAAATATGGAGGAGCACAAATTTTGTGAAGGCTATCTTCCTATCTAACTAATCAACTATTCTCATCAACCTCTCTATTTTCCTGTATCTTGCTGTAGCCTGAAGCCTACTCTTTACGCCGAGAACGATAATTATCATTGTAGTTTCTAAGACTTTCGCGATTGCACATTATAATTTAAACAACTATTATATTTTAATTGTGTTTAATTAAATGATTAAAATATTCGAAAGGCAATAGTTGTTTTAATGATAATTATCATTCTTATCTCTTCTACCAATATTAACATCTATTTCTATCTCCATCGCACGATCGAATTTTAGGATTTTGACATTTTGAAATGTATAAAACAATATTGATATTGGCGCTTTCTAATGAAACCAACGACAACTACGGGGGTATCGTTGGTTTCGACGAATATCACCACGTATTCCTTAGATAAAAATAAAAGAAGAAGATGCGGCGTGAGCGTACAAATTGTCAACTAAATATGGGCCTTATCGGTTTATCACAACACCGCACTACATCCATACGAACTGATACGAACACACACGACATGACGCAAAGATAAAGATAGAGCGATGGGCTCGTATAGTCTGTCTCTGTCACTTAAACATGTCAGATTTCAAGGATAAAATGGCCGAAATTAATAATATTTTGCTTGTAAATATATTTTTGGTGTATTTACGCATGAAACGTGATTCCCTGTGATTTGTTTTTACGCCTTGAATGATTTGTGCACTGAATAAAGGCACAGCCAGGCATTTTAAGCGCGAATTGTATGAAAATTTTAATTTCGATGTCAAAGATTATGTCAGCTCGTCGACTTGAAGTATCGTAGCGGACTAAACTCGACTGAAGCAAACCAAGTACATTGTACTCAGTTTAGTAGGACCACGCGCGGGCAGAGGTTGCCGCATCTTTCTTTTATTTTTATCTAAGACGTATTCTCATATATCAGAAATCTCAAAATACGAATATTCGTTTCGTGTGAGCGAGATAAAAATCAATTTAAATAGGGGTTAGAAGAGATAAGTATGCCTATTATCGTTCTCGATTTGAAGAGTTGACCCTCTGGCTGGTTATGTCAATATATTGACATCATCATCCAATGGTTGTTAGAAAGAGATCGCTCTACTTGTACTTATTTTATTAATCAGCATTTCATATTGAAATGTGCAATACATACTTTATACATTTTTTTAATTTCCAGAGACCCCCTCCCTCGGGCACGATAGCGGCCGTCCCAATTCCGTCGTGCGAGAACTTCAAGTGCTACTCGATCCATACGTGGAGCTCGGACGGGGACAACTGTCCGCAGTTCGATCTCACCAGAATACCGATGTACACCCGAGCGCATGGGCTGGCTACCAATTTTGTTTATGTAATGAGTTATTTTTTATTTGGTTGTATTTGCTATTTGAATTATTGAAAAAACTAAGATAAACCCTTTTAAGCAATTACACAATTAATTGCAAAAAAAGGTCATTCTAATTTGACTTGAGAATAATTGAGACTGACAATCACCAATAATGACGTCGCCTCACTCCGGTTAGTCTGTGAGATCGTAACAACTGTCACTTCTAGATATGATGCTTTAGTAAATATTAAGATATCTTATTGTAAAATTAAATACTTATACCTATTAGCGGACAATTTCAATTAATATCCTATACAACCAATATGCTATTAACATGTTCGCATGTGGTTTACTCTCAAATTTTATTAATTTATATTATGAACATTAAACATTTTTAGAAAATAAGATGGACAAAAATAGTGCTTAATAAAGTAATGTTGAACGATTTACCGCATTATTAAATCACAATTATAATAACACCCGTTCGCTTAATACAACTTGGTCAAGGTGTATTTAGGTTTAAAAATAAACTTGAAATAAACATTGTTCCCACACATTTTACAGATAAACCTAATATTCGACACGACGAATGTAGACGAGAAGACTCGCAAATGGCTCCCAATTCTACTGAACGGGTTGGCAGAGTGTCCAGTCAGAAGAGGTAAAACTCTCATACCCCACGAGGAAGTGATCTCTACCACGGAGCAGTTGACGGTCACGTTCAAAAACGATATTGGTTTTAATAAGTCTGGAAACTTCTCTGTCGGACAGTTTGGCAATTTTGTGCATATTGAAACTAGGGTGAGTTGATATGTAGAATATTTTATTCGATAACTACAAGCTTTATGTAGCTTAAAATATTCCTTTTGACATGTACATTAGCATTTACATAATCTCTATTTAATTCTTGCTCTTCAATCACATTAGAGTTTAAATAGTTTTGCGTTCAAGTTAAACCGTTTAGGTTCTGCAAACTCCAATTTTAATAAGAAATATTTAGAAGCTAGCGACGGCTAATGCAGTGGTATTTATTAATTATAATGAAATATATTAAAATGTTAAGATAATGTGTGTAAATGTGTAATATTATATTTCAGTGTGAGCCGGCAGACTACGAAGAAGTGGTGAACCATTTGTACGAAGTGTTGTATTGTGCTGAGATAACTAAAGAGAGATTGCTGGTGTTCGCGCAGAGATTGATCAATGATGTGGCACAAGTAAGTTTCACTAAAGTTTTTTCTGTGTTTGTTGGCATTAAATTATGTTTTCACCTCTACATATAAGTCGATAATAATTGATACTGTATAAAAATATAGTATTGTTTGTATCTACCCTCTATCAGGCGTAATTCCCGAAAACAGTCAGTAGTATCAGAAAAACTTGCATATATGCCCACTGACATCTGTTCTGGATATTTGCTAAAGTACGTGAATTTAACAAACAGTGTCCTCTGGGAAATAATTAGCGATATATAAATAATATATAAATTAAAAATTATTCTTTATGAAATAACCTAAATATTTTTCCCATAGGTCAGAAGAAACGGTCACAAAATGGTGTACGACATAGTCCGCGACGCCGTCTACGACAAGAACACAAACATCCACTGGTGCACGGTGCTAAGACAACAGCAGTTCTTGAAGGACCTGATAGAGAAACTTAACAATCCTGCCACAGTCGAAAAAGTATTGCAGGACGCTAAAGAAACATTTGCAAATATCACCAAAGAAAGATGGCTTCATATAGCCACTGATTTTGAGAGATATAATCTTAGCCCTGAACCCTGGAGTCGATTTGGATCAGGTGAAATTAAACCGTAAGTATCACTTTTTATTGTATTGAGTTGAGTCAATACTATTCTATTGGTACATCAGGTTATACCTATTTTGTTTTATGTAATCTTCGTAACGTTTTATGCGCGGAATAATAGCATACAATAAAATAAAACACATGTATTATCATAGATATAGTATGCTATACTAACATATATAGATTGGCCAAAACCGTTGCAGGCCGTTATTGTGGCCGTGAGAGGTCCTGCCTTTGACGTTTATGTAATGATATTTGCCACTTACTGCCAATCTATGTACTATTATATATGTGTGTCATGATATTCGAAAGATTAAATAGTGTTCGTTTCCAGTCCGCAGCTATACTGGGACGCTGAGCACTGCTCAACGGACAGCGCTGGCGGCGCGATAGTAGGCTGTGGCGGACTCGAGAGCAGCTTCGTGGTGCGACTGGCGGGCGCGCCCGTGGGCTACCGGCCGCACTGCGACGCGCCCATCAAACTAGCCCTCAACTACTTTACGCAGCTCGAGGTAATGTAGTACTATTTTGCTATAAATATGCTTACTTATCATAAATATTAATGGTAATCTGTGAATTAGTTTGCCAATCATTCGTGTGTGAGTCTTACGGGGCGACTAAAGTAATTGGCTGCTTTTAATAATTCTTTAGCGATATGGCTGCAGGTCTATTAGCAACTGTAGTTTTCCTCTACACAACCATTCCTTATCTTTTTCCAGAACTAGCTGAGGATTTTTTAATTTCAAGGGATCTCGGTTGTTTTCACAATCATTCCTAAACTACAACACTGATTCGATAAAAGCACCACAGGGTAGAAAATGAAATTTTGCGCATATAGGATTTTTATCCCATAAAAATGATTGATTTCGGTGGGACTATATTAATTACAAATACCAGAGGTGATGGCGCCATTTTTTATTGAAAATGTGCTACCTACCGAAACAGAACTTTCATGCGGTTAACACTGTTAAATTTATAACCGTTTACAGTACTATAACTTAAACTATGTAGAAACTCCAGACCAATAATGAAGAACAAAAACATAAAGCCAATTTGAAAACGGATCATATATTTTTTGATCTGGCAACCAATCGAAGGTACACTTTGGTGACATGAGTGTGTGTTGTACATATAGACCAAAGTAGATTTTGAAAGTTCGCTGAAAAGCAAAACTGCTTATGGAGTTTGTACTTAAGCGGGCATTACACGACATGGTGCAAAGATTATGGTAAGAACAGAATGCATCCTTCTTAAGCAATTCTCATTCCACACCCACCTTACTCTCACTCTTCTCAACACACCCGTTATTCAGCAGAGCATCTTCAGGCAAGCAATCACCGGCCTCACTGCTCACACTGTACTTAGCAATCAGTAATAAATAGCTCCTAGCTTCGATATCGTCTATCGACTAAGAGGGGAGTACTGTAGCGACCCCTAGACGGCGTACTCACTTGCAAACTAGCAGCGTCTCTCTCATAATCATACATCGCGGTATCAAAGACCTACTCTAGCTAAGTATAAATACGAATTATAAGTTGGTATACAGCGGGGTGTACTGGCACTTGCCATAATATCTTTGCTATTCTAATAGCTTATTACATTAAAGGCTCATTTAATAATAATAATAAACGTTTATTTTCAGAAAACTTGTTCCATACATTTTGTTACTACAATTGCAAACTTATTATCTATGTTAGTAATTATACCCAATAAACACAAAAAAAATATTTACAAAACAAGCATGGATTGGTCCACGCTCACTTTCTATTATTGAGGCAATAGTATCCCATCCATGTCCGCAGCATAGGGGAGTCCCACCTCTGTGCCAACGTGGGGGGGAGGGTGTTGGGGCTACTGCGCAGGCGCGCTAGCACAGCGGCACATCGCGCGCGCATCACCGCGAACATGGCGGACGCGCTGCACCACCGCGGCAGCCCCAACATCGCCCTGAACGCGTTGTTGTACTGCACTCGGAGCGCGCTGTAGGCTCGCCGCGTGTAGCTTACCCATAGGCTGCATGTGTACAAACACTGGCAATACGACTTAAATAGCGTCACTTTGACGTCCTTGCTACATTGCGCAAACCTACGAGCGAGCATGTTACAACGAACCGACAGCGCCCTCCGCTCTCTCTCAATATCTGTATAATCAGATAAGTTTTCAGTGACCCAGTGCCCCAGATATTTAAATTGGCTTACCTGCTTAAGCTCAGCGCCACAAAGAGTGATAACTGCGGTGCTAGTACGATAAGTAATGAAACACGTCGGGGCGCACGAGAAAGACGTTTTTGTCGATGCAGCCGTAGAGAAGATCCGTTTCTCGACCGTCGCTAGCACAGCATGTAAAAAAAGCGTATGTTCAAGGGCGTGTGACGTCACTGAGCGAATGGTTTCGTGTTTTCTCGACGAGGGTAACGACAACTCCCTTCTTTTGCTAGCACAGTGTTACATTACGCGAAGACATATGTCGACGCTGCGACGACATAGTCATGATATTTCTCGTGGTGAGGTTGGGGTCACGACAACAAAATATAATTACGTAATTTTGTTATTAAGACACAAAAGTTAAATTTTTCATACAATTTTGAATGAGTATTACATATTTAAGTTTAAAACTGTAAACATAGTAAATTTTAATCGCGAAACATTGGTTTAAAATAGCACTACCACGCCTTTTTTGTTATTGTATTTATTTATATTTATTTCACTCTAGATTTGTGAGTTTTAGTTTAAAATTCTTAACTGTTTTATTATTTAAGGTGCAGTGTATGTTTTAAATACCACTACCTTATCTCTTTTCACGTCAATGATTATGGAATATATTTTTAAATAAAGTTTCAAAATGATTTGTTATTTTTAGTTTGAAACTGTACTAAATTACATAGTTTTAGATTTTTTTTGCTGTTACGCTGTGCATCGGTTTAAAAAAGCACCACCCATCTTTCGTGTCATTATTTTGTTTATCAATATTTTTTCTGAAGTTTGAATTGGGAAACATGAAATTTAGTTCAAGTCTGTTGGCACAAGCCAATCACAATGAAACTGTTGCGTCGGTTTTAAAAAGCGCTACCCCATTTCGTTTTGCCAAGTTCGAGATGTTAATACAACTTTCTTACATAATTATTATCGACCAATTTTCGATTCACATTTAATCATTAAATTGTCGCTTGTAAACTTTACCGTCTTTTATTTTGCCGCAATTTTCTAACTCTATTAAAATATGCAGGCACAGCTATTTTACCACAGCATCAGCATTATGCTGGGCAACAAAATTGCCCCAAGGTTGCAATCTATATATTGCTTTAGCAATACACTTGATGGCAATATATTCATATATATGATAACACGAAATAGGTATTTGGAATAAAAAACAAGGATTCAAAAAGAAGACATTTATTTATATTATATATATTTATTGTTGAACACATGTAGGGCCACTTTTGTAAAATTGACACAAAGCAATATCTCAAAATTATTCAACAGCAACACATAGTTATAGTGTAGTAGTCTATTAAATGACAATACAAAGCAATGTTTAAAACAAACTACCAAATTAATCTATATTATAGCAGTGCATGCAACTATATAAATATATTTTAACCCCAACCGCACAGCTATACAAATAATTGAGGTAGCATTTTAACTTACACAGTAATAATACAAAACTTTATTAAAAACTCACACATAATAAGAGTTGCATTTAAAGGACTATTGTATCATGCTTGTCTTATTTGATACACTTACTTACAATATGTTACCAATACTGACTAACTAAAATGTTTTTAATTCATCAAGACATACTCATTTCAGTTACACACAGTATAGTAGTTCACTATTTAACTAAAACTAAATTAACAAAACAAATTTGCAACTGCAACACTTATATACTATTCAGAAGCTTCTCGGACATTCAAAGATGGGTATATATATATATATATATATATATATGATACTCCTTTTCCGCAATGTTCTGAAAATAAAGAAAATATGCATTAGTTACTTCGGTGATTCTAAGTATAATCTAGTCATAACACCTCTATTCATAACCTTACGATGGGGTACAGAGATCATGTGTACTGCTCAACATGGTCACCTAACGTTCATATTTAGGTGTCTATGCTTAGATGAAGCTTTACTTGTACATACATGAACAAAACATAATTAAATGAACTGAGAAGTTTTGGCTAGATATATATACCCTGTTTTATACAAAATAATGTGATTTATAGCCATGAGTATAGGTATGGTGTGGCATAGGTAAGTATAAGTGTTATGTCTATTCCAAAGTAAGATTGAGGAGTAATATTGAATTTTTGGTTTAACTACTTATTTCATATCATCGTCAATACATACATAGGATCGCGTCAAAAGTTCTCACTGGGGAAGGTAGATACTATCAATCATTACTTTTAGATTCATATAGCATTCTCTATAGGATTTAGATTGCGAATTGTTTCTTTTTTATTTCTTGTACGCTATACTTACGACTGGTAAAAAGTGAAATGAAAACTTACGATTTTATTAAGTCTCATCCGATCAATATCGGTTTGCCGGATTCTTTGATCTCCGGATGGGCCTCAAGTTACGAGGGTCCACAACTCCACATCGTCTATCCACTTGTCCATTGGGGGGATGAAGCCAAATAGTGGCTAAATCGGGGATGGTGTTTTGAGTTTCGAATACACTGGTCTGTATAGTTAAAAAAATGCACATTAAACTTATACAACACATTTATAATCACTCGCATATTCATAAAGAAACTTATATACTTACTATATCAACAAATAGTACTCCATCCTTGAAATCCGTTTATTTATATTTAAAACCGATATAAACATATCAAAACAAGACGAAACGACCATCTTGTTTTATGTGGCAAATAACCCATAGAATGACAACTTCTCTCTGCCAACGTCAACAAAATCTTGAAAGTTTCTACCTGTTGAAATTTCGTTTACTCAAAGCTGTATAAATGGTATATTATCCATAATGTGTTATGAAACGAGAAAAATATAAGAGTGTATTTAATATACCTACATAAACCTCTAAAATCGGTAAAATAATTAGCCGTAAGCAAAGTGGTAGAAAGACACCAACTAATTTTGAATGAACTCAAATACACACTAAAATAAAAAGTAAAAAACCTAATTGACCGACGGAAAGTGAACGAATAAACGACTTCTCGGCCATGAAAGATTTGTCGTCCTCTCTCGACATACAAGACTGTGCTAACAAAAGTGGGAGGAGTCCGAGAATTTCGGAAGCCACGACAGACGAGATATCTCGACTGTTATTACTTGCTATACTAGCGCCGCTGGTGATTTATATTGCTTTTTAGCTGACTTAAAAATCAAAAATTCACTCTTCTTCGAGTTATATCTGAGACCATGGGTCACCGAGTACTCCTCACACATCCTAAGCAACCGGTTCTATGCGCTGACTGAGGGGCTCAGCAGCACCATATCGTCTGCATAACTGATATTATTAATGCTATTACCATCTATGGAGCAGCCGATCCCGGCGCTGCACTATGGTCCAAACGGGTAAGGATCGTCTCAAAAATCTATAACTTTGTTATTCATGATAGGATCAACTTGTAATTTGGCATAAATGTTCTTGAATAGTCAAGCTTTAATCCCCAAAAATTTCATGTTATTCAAAAAAGAATTCTTCAAGTTATTTGGAACGAAAAACGTAAATTACAGAATTTCCATCCAAAATGAAGAAAAAATCATCAATCATGAGAATGCGTTTTGTCACAAAAGGTGCAGACATGGGCAGGAATTCTTTTTTGCCCTATTATTTTAATCACCTAAGGCATGTACAGAAGATAAAATATCAACGTCGGGAAACAGCGGTAACTTTCAAATGTCTATTTGAAATTAAGCATTGAAAAAATAAAACGCCCTTTTTTAAACAGTTATTACACAAATTTCGTAAAATATTTTAAATATTTTTTTTCTTCTTCTAGTACAGTATAAAATTTCCTTTTTTAACATATATAACACTTGTATGTATGATTGATACCTAAAAAGAAAACTTCGTTTGAAAAATTAACTTTGACTGCTCTCTACTTGGCTTAGTTGTAACGCATATCTTTATATAGCTATAGATATGCGAATATAGAAGCTAAATTATTAATTAATGTAGGTAATCGTAAATTATACATCCCTTTTTACGTTTATAAAAAAAAAACAACTATTATCTGACTTTCGTAACACCTATTTTTGAGACGATCCTTACCCGTTTGGACCATAGTGCGCTGCTAAGCTCCTCAATCAGACCATTAATATACAAATTAAAAAGTCTCGGCGAAGTCAGTCCCCCCTGTCTCACCCCGCATTGCAACCTATATATGTCAGATAAGGAGTCAGCCCATCGTACCACATTATCCTGATTCTGATACCAATATTTGAACAGCCGGATCACTTCACTAGGAAGTTCCGTGAGCGATTCGAGTTTCCGCCATAATATTTCATAATTTACAAGGTCAAATGCGCGCGAAAGATCCAAAAAACAAGCATAAACAGGCGTGTTCCTGTTAGTATAATAGTGAACTGTCTTCTTGAGACAGAGGATAGCACTCTCAGTTGAAAGATTTGGTCTGAACCCAAACTGTGCGTCATGCAATTTAATATATCTGTCCAGCTGTTTATCAAGCAGGCAGTCCAGCACTTTGGCCACAATAGTAGCTAACGATATGGGCCTATAGTTGCTTATATCTGACTGATCCCCGGTCTTATTTTTTACAATGGGAACGAATGGGAATTTGCTACCGTTATTTGCGTACCATGTTATATAATACCGGGTCATCTAAGTTCCGCTATAATAAGGTACTTTTAGTATGATAAGAACACCAATCCTACCAATTGTAAAACTATTCTGTAGGCCTCTAAGGTAAATAAATATTTTTTGATATACAATAAATACTTTTCCAATCTATTTTATATAATACTTTCCAGGGTCCAATGTGGCGCCTAATCCGCGGCTGCGGTCTCTCGTACGGCTACGGCATCCAGCTGGCGCAGTCGGAGGGCCGGCTGGTGTTCCTACTGTACCGCGCCGCCAACCCCGCTGCCGCTTTCACCAAGGCCAAGTCTATTATTGTGAGTTTACGTTTCATTGGAGGTTAGGATGGGTTTAAGATATTGCAATTTCTGTTTGTAGCGACCCGTATGTATATGTCGCCATAATTTTCACTCATCCCAATTTAATATAATTGGACCGCAGTCTGTAGACACACCATCGCCTGGCGGAAGATCTTCCCTTTTCTCCACTTATTAAGTTTTATACAGACAGGCCAACTACAAATAAGTTATTCTCAGAAACTCAGACCAAAATACTGCAAATAAAAATTAGTTAATCATTATCATCAGCCAATGAACATCCATTGCTGGACATAAGCCTTCCCCCAATATCTCCACAACGACCGGTCCTGTGATCAGCACACTGCCCTCATCCCTCAGCTTCCTGCTACCTTGACCAAGTCGCTGGTCCACCTTAACCAATTGGTTACTCTGTAGTAACAAAAGGACGTTACAAATTGCAGGACTCATACGTGTCCAAGGGCGTGTTCGACAGCGAGCTGTTCGCGTCCGCGCGCAGCACCGCGATATTCTCCGCCGTCGACAGCGAGAAGAGTCCCGCGGACGTGGTGGCCGCCTCGTTACTCAGCTATCTGCGACGCACTGATACCACTTATAACAGGTATACTTAGTACACTATACACTACATACGATAGCATTCACAACAGTACCTCTCAGTAAAGTATACAATACAATCCATAAGATATTCTCAGCCGTCGACAGTGAGAAGAGTCCCGCGGACGTGGTGGCCGCCTCGCTACTTAGCTATCTAAGACGAACTGATGCTACTTATAACAGGTATACTGACATTCACTGCATATCCCACCCATAACATTAAGTCACACTACACTGATAAAGTTAATACTAAACTGTAGTGAAGAACGGAAACCGTCTATGAATAATCCTAGTCGAAGTTGGTTATTCTTAAAACAATATGTTTCTTAGTTGTGCAAGCAATTAAAATAATTAAATAATGAGTTTCCTAACTTACAAAACTTACAGTTACAAAGGTGTACCAGCTGCAGATTTCGAAATTTCTCTGCTACTTTTGGGTGTAGAATGAAGAAAAGACTGTAAAATTATATAATGGTTGCTGTTGGGTCCAGTGTAGTCTCAATGCCCAATAATTACTTAAAAAGCCCCAAAATCATAAGTCGCCTCTATCGCCACCGAGCCTAGTGGTGTCTTGGTGGCGTGGCGCAAGAAACTTAGTTTAGGGCTTGTACACAAAACTGCGATGCGATACGAATTTGTTTATGATTCAATAGGAAATTCGCATCGCATCGCAGTTTTGTGTACAAGTTCTTAATTAAGACACAGCTTAATTGATGATTTAAAATGTTTTTCAGCAAACTAGTATCGGCTTTGTCGTGCGTCACAGAAGAGGAAGTGCACCAAGCGGCTAAGCAATGGCTGCCCGCGTTGTTCGAAACGCCCAAGACCAAGACCGTGGTCGTCTGCCATCCCTCCAAGGTTAAGGATCTGCAGGCGGGATTCAAAAAGTATGTGTCCATTTACTAATAAAAAAAGAGTAAATAAAGGAAAGAAAAATTTCGATGCAGGCGGGAATTCTTTATTTATTAGTAATAATCCCCACATGAGGTTTTCATGAACAAAAACATTCAAATTATGTGTCCATTTGTTTAAACTGTTTATTTTTAAACGGCATACCAATTTGTAAACCTTTCTGGTCAACCACTAAATGTCCATTAGCTGCACAGTATCCACCTTTTCTTTGTTTTCAATACACGTAGACCTAACACTTTGAACAATACTTATTCATTAAATCTCCTCGACACCACGAAATCAACATTGCTAGGGCTTAATTGTTTTGAATATAATTTCGTCTACTTGGATCTCTTTGATGGCATCATTGATGTACTTTTTTATGCCCTTGAATTACTTCTTATGTACATATTTTTGAAAAGAAAGATTTAAAAAAAAGGGTTTTTTATGTGACATAACATAAACGTTCACGCCGAATATCCCCGAAGGGGTTGGCAGAGGTACTAATACTTCTGAACATCACGTGACTGTCACCTGGTGTTCAGAGTACCCACGTTTTGCATGGACAGTGTACTTACGTGATAGGGGGCAGGCCTATCGCCGTTTTGTACGAATACACTGTCACATGACTAAGTACAACTCAGCCATGTGGGTTTCCTCACGATGTTTTCCCTCAACGTTAACAACCATGATAAGTTAACCACACATATGTCTTTAGAAAAGACAAATTGGTGTAGGCTTGACCGGGATTTGAACACTAGTCGTTTGCACGATAACCGGTGTTCTACCCATTGAGCTATCACGGTTTTTTTATGTGTGCATCACTAATGGGTTTTCATGTGCATTTTTGCGTGTTCTTAAACCCTTTTTTCGTTTTTATTGACAAGCAGCTTGCATAATGAATCAATAGAGCTACTGAAGGGATCCAAGTGGATATAGTATAAATTTACACACCAAGTATTGTTTTCTGTGTGATATGTATCTATTGTATGGTTACGGACTGAGCACTTATCTCAATTTAAATAGTCATAAATACATCTTATTTACCAAAAAAGTCGATATGTAATATTACAAATAAAATAAATATATTGTTCTTTGTTTCAGGATTGGTGTCGAACTGGATGCATACGAGTCAATGGAATCATCATTCTTCGGACAATGTGATTGAATTAATTATACGCTAACTTTCAGAATGCCTTTACATAGACCTCACTAGATGTAATAAATTTTATCAATTGTTAACAAGTGGAAGTCTATGTATACCGAATTAATTATTGTATAATTATTACCTCGATAATGGTGCTCTAACCATAGCATTTCGTGTTACAAAGTAAATAAATAAAAATCATTGATATACTTGTGATGATAACATTTTATTTACCGCCTTAAAACTACTACTATACAAAAAATATAACTTAAAATAAGTAGTCAGATTTATTAGTAAACATCAATATAGTCATCTCACAACCGGCAACACCTACATAACGGATTCATTCATACTTCAATTATAATATTATTCCGCCATTATTTAAAAGTTTATCAAACAATACTAATGTGCATTCAACACTGACCTCCATTATACTATATAAGTACGCTGGACTAACGATACGTATCAAAATGACAGCTATTTACTGTGCCAATTTGAAGCGCCCCCAATGAAGGAACGAAGAACTAAATACGACGTAAACTGCAAAATGGCCAGTGTTTTTTTACCATAAAGCATAATATATCTATGGTTTTTAGAAACAATTATAAATCAATAGTGCTGTAAAGTTTCGTTTCGATAAAACTTAGCCTTTCCTTTAAGCAGAAACATTTTATCGATATATTTTATCTTACTGTCCCATCTCTTTTATTAGTTCCTTGTTCCTTCACTGCTGCCGTAAGCGCCAAAATGGCGAAAATCAAATCGCCTCACTGTCACCCGGCCTATAATTAGTCCAGCGTACTTACATAGTATAATGGAGGTCAGTGGCATTCAATGATTCCAACGTAATTTAATAGACAATTGCACAAATATTACAAAACGCGTTGCGTTAATTTAAAAACCCAAAATATTTAGCTTCCTTTATCATAACGATTTGGTATATAACAAATTTAAAACAGTTCACTTCTGTTGAATCGGATTATGAATTTATTGAAATCAACAACTGATCCCAAACTATGAAATTTGTGAACTATCTGACTGTCTGACACTAATTGATTTTCCCAACAAAATTTTCAAGTACTTCGTACATCAGTAGGCACTATAAAATGATGCTTAGCATTTCAGTTACGTTATTACATTTTTAGTATTTACAGACAAATAAATTACACATCAACTAAATAATAAAAGTAAATTGGGGCACGACGTAAACACCGTATGGTGTTTACGATGTTGGTATTTTAAATTATATTCCTACTTTTAGGAAAAGGGCACTTTGGATGTAAAATAATGTATTTTATTAGTACTCTAAATTATGTACAAAAGACAGCTACTTAATTAGAATAAAAAACTACAAATACATAATAATTTATAACGAAAATAAAATTTCAATCATGTTGAATAAAACTATTGTGTCCTATTCAAAACTAGACATAGGATTCATTATTTGTTTTTTTTTTCTGTATTTGGAATATTATTAATTTGATTCAGATTGGGGAAAGATATTTGAAATTTGAATTAAGAGTGTACCTACGAAAAGTAGATAATAACGTTCGTTCTTTTGATATTATGAAATACATTTAAAGTCTAACATGATCGTCGTATAGTTTTTATGGAAATTATTTTCTCACACAGACCCTATTAATAAACTAAATCCCACAATATATAAATCAACAACAGTGCCCACAATAATATAAAATACAGTTCTGGAAATTTACTAGGCCTTTCATAACACAAACATAAAACATTCACCTTTAGATAACGCTCATTTACATCTATTTAACATTAAATTTACAATAGATTTTACATTGCATTTTGATTGGCGGATACTGATCAATAGTAATAATTTTGCATAAATTTCTGTGAAAGCACCAATTTAATAATATAATATATTTTAATTGCGAATTTGTCATATTTGATACAAGTAAGTCAAGACTGTGAATGTACATTGTACCAAAACGCTGTTATTGAATTGTACCTAACAGTAAAAACAATATTGTACAGAAACAAAGCGTAAAAACTTCATGATACAATCACAGCATCCACTCACAAGTGTCGAAACATAAAAGTTTGACATTCAAAATGCCAATAATAGACTCCTTACAAGAAATAGATTTGGTAAAGTTACGCGCTAACAACATACCGTACTCTAACATTAATAAAGACAATACACATATCTAACAGATATTTCCGAGTTAGAAAGAATCACTTACACTAACTAATTACATTTTTAAAAGATCTACATAACACTTAGAGGCGGCCCCATTTATATTTGAATAATCAAGACTACATGAATAATAAGACTTTCATTAAGTCTCCTAGAATCAATAACATGTTTAATAAAATCCATCTCGACAATGTTTTCTATGGAATAGGGGGCTCTTGTCTCGACAACAGAGGCTAAATAAAATATAGAATAATGAATCCCTCCACAGTTAACAAGACGACACAATTCAAACGAATCCTCCACATTACGTGATTGTCAGCTCATTTAACAACAAAAATCGATCATCCGTTCTTTCTAGATCACAGAATTTAAAAACTGGTTGGGAAACTTAAAACTAAACGCTAGCTTTTATACACTAGGCAATATTTTCTGATTATCGTGATTACATTCGTAACGTCTAGTGTATACAAGCTATCATTCATTGTCCAAATTAACTATACAGTTTTAAAGTCACATCATTCGGCATTAAAGGCTTGAACGAAAGATATAATCGCTAGTGAACAAACACAGCTACTTTACACCGTCCCAACTAACAACAATATTAGTTTTCTGAGCGCATCCTTTATAACAGTAGGACCTTTATAGCAACGAATTCGCGTTATGAGATGGAGGATCTTATTCTCTAAACGCAACTATGATATACCGTCCCGATGAATATTATCATTTATAGCAACGAATTCGCGTCAATAGTGGAGTGTTTCCTGAGCGCGTCTCTGATGAATCCTGGCGTGCTCTGGTCCGCGAAGAGATGGAAGAACATGAGGTGCTCGTAGCTTTTCAAAGAGATAGATCGCAAAGCTGGCAGCCGTAGTAAGAGAGCCGCGAACCGACCTTCTTCGTTGGCGCGGTGGCGGCGGCAGTACTCGTCTAGGCAGGAATACATCTGGTAACACAAAGTGGAAATGGTCAATTCGGTCATCGTTGGTATTGTATATCGATAGATTTGTAATAAGGGAGGGGAGTAAGGGAAGAACGGAAATACCATCTAATCCGGTCCAATTGTCAACCTCACCTGCGCGCCAGTGGTTCGTATGAATAGCTGGCGGCGGTGACATCCTAGTCATCGTGGTGCTCCCTGCTAGACAACGAACGAGGCTCTGGCGAACGAGCAGTGGCGGTATATCCACACACCCGGCGGGTCAACTCGCTGGAAGAGGCTACAGCGACCTTGAGGCCTAAATAACCTCTAAAATGACTGGTGCAGAAGGCAAGGGGAAACTACTGCACTAACTTCCCAAGAGAGTCATCATGATAGCACAGGATAAAGAGTTGCAACTGCAGCCCCCGACCCTCCCTCATGAAGACCACGACCGCTCTGACAAGAGCGAAACGAAATAGAAGAAGAAAAAGATTTGTAATAAGATATGAAGAAACAAAATTTCCAATCAATCGGAAGGCGATTATGAAGTCTGTTTGTGGAAGAACGATTATTTATTTATTTATTAGGCATGCACACAGTACAACATCATAATATTATAATTTCCAAAAGACATAATGTTTTGCTCAGATGCAGTACCAACACAGCATGCACAGTATTACCTAGTAAGTTGAACTACAATGTTTGATACAAATATAAATGATTCAAAATAAAATAATGTAAATGAACTGAATATTTATCAAGTGTTATATCGAGGCAGTTATAGCTAATATACATATAGATTTCCCAAAACAAAATAGCCAGAGCTTCAGATTGACTATTGTAACAGTCAAAATTAAATGAAGACCGGTATCCAGACACTTCCCCCAACATACACTTAAAAAGCCTTTAATAGTCTAAGACGATACCCATTGAAAAAAAATTATAATAAACAAATTATACACAACTTCAGAATTAGAAATACCAAAGCCACTCCTGGAAGAAATGGGGAAAATAAAGGATGGCTGCCGATGGAATGGATATCGAATCCAGACAAATAACCCAATAATCTGTAATTTTCTTTTGTTATTCTGAACAAATTATTGATCAACATATTTTCTTTTACTCTATGACAAAAATATACATATACATATACTCACGGCTATAAATCCATAAAAGGGGTAGCCAGAACTAAGGAATTAAAAATTCCTCAGGCACTTTTGGAAAGTTGAGTGGGGAAATGATGGTAAAGTAAAGGTTGTTGATGATGGGTCTCCAACCGCATCGCCCAAAAATCCCTTAACAAAAATATCAGAAACCAAACAACAAAGACGTAACTGTAAATATAACTTTTAATTTCTAGAGATAATATGATACGTTAATTTGGGTTAGTCCGATCTTCCAACCTGGAAAATCCAACCTGAATATATAATAATATTAGGATACTAGGACAGACGATTCCGAGAATCCAACCTAGGTTAGATTTTCCAGGTTGGAAGATCGGACTAACCCGTTAATTTAATCTATATTAGTTGATAACTTACCTTTTCCCGCAAAGCTTCAACTTCTTGTCGATTTTTTAATCCCTTAACATCTGAAAATAAAGAAAAAGCTTATTAAAACAAAATCACTCTAATAAAGAATTCCGAAATCTGATTTCCTGCCTTAGAAATATACTATACTAATTATTTTTCGAAACATAGCTTTAATTTTAATCTGAACTTAGTGGTGTTTTAATGGGAACTTGGTATATGTGTAATTGTTGGACTTAAATTCAGCTGTGTGATGCCGGCTTAGAATGTCACTACTCCCCGTCTACCTGCGGGTGTCGTAAGAGGCGACTAAGGGTATGGGGCTTTTAAAAGTGATTTTTGGGCGATGCGGTTGGAGACCCATAACCAACAACCTTTATTTTATCTTTTCCCCAATCTACTTCCAAAAGTGGCTGAGGAATTTCTCATTCCAAAGCTCTGGCTACCCCGTTAGCCATGAGTATATGTAATATGTATGTATTATTTTAAGGTTGCGTGTTAGTTTTTTTTTGAAACAGCGTATTATGTAGTATTTTATTGTATTTTTTTTGCTATGTGTGTGTGTGTGTGTGTATGTTTACCAGGATTGAGCAGCACGATAGCTTTGAGCGCGACGTACTCGGGCTGGTCGACCCGCATGGCGCGCAGTCGCACGGACAGCTCGGACAACACGCGGTCGAAGATCTGGCCCACGCCCGCCAGCATCGCCGAGTTGCGGTGGAGGGTCATGCCTTTAAATGGATGCAAATTAATAAAAAAAAATCACATAAATAGTGAGAACAAAGTAAAAAATAATATCGCGCGACGCAAAGGACACGAAAGAGAAAGTTTTAGGAGGACAAAGCGTTTTAATTTTAACCCCTCAGAGGAACACAGTTAAAAAGTTTAAATCAGCATTTCCGCTTAAATAATTCATCGATCCCGGCGGCTAAAATACAGCATGCAAAAAAAGTCTTTATAACTATAACAAATAACGTTCAAGTGGCGCGCTCCGACAAAGGCGCCCGGGCGCCTCTTAACCGTTGACGGAATTTCATAATTATAAGCACCCGGGCGCTTCACAATCGCTTAAGCGTTAAAAATAATCCAAAATTATAAACTTAGTAGTAATTTAGTTTTAAAGACGTATAAGTGTTAAATGCCACTCTTGAGTTTTTTGTAAGTAAATAAAGATGCCGTTTGTTGTTACGAGGGCGGGTCAATAAGTCCGTGACTTTTTGAATTTCTGACCTCTTTACTGAAACAGCAACACTGCTCCTGTGAACAGGCATCTGTCAGTTGACTCCTGTCTAAATTTTAACTTGCTGCGTCAGTTAGTTTGTGTTTGACAGCTATTTTTATCAGACTACTTTGAGGAGAAAATGGAAAAAAGTGAATTTCGTGTGCTTATTAAGCATTATTTCTGGCGAAAACAAACCATTACCGAGACCAGGGCTAAGCTTGATAAATACTTTGGGGACTCTGCACCATTGATTTCAATGGTAAAAAAGTGGTTTACTGAATTTCGTTGTGGCCGTACAAGCACTGAAGATGCCGAACGTCCTGGACGCCAAGTTGAGGTCTCTACACCCGAAACAATCGAAAAAATTCACGATATGGTGTTGGCCGACCGAAGATTGAAAGTGCAAGAGATTGTGGAAGCCGTAGGGATCTCGCATGGCTCAGCGGTTTCAATTTTGAATGATGGGTGCCGCGTTTGCTCACAGTCGACCACAAACGCAATCGTGTAACAACTTCACAGGAAGGTTCGGCGTTGTTTAATCGCAATGTGGAGGAGTTTTTGCGCCGTTTTGTAACCGTGGAAGAAACATGGATCCATCACAACACACCAGAGACCAAACAACAGTCAAAACAGTGGGTCTCTAAGGGTGAATCGGCGCCAAAGAAGGCCAGGGTTTGTCAGCCAATAAAGTTATGGCGACTGTTTTTTGGGATGCACGCGGGATAATCCACATTGACTACCTACGAAAGGGAAGAACAATCAATGGGGAATATTATGCCAACTTATTGGACCGATTCAATGACGATTTGAAAAAAAACCGACCTCATTTGGCCAAGAAAAAAGACAAGAATTCCACCAAGACAATGCAAGGGTGCACAAATGTGCAGTTGCCATGGCAAAAATCCATGAATTGGGCTATGAATTGGTCCCTCATCCACCCTATTCTCCTACTACGACTACTACTTGTTCCCAAACCTGAAGAAATTGCTAGGTGGAAAAAGATTTGACTTCAATGATGAAGTCATCTCGTTTTTTTGGAAGGGATAAACAAATTGGAGAAGCGTTGGACAAAGTGTATAGAGCTCAAGGGAGACTACGTTGAAAAATAAAATTATTTTTTTATCAAAAAATCTGTGTTTTATTCCAAAAGTCACGGACTTATTGACCCGCCCTCGTAACCTTTATCGCATTAATCTCTAAATCCACAAACCACTTGTCAAAAGTGCAATAATATTATCACATTAATTCCTAATTGATAAAACACAAAGTAAAAGACAATGACAAATAAGGTAATCACTCGAAACCTACAATCAATCTTACGACGCTGACATATCAAGTGTCGCGCCAATTCGCTAAATTACCTGGCATGAGGCACATGAGCAGCGGAGTGGGCGAACTTCGGGAGCCGTCCGAATTCTCTCGCTCATCTTCCAAATACTGAAATTGAGAAAAAGAAGTATTAGTTGTGTTTTAATCGCCATGCTTAACTTTTGAAATATCTAGTATGAGAATCAAAGAAAGTCTTATCAGACTATTTTGTTGAAACAGCAATAAAAAAAACATTAGGATATATATCACAAATGACAAGAAATATATCTGTCTAGTATGGTTTATTTTATTTATAAAAGTTATTTTAAATGTGTTAGCGACGTGATAGCTCAATGGGTAGAACACCGGTTAACGTCCAAGCGACTAGTCGGGTCGGGCCTACACCAATTTGTCTTTTCTAAAGACATATGTGTGGTTAATTTACCACGGTTGTTAACGGTGAGGGAAAACATCGTGAGGAAACCCACGTGGCTAAGTTGTACTTAGTCATGTACTATCACATATTCGTACAAAACGGCGATAGGCCTGCCTCCTATCACGTGAGTACACTGTCCATGCAAAACGTGAGTACTCTGAACACCAGGTGACAAAATCACGTGATGTTCAGAAGTATTAGTACCTCTGCAACCCCTTCGGGGATATTCAGCGTGAACGTTTATGTTATGTTATGTTATTTTAAATGTTAGGAGAAACATATTATTAGTTGAACTGCGTTGCTACAAAATGGCGACAGGTTCGTCCCTATCAGTTGATTCTGTCACCCGATCTTCAGAAGAATTAGTTCGCTCAACTTCAGGAATACACAGCGTAACTCTGTGTAATAAAAACATGAGAAAATTACTTTGTTTTTTTATTTCTCTGTTACTTATTGGATTGAATCAGGCGTTACTTTGCGGAAATCCATAGCAATACTAATATTAATAATTTTATTCGCTTAATTCCGCTAAATACCTGCAGTCTTCATGCAACTCCACGAGTACCACTCGGTGGTCAGCTACCGAACTGTCTACTGCTCGACAATGACTCGTGTTGAGTCGAAACGCGTCGCATGTTTGTGGCTGCCTGTGGTTTTCGCTTGAGGGTGTGTGTGTGGTGCATTGTCTGCTTTTCGATTTCTTGTAAGTGGGAGGGCGGGCGGTGCACAGTGCATGTTGCATGAAGACTGCAGGTATTTAGCGGAATTAAGCGAATAAACTTATTAATATTAGTATCTCTGTTACTTGTTTCCCACTCCCTAAGAAAGTAAACCCTGTACCCGCCTCTGCAAAGAGCTCACCTCCATGGACCGCCACGCGATGGCGAAGATGAGCAGCTCGCTCCAGCTGGCCTTGACGAGCAGCACCTGGTCGTCCAGGTCGAGCTGCCCGAAGTGCGGGATGTCGCGCGCCCACACCACCAGGCTGGCTATTTGCTTGTTGCCTGGAATTATAGCTGTCTTATGAGTATCAACTTTCAAAGAGGTGGAGATTTTTAATTGGCATTGCATTGTTTACTTTACTGCCTACAAAATTTATATGCAATAAATTTATATGTAAATCTTCCAAATAAAATAAACAAATAAAATTATATGTATCCTTATATGCTACGCATTCAGCATAAATATGTTAACACTGGTTGTGTACCTAATTTAACAAAACTGGTTCAATATTAAATCTGATTTAATATATTTCTTTCTATTTTGATTTAAAATAGTTGATTTGAGGTAAGCTCTTTTTCCTTATTCTTTTAAGTGGGAGATGTACAGTTTTTGAGTGCAAAAGCACAACACAACCTCATACCATTGGTGTCGTATTCGTATGATGAAAGGCATTCCAAATTGCTCAAACCTCCTAAAAAGCAAGTTACCGCCCTTCTCGTATACCAGTGTGAGTTGAGAAATGATAAAAAATCCTTATTCAGAGATACGAAAATTTTGAAAGTAATCTATTTATATTTTTGAAATTGGTCGTTCTTATAATTTTTATTTTTGATCAAACATAGATAAAGCCAAATGTATGAAGATTATTTTTGCATACGTTTCGAATGAGTACGGTATGTTGAATTGAACAAAATAAAACTGTGTCAAACAAAGTGATAAAGTATTTAAGCGCTGCGAAGTTAGTTAACTTAGTCAGCATCGCGTCGTAACCAAATCACAAAACTATAATAAAACAAATGCTCGGCCATACATGTTCAAGGTTTTCCTCATACGAGAGTGACTTTGTTTTTTATGAATAAAATAAAATTGCGTTACTAAAAAACTGCTTTATTGCTCGTTTCATGATGCCGGTTTTAATTTAAAACGTCATTGGCTGTTATGCACTTTAACCCCTCATATTACTGGAAAACTACAACTCAGATTTTATATAAACTTAGTAGCTCAGTGGCAAGATCTCGTTCCTAAACACGGGAAGCATGAGTTCGTATCTTATGTCAGGCCTATCGAAATATATATTTACTATTGCACCGCCCTAGCTTCGCAAGGGAAGAGTTATCTTTCTTTTTTCTTTAAGCACTGTTCATCCCATATACAATTAATTGTGATTTACGAGTAGTGTAGCTTTCTGATTGTGATATAATTTCTATGAATAGTTCAGTATTTACAAAGATTAGCTCTTACGAACAAACAACCTAATTTACAAACTTTATCTCATCATAATATTAGCATAAATACTACTTTTCTCTAACCGACTCTGTATCTAATAGAAACAATAAAGTCGCAATTTATACCCGTACAAAGCTGGAATTTGGGTTGCAGATTCCTTCCAGTGTTTGACAGCAAGAGACAAAGATAATCTCCTTTAACGCCGCCGGTGGCATAAACGGGGTTTTTAATTCTTATGAAAATCAGTAAATATTTAAAACGATACGCAGCTTTTTAACCGCGGAGTGAAGCTAGTAAATGTTTTCTATACGTTTTGCTTGGTCATATGGGTGAGTGAACATTTGTCTTAACCTAAGGCAAAATAAGATGGCTGTGTATGGCGTACCCATGTGATAGGGTAAAGCAGGTCGCTTGATGGCAAGCACTCGCATACTATACATAGTACTTGTGTGCTCAAACAATCAAATATATTCTGCTCAAAACACAGACGGCATTTTATGGGCGAAATATTTTAGCACAAATATCATTGTTTTAGATAAAATATGGCTGTTGTTTGTAAGAAAATTGTAGCACAGTGGTATCTGCTAATAAAATTAGTGCACGTTTGTATTCTTTCTTAGTCAAGAGATGTTGCGAGAATATTTTTATGTCACTTTTATACCCAAGTTGGAAGGCTAATATACTGCTAATAAAATATAATAAACTTAAGTTTTCTCGGGCTGCAATAAATCTTACTTATTTATTTCGATGAGCACCAACAGCGTTTTTGAAACGGAACGTATCCGTTTTTGTTCTTTCCTCACAAAGGTTATAAAATAAAACTCGAGATCATCAAAATGTATTTTATGACTCGCGCGGAGACTAAAGTTTTGTGGGGTTAAAAAAGTTACTGAGGATCATATGTGTGCATCGCTAGAGAGAAATTTTGTAACATCATAAAATATTGAGCTTGCAGAATGGAATTTTCTGATATATGATAAGCTACAGGATGGTTTGACACAGCATTTTCCTTCAAAATAAGTAGTTTAAAGCGTTTTGGTACATATGGGCATAGACCATGACGAGATCCTATTAATGATACTTTAGCTCTGATTACGCTAAACGACTTTATTTTTAATGAATCTTACTTTGTAAAAGTAAAAGAACGTAAAAGAAGGTAAACAATAAAAAAAGTAAAACAAACCCAGTGCATCGGTAAACACTGACATAACTAATCGCAAGAAAATTAAACAATTGTTACATATTAGTTTTGCATATCGCATGTTTACATTTTAATGAGCATTAATATTATTAACCTTTTTGAACGCCAGCGGTCGCCGGGTCATCCGCTGCTTATAATATAACCATATTCATAATACTAACAACATTACAATGCGATTATTTTCTTCACAATACATAGAAAGACATATATTTGTTTAGCACCAGTCAATTTATTCATTTTGAATCTCGATATCTATAATTTAAATTCATAATACGTTGGATAAGCGAAGGAGTAAATAAGAGTTAAAAAATACTGTCGAGTAGCGCAAGAAAAGTGAGGGAAACATACATTATTAACAGCTAAAATTTAGTAATGAATTAGGTCTTTGTAGCGGCAGACGAATATTTTAGGGCTTTGTAGAGGCATTTGTAAAGTTTTTTTATATTACTACATAACATAAACATAAACGTTCACGCCGAATATCCCCGAAGGGGTTGGCAGAGGTACTAATACTTCTGAACATCACGTGACTTTGTCACCTGGTGTCCAGAGTACCCACGTTTTGCATGGACAGTGTACTCACGTGATAGGGGGCAGGCCTATTGCCGTTATGTACGAATACACTGTCACATGACTAAGTACAACTCAGCCATGTGGGTTTCCTCACGATGTTTTCCCTCACCGTTAACAACCATGATAAATTAACCACACATATGTCTTTAGAAAAGACAAATTGGTGTAGGCCCGACCCAGGATTTGAACACTAGTCGTTTGCACGATAACCGAGTGTTCTACCCACTGGGCTATCACGGTTGCTGGTCACTTTACGGTCACGGTCACTTTATATTACTGTTTTATTTTTAATTAAAGGCTGGCCCAGGTCGGTCTTTGACTAAAGAGTTTTAATTCAAATTAAGTATTCGATTCCTTAAGTTTTACTTAAACGTCGAAAGCAAAATATTGTAAAACATTAATGCTACGAGGAATACTAGGGTTGTAGGTGTCTTTGGGTGAGTTTAGATGCATTCAAAATGTAGTAGAAACCAGACCATACCATACCATACTTCACATACAAATTTAAATTTGGGCAAATAAACTTGTATTTAGTTAAGTCGAGTAACGATGATTGCTTAAACAAAAAAATATTATGACATATATTTATTTTATAATTAGATTAGTTCGAGTCGTGCTGGTGGCGAAATTTTTTTTTCCGAGAGTTGACTAGTCAAAACCTCGACCTTTACTACTTAAACGTGTAAAAGAAATAAAGGATAGAATAATTTCGCGCTGGCAGCCATTGACACGGTGGCTCAATTGGCAGAGCGACAGGGACGTATACCCGAGGTCGCGGGTTCGATTCCCGCCTGTGTCGAAAAATTTTTCTTTCCTTTATTTTTTCTTTGTTTATTAGTAATAATCCCCACATGAGGTTTTCATGAACAAAAAGATTTAAATTATTCGACCTTTGAAGTTTGACTAAAAACATGACAAATAACGATTGCAGTATTTGCAGTGTATAGACTCACCAATCTGACACAGGCTGGAGACGGGCGCGCGGTACCGCGGCGGCACGTTGCTGTCGGGCGCCACCCGCAGGAACTGGTACTCCTCCGTGGGCTCGGCCACCAGCGACTCCATCTCCAGCAGACGCTCGATTGACAGCTCCTGTGCCATATACTGGGGTAAAGATAGTGGTATATACCGGCTTCGCTGTCGCATATCGGAAGCTTATATTGCCTTGACGCCATAAAACTCGATCTCTTTGTAATATATAATCAATATCGGTTCATATATGGCGAAGTAATCGGCGAACAAACATAAATAAATTATACGGTCGAATTGAGAACACTCCTTTTTGAAGTCGGTTAAAAAGATCGATAATATATTTTAAGGATGTAATATAAGAACTCGGCTTAAATCATCAATACCCATTTTTTTGCCGTAATAAATGTATCACTTAGAGCTTACAAATTGAAGTATAAATTGAATTATTTTACCAAAACCCAACAAGGAATAGGGCTTAAAGGAAAACTGAATAACAATTTTACACACAAAGTGGAGAGCTATTGAAACGATAAAACCGAAATTAATTAAAACAGTCCAAATCAATATCAAATGTTCAAGACCTAATTAACCCCATCGTTTGTGAGCACAATAAATATGTGTATAGGTTGCGAATACGTCACCACCTCACCGCGCATTTAGTAGGCAAACACTCGCGAGTGTTAAGTTCAAATCAAAGTCAATGGTGCAAACACCCCGCGCGTTCCGAACAAACCCTCACAACTCTTGCAGTGAGATAACATCTAGTTTTAATAATCTTGGATATTAAAAAGTGAGTGTAAATTGATAGCTCGCTCGCGGCCATCTTGCTCGGTTTGTTATCGAAATGAAAACGATTTCATTTCGTAGTGCAGGAGCGTATTCAGGATTCCCGATTTTCAATCAGGAATACTAAATTTAATTGGTGTAATTAAAAAAAGCAACGACATTTTTAATTGAACGTGAATCTTATGGCAGATGTGTCAAACTATTATGTTGAATAAATCAAGATCATTATATCTATTTATCAAGCTGAGATATCAAAAAGTAGATGTCGTAAAAGGCAACTTAGAATTTTGGGGCGCGTTTAGTAATTTTTGAGCGATGTGGCTGGATACCAATCACCAACCATCAACTATTTATCAATTGTTTCTTTTCTAAACCTGGACTCAGGCTACCCTTCGCACCTCCGTCGAAATATTGTCACAACTCAAAAAAATGTTAAATCCCTTTTATTTTATCATTACGTTTGCCAAACATCAAAATGTTATCTCAAAAAATGGCATATTTATAGCTTCAATAAAAGTATAATTTTTGGTTTTCGTAATAAGTACAGAAAAGAAAAAAAAAGAGAAAGTGTATATTTCGAATGCAATTTCTTCAACAATTTGGTTTTTTGAGTTGTGACGCTATTTAAACGGAGGTGCGATATGTATTTCTAGAAATAAAATGATAAACGAACGAATGAGCACCGGTACAACTTCAAGTGAATTAGGTAAATATGTTTAAATATTTATAGTCTCAGAAAGGACAAAAAGAACAAGAAAAAATATTTAATTTAAATAAACCTAAACTAACTTAAACAAAGCAAGATAAAAATTGTATTTGCAATCGAAGCTTGATATATTGATAAAATAAATACTATTCATCGATAAATTAATCAGTATGCCAACAACACTGCAGTTTTAAAAAGATTAAAGATTGGATCCTGTTTTATTAAAATAGCAATTAATAACTAACATATACAAAACATGTTTATTCATTGCAAATACCACAATTTATGAACTTCATATTTGACGCTGTTTGATGAAACAGATTACATAATTCATATAATGATCAAGGCATGCAAAGATTTGGTATATACCCATATTTTTTAAATTTGTTTATTAACATAAAAAACATATATTTTTTTTAATATATTTTATTAAACTTAAGCGCACTATTCTTGAAGTTGACTGAAACTGAAACTAACCTCTTTTTGGCGTATATGCACGCGTAGAAGTACTGAGTTTTAGCATAATAACATGTTTTTCATTTATTGATTTAAGCTTTTTTACTTATTTTATCTAAAATATTATGTGCAATCATGTAATCATGTAATCATTAAATAGAGAAACAAAAATGTTGATACGAAATATTGACATGTAAACAAGTATATTTATAGAAGTTAAGCTATTATATCCAAATTATAATTTACCGTTAGAATTATAATGAAAAAAAATACTTTCGCGTCGTATTTCATTCTGAATCCCGTCCTGCGCCCAATGATACCGCTCAATAGAGCCATTATCCGACAACAATGATGTAAAGAGGCCGGTTACTCTTATCAACCTTCACGATCACACTACTATTTATTTAGATACACTTGTGATTCCTATTATAAGCTTCGCAAATAATACAATTATGCTGTCGAGATTGTAAATAAATAACTTTACATTTTTATCGTGATAGATGTATCGAATACAATTTAATTTAATTGACCCTAAATGCACACACGGGAATAATAATAGCATTAATTTATCTGAATATTACACTACTCATTAGTTATCTTATTGACAAAGAACTAAATAGTCACATCCAAAAAAGAAAGAAAAGAAATCCTCATCCTGATGACTTATAAATTTAAACCAATTAGTTCATATCATGAATAATGTAGTCTTATCTATAGTCTAAACTAGATACATTGATATTTCTTTGAATATCTTGTTCATAATATTAATTATATAAATTGTCACATCAAACAGCATCAAATATGAATTCCATACATTGTGGTATTTACAGTGCACAATAAAAAAATAATGTATAAAGTCTTACTTAAATAATTAAACTCAGAATACATATTGAATCATTAGCTCTAGTCACTGTCGAAATCTTTGGAGGAGTCCTATGCTTATCAGTGGACACCTATTAGCTGGCAAGGCACTGCATCCTAAAACATCTTCACAAAACATCCACACTAAAACACCCACCTGCACAGAACTGCTGGGATGTGCATCATCAGCTCCTCTGGCTGCCCGCTGGCGTTCCTCCTGCACCGCCTCCCGCTTCATCCCGCACGCCAGACATTTCTGGTAGCGGCAGTACTGGCAGCGGTTGCGTTGCCGCTTGTCGATGATGCAGTTGCGTTCCTCCCGGCAGGCGTACGTCAGGTCTTTGCGGACGGTGCGCTTGAAGAAACCTTTGCAGCCTTCGCAACTGGGGAAGAATTGGTTGCTGGTTATTGATGGGTAAATATTCTTAGACAGGGAATCTGTCATTTAGAATGTATGATACATGGGATATTATTTTTTCGCAATTTGTGTTTTAGTTTATGGGGACATTTGATCAAAGTTAGAAGTAGCTTTGATTGATTGGATACAAACATCAAAGCGTGACTTAGCATAGTTCCAAATATGTAATGGTCACAGAACATATCATCATCATACAATCGTTTTATATGATTGAATGTATTATATTATACAATAATACCTACATATTTACGTAGTAAATAATTAAACACTATACAATTACATCTAAAGTAATTAGTCCTCAGTATTGATTCTCGTTTAGCATGCACAACACACTTCAAATAATAAACCCTTTAAGGCTTCTAATCGGCAAATGTTCTAACTCAAACACTGGCTGTATATCATTGTAAAAGTGTGAGCTTCAGACAATCCATATAGGATTAGTATAAGCGGGCTTGAGCTTGAAAGCCTTTAAACTTGTTATACTGCGTCGGATAAGCAAACTTAATGAAACTCGCCGAAGAAGCCTTTCTTGTTCGAGTGCTATTAATTGCTTTTTACGCTTCGTAAAACGTAGCCTAGTCTTTGTTCCTATGGAATGGTTGGTGTAACAATTATCCCACCAAAAACATTATGTACAAAACCAGCCAAGTCTCGATGATGCTGCTTGTTCATCTCTAAAAAGTAATGAAATCTAGACATAGTCGTGCCAAGTCTAAGGTGCCTTACTGCGATTTCTTTAACTTAGTTAATATTATATGACTGGCCGATGAAGATTCTTTATACGTAAGTGGGTATAAGTAATAAACTGTACAGAACCTCACATAGAACCTAATCCCCTAACCACTGGACCCCACAGACATCGTAATATAAGCGAATCTTCTACTCAACTGCTAAACTAAAATAGATTAAAACGTCAAACTTATTTGTAGTGTGTATGTCCTTTCCGTCATAGTTTCACACATTTATCTTTATCATACACATTGACATGATATTTGTGATGAACCGGAAAGAGCCCTTGGCCCAATATTGATATTTGCTATTCAGATGAAACAACTAATGTAATAAATTTAGTTTGCCGACAACTAAACTTTATTAAATTCGAAAGGACGGAAAGGACGGCAACTTACAAGGATATCTAAGATTCGGAACCCTGGAATTGTATTAGGCCATTTTTAATGTTCTTTTTTTGGCATTATTACAGTGTAGGCATAAGTTGCATTTTAATGACCATGATCCACAAATCTTCTTGATAATAAAAATATAATACCGATAGAAAAAAAAACACTTACAGCTCCATTAATAAGATCCTATATACAGACATCGATATCATTCGGGAATCACCCAAAGAGTCATACATATTATTAAACCAGATGGATATAGTCATAGATATAAATATATTTTTGCATATCATGCTATTGATTAATATGATAATGAGACAGACACTTAGATAATTTACAGCTGTGCACGCTAAAAACAAAATTTTGAAGCATAATATTCTTATAGTGTGAGTAGAACTATTTAGTGGGTTTGAGTAAGGATGACAAATGGTTTCAGAAGTTTAGTGGTATTTAGAAATGAGTTGATGCATTACTAAAATTCTTTACTAGTTACATTCCCTTCTACCCCTTCTTTGTCTTCCTATTCTCACATATTTTGCGTAATGGAATACGCAGTATAAATACGCAATATAAAAAGAAAATGTATGTTATTATTTCGCTAAAGAGTAAATAGCAACAACAAACGATACATCCACTTGGTTATTGCAGCTTTTAAAATCTTCAAAACAAAGAAGGTATGTTTAAGAAACGTTTTTCGCTCTATAGTAAATATACAATAATTGAACACTCGTGTAAAAGGTTTTCAAGGTGAATGTAACGTTATGTGATGTATTGTACACGCGAGACTGACAAACAGTGTTCAATATGGGAATTATTAATGGGAATCAATATTAAGAAACACCTTACTGGTGAAAAATATACTTATAAATAGGACGACTCATGGTGACGTCATGGTAGTTAGCAAGCTGGGCCGGGGATGCAGGTTCAATACTCATTGAAGGACGAATCGTTTGTTTAATGAAGATCATCATTAGCCAATATAGGTTAAGTGTGTTGCCGTGTAGTGTCGGCTTAGAATAGCACTACCCCGTCTCTACCGATGGGTGTACGTAAGAGGCGACTAACGGTATTGGGGCTTTTAAGGGATTTTTGGGCGATGCGGTTGGAGACCCATCACCAACAATCTGTGAAGACCATCTTTTCCCCATTCAATTTTCCGAAAGTGGCTGAGGAAATTCTAATTTCTTAGCTCTGGCTACCCCTTCTAGGGATTTATAGCCGTGAGTATATGTTATGTTATGTTAATGTTATGTTTTGTCAATGCATTCAAATATAAATTTGCGAGATTTTGAAACTGTTTAAGTACCATACAGGAACCGTGCATTCATCACTCTTATTCAGTCACCTCACAATACAATCAAAATGTGCGTATGCCACGAACCGAAATTCGTAGTCAATGTAGTTTTACGATATTTTTCAATACTCTTTAAAATACACAGCCGTCATTCTTATTAGGGTACGAAAACTAATCAATCATCCCATTGTACTTTCTAGGCAATCACATATGGCTTCGCTTTTAGATTCAATTCATCATATATTTTTTCTGAACCGTTATTTCGTTTCCAAATCATAAATTATATTTAAGATAGTTTTTTAGTAAATGAATTCAAATGATATACATTGTCCAATAACTAAAAGCACAGGGTAAGAGAATTTTAAATGAACGTTAATAAAGTCCCCCTAAATATGTAAGGTCGATAAAACATATTTTCTAGATCAAGCTCTATGCAATCAAGAAAAACAAATGATGAACTGAACACATTAGTTGACGTATACTATATTAAATATGAAATGGTAAGCCATGTTAAATAAATAAATAAATGTTTGTTATCAAGAGCACCCTAACAAAATCCCTATTTACAAGAATGTTTCAAATGACGACGTCCGTGGCCGAGTGGATAGGTGACTAGGTTCTCGGTCCGGAGTTTGCGGGTTCGATTCCCACTGAGAGCAACATTTATGTGACGAGCGTAAATAATTATTTCTTAGTCTTGGATGTTATTTATATGTGTGTTATATAATATTAAATATATCGTTGAGTCAGTATCCCAAAAGTTCTACTTAATTTGGGGCTAACTTGATCTGTATAAAATACGTCAGTATATTCATTATTTATTTCAGAAAAAAAGCTGAACAAATAATAAATCTATCAACGAAGCACGCGTCAAAACTCGAGCTTGGTATATCTCATTCGAACTTATTTCGACACAGTGTCATATCTCACCCTCCTTTTTTATAGCCACTTACTGTTTCTGAGGATAGCATTGCTTACATAACAAAAAATATATTATAATTTCTTACTTAAACTTTAACTATAATAGATTAAATATCTTGCTAATTGATTTCAATTTACATATTATAATAAAAAATGCTGCTGTACAATACTAAATATATGAGAGTGCTTACATAGGTTGCGATCAATGTTTGATAATAAACTAGAATACTTGTCAACATTACACATAAACATAGATGAATATAAATCAAAAGGTTTACCATAATTGTACAAAGTGATAACTGATTGTGTCGGAGTACCAATGGGAAATAATGGCATGAGTTACTTAATACATGATGTATGTTTTTGTTTTGGTGTAAAGTTATGAACTGAAAAAAATAGGCAGCACTTCTTATTAAGCAACTTACTATTAAGTTATAAATAGTTCAAAAGCAGGTTTTTAATAATTGTACTAAACTAATAATATATTCAAAATACCATCTGACACATTCTAGAACTAAGCTTCCCAAACAACAAAATCTTATTTCAAAAACAATCAATTATTTCCGAAGCCTGTTATGCGAAGACCCGCAACTTGTTAGAAGTTCGCGCCGCAGGGTTATTCATGTATTGTATTTATTGTGGTACTATAGCATTTACATATAGTTGCTTTACTTTACGATATCGGCCAATCGATCGATGGATTTAAAAAATACATGAAACGACCGCGAAATCAATTATAGTTCATTATTATGTTTTACTAATTCGTAGTAGTAATAACGTGAATTAAATCAATACACAATAAGGTTTTAGCAAAACCAAATTTGATCAGAGCTTTACCATCTAATTTAAACATAAAAACGAGACAACATCAAGCATTTTTGGTTGGCTGTTTTCTGCATCAAATACTGAATCACTTAACAATACCTACGGGAAGAGATAGCATACCTATTATTCTACTTGCTGCACAACATAGATAACTTATTTATAAATTAACCAATGACTTCGAATACCATATTTTGTTGGTTAACATTACTCAATCAACTTACAGCCATATTTATTGTGGATCAACAACGTGTGAATTAAAAGGGACCAATACAGACACCTGTGTCAATATGTTATATCCTCGGATATAAGTTTTTGCGTGTGGGCGAAGAGGGTCTGCAGCTTTCAAGACGTAGCTGAACAAAATTGAAATTTATTCGGCAAAAGATAGGTTTCATATACATATATAAAAGGGTTTTATTCCTACACGGATAAAACTCAATTTTGTTGAAGCTTGTATGCTTTATGTATGACATTTCGTGTTATTGTATGATGAGCTGTGAAGTGTCGGCTTATAATAGCACAACCCCATTTCTTCCGGTGGATGTACTTAAGAGGCGACTAAAGAGCTTATTCCATTACACTTTTATCGTTCCTGAAATCGGAGGTCCTTCACAGTCACTGCCGCAGAAGGCCACAGACGCTTGTTATTCCACTACACCGATTTCAGTTCCTGAATCATTCGCGAGCGCGCGATTTTGCGGGCAGTCGTACGAAATTGCTCCCGCCTTTTTTTTAAAACGCTCTCAATCGGACTCTCTTATGAACTATCCCACTCTCATTTAATAAACGACGACACATTGCGTCTATATATCTCTTTCGCTACTATACTTACATATATCCTATTCATGTACACAACCTTTTCCAAATATTTTTACGTCATATTTCACACAAAATATTAAATAGGCGGGAACTCCTATATGACTTAAAAATAAAAGCATATTTATTAAAAAAATTGCCGGGGTCGTACGAAGTGGCGATCGATAGTTTCAGCCTACCCCAATGAGAGGTAATGGCGTTAGTATATGTATGCATATATGTGATTGAACGTATTTGCTTACCCCAATGGGAAATAATGGCGTGAGTATATGTATACATTTATGTAATTATACGCCTGTGCCTACCCCCACGGGAAGTGATGGCGTGAGTATAAGTATGCATATTTGAAACAATACGTATCTGCCTACCCCTTACGGAAATATGTATGTATGCAATTAAAATTATCTGCTTACCACAAGCGGAAGTAAAAGCGTGAGTATATGCGCGTATGTATGTAATTAAACGTATCTGCCTACTCCGATGGGAAGTAATGGCGTGAGTATTTATAATATAATCTAATTTGCATGTATGTGATAAAACGTATTTACCTACCCCAATCGGAAATAATAGCGTGAGTATATATGTATGTATGAATATAATTATACATATCTGCCTACCCCTATGAAATGGATCCCCTACCTACCTAACTACCCCTGGAATTAATGGCGTGAGCATATGTATATCTGCTATAAAACTTTTATTATCTTTTTTTGTTGACGTAATTTGCAATCATATGCATGAAAAATTTTGGCACGTCCTCTCGCTGTGGCGGGCGCGAGGCGACTAAATCGTCTGAACGTTATTCCACCTTCCTGAGACGGAGCTACAAAAAATGAAGTGAGCTAGGAACCGAAATTTGTCTCTTTATCGGAAGCCTAGCGTTCTGAACGTTATTCCACTAGTCTGAATTCAGATTCTGTGGCTATCGGACGTTCTGAATTCAGGCAAATGGAATAAGCTCTTAACGGTATTGGAGCATTTTAAGGGACATGCGGTTGGAGACCCATCACCAACAACCTTTATTTCACCATCTCTTCCCCACGCAACTTCCAAAAGTGGCTAAGGATTTTTTTATTCCCTAGCTCTGGCTACCCCTTCAAGGCTTGGGAGCAATTATAGCCGTGAGTATATGTATGTATACGTATGTGTTATACTGTTTACAATCTATTGTGTCCAATTTTTTTAACCATCGTTATTTAAGTTAAATATATATTGGACACAATACACATCCTATTATTAATTTAAACTAATCTAACGTAATTTGAGGCGGTTTCAGATGATCAAACAAATATATGGCAATGATTACAAAGACCGTCGACATATTTATGCTTTCGATTGTAAGAATAATTCGAGCAGAAGAGCATTAGCGTAGCCACAAATATTTATAACATTTTTTTGCTAACCGCGATAGCTCAGTGGGCAGAACACCGCTTATCTTGCAGACAATGAGGGTTCAAATCCCGGGTCGTGCCTATACCCATTTGTCTTTTTTAAAGTCATATAATATATGTCACATATATGTGATTTTATATATCATGGTTGTCAATGATAGGTAAAATTTTTATTTGGTAAAGATACAAAACTACATACAGTAATTAACATGTAAGTACCATCTGTAATAATATGTAAGGAAAAACATCGCGAGGAAACCCACATCGCTGAGTTGTTCTTAGTCATGTGACAGTGTATTCTTACAAAACGGCGATAGGCCTACCCCCTATCCCCCTATCACTGTGAGTACTCTGAACACCAGGTGACAATGTCATGTGATATTCAGAAGTATTAGTACCTCTGCCAACCCCTTCAGGGATATACGGCGTGAACATTTGAGTTTGAGTTATTTTCTGCTTTCAAGTATCGAAAAGTGCACGGCTATGATCAAACAGTCATAAATAGAAAATCAAAAATAATTCAGCTGATTCCATGGCCGTGAATATCGTAGTTCGTAATATCGAATTTTGAGCACTGTTTATTAATAAATGCGTTGAAAGCCAGACTAATAGCAAACAATAGAAAGGCCGGGGGATTATTCTTTTGTCACGTACACTACATATTTTTAATTATACCGCATCTAAATATACCTCCACTATTTATTCATAGCCACGTCGATATGATTATTATTTATTTAATTTACTTTACCAAGTTTATTGCGTATAATGATAGATAAAGTCGATAAAAATGCTCAGGATCACGTAAAGCCATTGCATTGTACATTAAACATATTTTTAATTTTCGGCGATTTCATTTTCACAAGTGTTTGATACCAAAATGACACCGGTTTAGAGTATTAGGAAAAAAAGTTATCCACTTGTCCTAAAAATACGTAAATAGTATTTATTATTGAGTACCGACTGTTAACCAGTTGCAAGCTTTTAATCACCTTTAGTCCAGTCATACGTTTGTAGCGGGAATACTTTATATACCTCAGTGTTAGCTAGTAAGATACAACAAGGTTATATATATCAACATTTTTCCCACTTTTCCCCCAAATTAAGTTTTTAAGTTACTAAAAATATATTGAACTGGAAATTAAGCCTACATTATATTTATTTTTGGAGCGTACTAATTTTTAATATTAACTAGCTTTTTGCCCGCGACTACGTCCACGTGGACTAATTTTTTTTGCATTCGGTTTAAATCCAAAATTGAAAATTGCTCGCGAGCGAATCAATTCAATCTTGTGACTGATACGTTTGCGCGCGCTTTTACTCCAGCAAAGTCTATGGGCCAATTTTGACAATTTATAAATGGCTAACAATTTAACTAATCCAGTTATAGAAAATGCATGAGTTTTCGGTAAAACTTCAGATGGAGACCTTCAATTTCATACCTGAACCAATTTTCTAGCTCTTAGCATCGCGACACAGGCTGGTTCACAAAATCCTCCTCCTCTCGTTTAATATATAAGGATAAGGATGATGTTCTTATCGTATTCTTAATTAGATAATAAAAAATAATATCTTCGTCAAAAATAGCGTAGATCTGGCATTGTGGCCAGACGTATTCCTCTAATGCTTTGTATTTAATCATTCGTTGGTTCTACTACTATGTTAACTATATAATAAATATAACTTTACATGTCTATGAAACTCTTAATTTGGTACACACCTACTTAATATAAAATGAACAAATAAGCTCCAAAAACATGTCAGCCAGATCCGCTAATGGGATCTCCCTTTGACATCATCACCGCAAAAATAAAATCATTCATCTCGCCACAAGGTCGCGGTGGCACGAATGGCGTTTTTTGACGGTTTATTTGTGTCTGCCGGTCAGACTTAACATTTATGAGTGATACAATATCAAACAACTATAGTACAAATATAATCTAAATGGAGGAATTTATATTAAAATTTAACTTAAAGGAGGTAATGATTAGCTATGGGAAGATAAGGAACAGTTTTTTGAGAGCGTTTTATTTGAGGTTGTTGTTCATTACATCTGATATTCCGTAACAAAAATAACAAACAAAACAACTTTAGTTCTACAATATTATTTCATCCATTACCTACCTACTAACGTTTATATGAAAACCGTTCGTTTCAAATCAAGGCAAAAAAGATGATGTTATACTAGTACTTTTAAATATTTATCACTTTTAACGTTTTATGAATATTAAATTATTATGCTATTAAATCCGACGAATGAGTGAAGCTGCAAGCAAAACCAAGCAATAATATGTATAAAGATTGTTCCAAATTAAAGTTACTTGTACAGCATAAATAAAAAAAAATGGTTACAAAAAGTTGTGCACGTTTAAACATTTAAAATCACTTTAGTTGCGACATCCTGGCCTGTTTATCAAGACATATGACGAACTTGTTAAAATATTTTATATTTGGTTCAATCTTTTGCAAGGGTGGATAAAGATACGTCATAGAAGAAGACCGTTTTTGTATAGTATTAAGTTTTCATGACAAGTTGACCGTCATGTAGTTTCTTTTTGTTATACGATATACTTTATTTAATGTCTTATACATACATATATTAATAATGCAAAAGTGAAAAAATAATCTATTAAGTTGTATCCAGAGTTTCAGAGTCCTAGTCTTTGTCTTGTTATTGACGGTTTATTTTGTAATCAGATTAAACTTCTAAGTGATTTTAGAACTTTCTTAATTTTGATTTTACTTAGAATATTAAAGAAAACTAACGTTATTTACCAGACTCTCCAAGAATGGATTTGTTATTCGAGAGAATGAAGAAGGATGAATTTATATTCGACATAATATGCAATGCAAAGGATTTGTTTCCATAGTGAGTTACAAATGGTGTTTTGTTTCCTGGAATTCCCAGGGGGAACAAATGGGAACAGGAAGGAAAATATTGAACTACAACGCCGTCAAATGAACACAGAGGCCTGAAAAATATAACCGAAAGAAATAAATCGACTGAATGGAAATTTTTAACGTTAAAATCGGGCTTTATTAGAAGTTTAAACCAATGCTTCTTCATCCAAGCCAATACTTCTCACGCATGTCGTAGAAGGAATCAATCATCACAAAACACAAGTTTTATTTTCTTTTAGTTTCATTTGCCGTGTAGTGCCGGCTTAGAATGTCGCTACCCCTTTCTACCCACGGGTGTCGTAAGAGGCAATTAAGGGTATTGGGGCTTTTTATTGGATTTTTGGGCGATGCGGTTGGAGACTCCTCACCAAAAACCTTTATTCTTACCATCTTTCCCCCACTCAACTTCCAAAAGTGGCTGAGGAATTTATAATTCCTTAGCTCTGGTTACCCCTCTTAGGGAAATATAGCCGTGAGTATATGTATGTTTCATTTGGCTGCGACTGAAATGAACGAAATATAAGTCTTGGCAAAAAATCTTTTGCTTGCTGACAGGAAATTAAAAAGTCATTTTTGATCCGCTGCTGGCTCTCCGAAATCTGTTAGACGATTAAATGCTATTCCAAAGTAGGTAGTAGTATCTGCCTATAATAACACTACTGAATTACTTCAAGCAATGTCTGAAAATGCGCCTGTGTGGTGATGGCCTAAGAATGATACTTCGGGGATGGAGGTCGCAACCTGTCACTCTGCCCTTGCTAGTTATCACTTGGCCTAAATTCTTATGTTCGAAATTGCTGATAGTGAGGGATTACTTTCACCTATCGCTTTGTATAATTCTCTGAATCATTATGAGTACGTAATTGTCATTTTAATATGTATTAGGCAGTAACTTATCTCGAACGGGTTTTTCAATTATCTACTTGAATTTTCTTATAAATAACTTCCATTACGTCCTTTCGTGTCAATCTGGTAAATTATGGAATAAATTTCGCTATTTGCAAATTCATGCTGATAGGTATTCGTCAAAGTGTATTTTGATCTTATTTGATAAGATAACGGAATCACTTTGGACTGGAAAAAACATGAAAACATTTCTAAAATAAATAAAATATTCTAATTTATATAAATAAAAAAAATCTAAAAAAATAATATTTATCATTAGCCATGTAATCCATCCTTAAAGTATCAGTTTTATATTGTTTTGATAAAAAATTCTTACTAGAAGTTCAAAATCTACTTCCACGGGCGACACCGCTAATGACTCTCCTGTTTTAATAATGTCACTGATAATAAATTATATCTTTAACACGAAGTGATTAAACATCAGTGCCAACTTTTGTACTTCATAAATATTGTATTCCTGTCTTCTCTTCAGGCGCAAAACTTACCTCAAACATTAGCTTATTTGCACATCTTTAATAGCGTTATTATTTTGGTAAATGCTCTATCTGAATGTTTCGTAAAATTTCACCAGTATTGCAATAATTTGACCGGTAGTAACATCCCAGGCACATTTTTTAATGATCTACCCGCCACCAGACTACCACAATACAAAAGAACACAACCCATTCCATACGCCAAAATTATAATAAGTTAGATTCCCACTTTTAATTCAAGAAGCGAGTAGGTTCTCATTTCCACCACATAAAAAAATAAAAACAGCAGAGCACCATGATACATTAGAGCACTAATAAAACTCGAACAGCGCACGGATCTAAGCGAATTACCGACCCATGGCATCATTCATTTGAATCACAATGGAGGCGCAAAAAGAGTGCTCACATTTATAAATATTGCTGACATGCCCATCCATCATCAGCTTGCGAACCACATCTGTCTTTATTAGACTACTGACATGCAGAAACACATTTTGGTATTTATTTTATTTTATATGTTTTTCGCTGTGTAGTGTCGGCTTAGTACAGCATTACCCCATTTTTTCCCGTGGGTGTTCGTAAAAGGCGGCTAAGGTGGGAGATACGGGTAGAGACCTATCACCAAAAAACCCTTGTTTTATAATCATTTCTTGTCAATCTATCAATTTCTTATTCCCTAGCTCTGGCTACCCCTTTAAAGGATTTATAGCCGTAAGTATATGTATGTAGGTAAATAAAAAAAATGACTCTTTACACATAAAAAACAGTAATAATACATGAACAGTGAGAAGAAAAAAGACATAATGCTCACAACTCAAGTTGTACAAAGATAAATTATAATTAAAGAAGAAAATAAAAAATTACTTACATTGATACATAAGTTAATATTTTCCAGGCTCAGTATCTCTTCTCTATATTTCTTATACTGAAGTATAAGACTTCATTACATCATCACGATTCAGTCATTGAGAACTTTCTCAGTATGACTTTTTAAAAAAACTTGTTTCAAGGTCGTTTTTTTAAACTCAAATATAAAAGAAACAGACTGTTGCTTCGGCTGCTTTCGTTCTGTTGTAATACTAAAGTTAATAATAAAGCTGGGATCAGTAGCGGTTTCACTTTCTTAATCTAGGATATCCTGCCTAAGAGGTGAGGTGAGGTGCGCCATATTGGGAAATATGTTGAAAGAGGATTTAATAACATCTCGATAATTTTCGATTTAAAAAAGCAGAAAGGTTCAAACATTCAATCAGTTATTGCCTGAAAGGACGCTGAATAGTGGGCTTAATCTTGCAAATGCTTTTCGAGCATGTCGGGAATTAGGATTTAATATGGCGATATATGTTTGAGAAAAATAGAGATAAATAAACAAAAAGTATGCCGACTGTGTCGAACTTCGTTTTATGTCTTAAGTTTCGAAAGTTCCATGGTTTCAAATGAAAAATTTGACAAATATTCGAAGGTGCCTTAATTTAGCTCCAGAAAAATACTTACTTCCAAAACAAATTTAGCATTTAATCATTACTTTTGGTAGCCAAATTAGTAGTTTTATACAAAAAGTAAAATATACCCAACAAAGTTCTACGAGTAGGTACTTCTCAATTAATTTTGTTAGAGACAGATATCTTTAAAAAAATTAAAAATTGTAAATATATTATAAACACAATGCAGTTGTTTAAACAATAACTAGAAAAAAATATACTCAAAATAAGGTACCTTGGAATAAAAAAAAGTCACGTTTAATATAATTCTTCATATAAATATCTAAAGGATTATATTACCGTAAAATTGAATTAGCTAAACCAATGTCAAAAGAAGTTCTAAAATCAATATGGCTGTTCGTAGCTGCCATATTGGCGCTAAATTTAATTCCATTTTCAGGCTCGAACAATATCGTACTTGATATTACAATAATTGTATTAAGGAATGAAATATACAGTGATGGAAATAATTCAAAGAGAGTGCAAGTCAGAATCCAAGTCGATATCTTCAACTTAATAGTGTGTGTTCTGTCTTCTTTAGTTTATTGCCTTTGCGAAAATAAAAAGTATAGCATTGATGTAATGTGATTTGAATACCTGACTAAATATTACGAAATGAAATACAAATCTTCTCTCATGCATTGTATAAAATCAAATAAACAAAAAAATACGATCTTAAGTTAATTCCAAAATAAAGTTAATTACTAACATTTATTAAACGCTAAAAACTTAATTTTAAATGACTAGCGTTGCTTGGGAAAGGTGTTTTTAAACACAAGAAGCAACAAGAAACTCCTCACTTTCACATGTTGTTATTCTTCTTCTTTAGAATGTGTTAAAAATAGAGAATGTGCTCAAAAAGGCAGGGTGTCTGAAGTACGAAGAATAAAAGGACATGTATGAAATATTGATGAATAATAACAAAGCCAACGCTCGAGAAGTTTGCCAGAATCATGCGAAGTGGCAATCGATAGTCTCTGTCTACCCCACCGGGAACTTATGGCGTGAACATATATATATTTATGTACTTTTGAAATCCTACTACGCAAAAATATCTTCCTATATCATTACATGACAGGAGAATTAGTTTTATTACTCATTTTATGAATTGGCTTTATAATAATACAATAGCATAGATGTTTAAAATACTATCCAAGTAAACGTTCTAATTTTTGTACAAAACAAATTCGTATTTATTGCTAGAGCGAAAAAGTGATTTTATTTTAATTCAGTATTATGCAAATGTAACACCTTGCAAAGCGGGTAGAGTCCATATTTCATTTTGGTTTGACATGCAAACGAGCTTTTAAAAGTGTAGGTATTTTTTTTCGTAGACAAATAATACACAATGTAAAAAATGTAAAGGCATAAAATACAGCAATTTAACAGTACATCTTCCAAGTGAGATGACAGAATTAATTAATCACGAGCTAAAGTAAAGAACGGGAGCTGTAAAAATCATGCCCCTGGAAAGTTCGTGGGCTTGAAATGCCTTTCAACTTGATATTTTAATCAGAATATAAATGAAATCAATCTTGTTGACGAAAATTAACGCGTCAATCAATCCTTTAAACATCAAATCCTATTTGGAGGACAAAAATAACTTTGATAAAACCAGGACCCTTTTTTGGATGGTATTTTCCTCATAAATCTAACTAATTATAAGGTTTAATTTTCATGCGCCCCAGAAACCTAACCTGAGACTAATAGCAGAGAAATAAATCATAATTTTGCTTCCAAACCGAACCTATCCACCGCTGTTTAGTATTTGAATGAATCAGCTAGCCGTGGCTAGACTCAAAGGCGGCTTAACGTACAAAGTGGGCGAACAATTAAATTTTGATGGATTAATGCGTATTATTCCTCGTAGTTTTGATGCGAAAAGTAACATACTAATTGAATCTGAAGCCTTTTATAATAGATTTTCATAATTATGTAGTCGTAATTTTATGTACAACATACAGTGCTTCAATATTTGTATACACTTCAACATTTTGAATTTCCATACATTGGGTCATAAGAATTTTAGGAAATAAATAAATGTTAGCGGCAAGAAGCAAATTTGGTTACGATGAGCGTAACATAAGCTCCCAACTACCTACCTAAACTCACACCTATAAATCCCAAACAAGGGTACAAAGAACTTCGGAACTAACAAATCTTAGCCACCCAAGTCCAATAGTAAGAAGAATAAGAAGTAAATAAAAAACGTCTTTGTTGCGTTCTCTGCATCTCCTGAAAACGTTACCCGCCAAATCACCCCCAACTCAAACATTTCGGAGGTGGCACCCATATCATGCAAACCTCCACTTTTCATACAAACATATATCGCTCACCTATAAACCCCGTAATGTTTCCCGGAGGCGCGGTCGCCGCATATCGAGCAGAGATGCTTGGAGCCGCTCAGCGGGTGGTTGGGCGGGTAGCTGCGGTAGGCGGGCGGGGAGGTCGCGTCGTCCCGCATGCCGTCCAGCATCGCCGTGTCCGGCTTCATCTCCGGCGGCGACATCGGCGACATGAAGCTGCCTTCTATGTTTAGCCCTGGAATGGAAATGCCTGGTTAGAATTTGCTATATCCATTTTTTCTTGTGTGTTATTAAGAGACGACAAGGTATGGCTTTTGGAGTGATTGTTGGGCATCGTAGCTAGAGACTTTTCCCCAACCAAACAAATTTAAACTTATAAATTCCATACTCAACATCCGAAAATAACTGAGTTTTTTTTATCTGAAGAATTGGCTATTCATTTTTGAAATTAATAATCGTGAGTATCGAACAAAGTATTGATGAGTAGCGTGTGTATAATGTTAGTAGAGGACAACGAAGGAGGACACACTTTGACCAATTTGAGAGTGTGCTCTATTTGGTGCATGTAGTTCAAAAGAGCATGTATGAGAAGATTGATGGATGTAAACGAAGCTAGAGAGGTTTGTCAGGATCGTACCAAGTGGCGACCGATCGTCTCTGTCTACCCTAATGTATGAATCTATATTTGTTTTAACAAATAATTGTATAAGCTTACTTACAAATGTTGTTAATGAAAGACCTGCAAAACTGGATGTATAATGAAGTCATATTGAGTGTTATTCGTTTGACAATAAGCGATTCGCATATAATATTTGTAAAAGTACGTGTAAAAAAAATATCCAAATATCTTGGAAATAACTTACAATGATTAAATGCGTTTTTTTAGATATTATGTGTATTACAATATCTATCTTTACTTTTTTAATAAAAAGAAGTAAGCAGTCCCGCCGCGCGTATACAAGAAAGTTGTTTTAGTTCCAGACCTCAAGATGAGTGTGATGGAACTATTTATTTCAAACTTAATGATAGTATTATATAAATCTATGTACTTATTCAAATAAATATTTTTTTTTATTACAGATGTAAATGTAAAGATCTGTCATTTAAAACCGATGAACTTAAATCAATGATGGTTGAATGCATGGTTTAAATTAAAGTTATTTCTAATCCAGCTTATTTGATACTATGAGATACCTAGATTGACAATAAAAAAATAATCAGAATGGAATGAGAGGTTTTCCTTTTTTTTTTTTCTTCATCCTGTTCTCAGGATAGATGGCGCCAGACTTGCTATGTTACTGGTAGGAACGGAACGTCACACCGTTTTTCACACTTGGATGTAATGATATCGTAAAACGGAACGTACATAAAAACGTTCTGATTTGAAAGTCTAAATAAATATCAGTTTAAGCCCAGATAGCTTAAAAGTAAATAAACAAAGACGGTATTTATATTTAACATTCTTTTTGTTGTTTTTACTCGCCAAAAAGTTACTCTATGGTGATGTGACACATGTTTTTAAAGTTGGCATTGGCGAAATTATTGTGGCAACACGATTGAGGCCACGAAGAAAAAAATTAAGTAAGTAACGTAGTTACATCAACGCCATCTACAGAGCTCTAGGAAACTATGTTGTTTTTATATTTCTCAAAAAGAAAACCTCTCATTAACATATGTTCGAAAGGCTTCATCACCCTAGAACACTAAATCAAACTATTTTTTCAAGAGAGTAAGATTCAGTCATGATGCCACAAAACCAAGTAAATATATCTCAAAGACAATAAACGCCTAACGAGTCCACACAGCTCAAAGCAAACAGTGGCCGAATGCACGCAGCAAACATAATGAGTGTGGAGAACATTCGACGTTCCACCGCCGACCATATTCCGCAAGCCGGTATCAATAAACAAGCAAAATACACAAGAAACAAGCTGCAAAAATAAAACAAAATCCGAGTCAAAATAAATGCACGCAACCGGTCTACATTGGGGGCGGTCGTCTAATACTGGCTGCTAACAAAAAACTAACACAGACAAACATACCAAACGTCTTTTCCGTTCCTGTAAGACCCTTGTTCGAAACTGAGCTTTTAAGCACTTGACTAATGCATCCAGTTTTTATCATCGTGCTTTGCAGTTTGTACAAAAGTAGGTTAGGGTAGGTTAAATACAACGTTGAAGTCATCCAGTGATGTATTAGTCTGTATCTATTTTTACTTACTGAGACAATTACTGCGAAATTTTGTATTTCAGTATGTATAGCCGAGTATCGTATCGACCATGAACAGTTAAAAAAAATCGCTTATCGCCTCTGTCTAAACTAGGTATTTCTGAATCTTAGATTTGAAAATATAGAATAATAAAGACCCTTATTTAGTAAGTACGTCCTCTATTTGATCTCAGTGATCAAATAAAAAAACAACATAAGATTATTTAATTAAAATTTAAAACTATTATTTAAACGTCGTTTTTAATTTAAGTTTGTACGACTCTAAAGTCACTCGGTAACCAAACTGACTCTCGAGTATTTAGCATCAACTGAGGTCGCGCATTCGAATCGTCCCAATAAACGTATCAATAACTCCACACCACAGCCCACATTCGCAAACATTACATCATTACGACACGTCATATCACTGATCTATTCTATTCGTACTTCATCACAACTTGCGAGACAGTTCATATCATTAATCAATTAAAACTTGAAGAAGTTATTTACCGCCAATTCGTTTCGTATCAATTGTGCACTTTGTTATTTTTAAGGAAAATTGTCGAGTGACTTTAGAATATGTCAAAATTGTTTTACAAGAACTGTTACTTTTGTTCTAGAACAACTAACTCATGGCCAAGACTATATATATATATATATATGTCACAGCCAACTGGTTAAATCAGCCAGCTGACAAAACAGCTAACCGCTTAATTAAACGCCGGCTCCTAGTAAAGGGCTAAACTTCAGTCAGCCATTAAGTTGAACACAACGTCCGAACACTTGGCTGAACGTTATATCGCCGTCTGGTTATCTAGAGTGACTATGACTAAAATATTTTTTCTTATGTCGGCAATACTTTAATTATATTCATTTAATACAATATTAACAATAAAGTGGCACAAAGCTTTGGCACAGTAACTAAAAATACAAATAGTTACCGAATTATTAATAATGAACATGAGAATATAAAAATATAAAGTACTCTTATGTATTAATTTTAACTCTCTACTTTTTCTCATTATATTTATTGAAATTTCCATGATTTAAAACTTTTTTAAACAGTTATTCTATAAATTTTAACAGAAAAATAATGTAACGTCAGCCCACGCCAACGGGCTAACTATTCAATCAGCCGGGTGATTGGACGTTCAGTCACGATAATTCATTTTACAAGCGGGCTAGCCTTTTAACTAGGAGCCGGCGTTTAATTAAGCGGCTAGCTGCTTTGTCAGCTGGCTGATTTAACCAGTTGGCTGCGACATATATATATATATATATCACAATATCAATATTTATACTAACGAAGCTAGAAAGGTTTGCCAGGATCTTAAGAAGTGGCGATCGATAGTATCTGTCTAACCCAATGGGAACTAATGGCGTGAGTAAACGTTATGTTATGTTTATAAGAGAGCAAGTCAAGTTCGTTTGAGTTTTGATAAACCTGTTCAAACCATGAGAATAAAAAACCAAATTACATTGCATATCAAGCGAACAGTCGACCGAGGGCAAAGTGCAGTGTTACAACATGGTTTGATATTTTCACTGAGCTATAATATTCTTGTTAAAGCATAATCCCAAATTGCCCCATTATGCAGCACAAATCATCGTCACCAAATTAGCAAAAAATAGAACTATAAAACTTAGTGCACGCGCGAACATGAAACTTTAGCAAACAGCAGCTCAAACCTGCTTATACGTATGCTCCTGATTCCAAAGTATCCAAGATAGCTGATATATAAAATAAAATATAAGTAAAATATAACAACCCCAATAATAATATGTTTGGCAAAAAATCAATGATACTACCTAACAAAATAAAGACGAAAAATCTCTTTATCATTTAAAGCGAAGTCGTCAACTCTATCATTAATATGTTTTTAAAAGTAAAGAATGCCATTCTTGTTACGAACCCATTGTTAAAGAACAACTGACGCTAGTACCAAGTATAATACAACATAATATGTATATACCACCTGTATTGGCGCATTAAACGCCTTTACATTATTTTTTTCACATTATTGTAAAAAAACAAAAACCTCTGTTAATCATCAGAAGAAAAAAAAAACCTAAGTTACAATTTCTTTATTGGATTCCCGAGAAATTCTTAATCTAAAAGAATCTGGCAAGGTTTTTAGAATTGTATTAAAAACGTTATCAAGTTGATAAAAAAATCTAAAAATAAGAGGGAGCAATTAAATAGGAGGCTCCCTAGCTTAGGCTATATGAAAATAATGTTTCATTTATTTGAGTAGCGAGCCGCCCCGACCAGCAGACATACGTTACATGTGATGCGAGCAACGTGACCACGTGGCGGCCAAATAAAAATGTGCAAAATAATGTATGATAATACAGAATGAGCATTCTACAATAAAACTAGCAAGGAAGTATAATTTAGAAATTAACATAATATTTGAGCGAAACGATTTTAAATTTAGATCTCGGTTGAATAAATTACTCAGAGTTGGAAATAAATACCAACTATAAGAAAAATATTAATAATAACGAGAACATCCCCATTATATACCTGGAAGTTATGAAACTGATTTTTTGAGATAAAAATAATACATTCGTTTACCTATAACAATCACACCTACAGCTCTGAACTTTGTATTTTGCAATTTTTTTTAGTGCTCAGTCTAAATAAAAATTCTGGACCAGTAACTTAGAACAGTAGCATAACGCAAATTTGAAAAAAGAAAATTACGTGTGTGAGCATTGTTGCCAATACATATTTGGCAATTCTGGCCTGTGTGTCGTGTAGACGAGGCGGTTGGAGACCAATCACCAAGCACCTTTATTTTACAACCTATTCCATTCAACTTCCTAAAGTATTTGTTTTTCTGAAGCTCTGGCAACCTCTTTTAGGGATTTATAGCTGTGAGTATATATGTATTTATGTATGTTGTGTGTTTGTGTGTGTTCTATGTTATAACGCGACAGTGTTTCCAAACAAAAAGTGGGTACTCTGAACACTACCACTTACGGCGTGAAGTTGAGTTTAGATTTTAACTTTTAAAGTGCTTCAAACAAGAGTTTTTTCTTAGTCTAAGGTTCAGTCCTATCAAAGCACAAATTGTATTGCTTAGTATTTCGTATAATAGCAACCGTGATCGCTCAATGGGTAGAACACCGGTTATCGTGCAAACGACTAATGTTCAAATCCCGGGTCGGGCCTACACCAATTTGACTTTTTTAAAGACATATGTGTGGTTAGTCAGTGTTGGGAGTCAATCGGCTCTCAACGTAGTACCGAGTCAGTACCTATTCGCTATTGCAGTGGTGCAAATATATTTAAGTTTTAGTTAATAAGGTACTTAAAATGTTGTTATAATGTTGTTATTTTTATTGTGTTAGTTTTTAGTTTACTTTTATATTTAACTTGGTAATTTTATTAATTTTATATGTTTTTTTTTGTGCCACAAATGGCGAATAAACATCTTCTTTTCTTTTCTTTTCTTTAATTTATCATGGTTGTTAACGGTGAGGGAAAACATCGTGAGGAAACCCACATGGCTGAGTTGTACTTCGCCATGTGACAGTGTGTTCGTACAAAACGGTGATAGACCTGCCCCCTATCACGTGAGTACACTGTCCATGCAAAACGTGTTCAGAAGTATAAGTACCTCTGCCAACCCCTTAATATTATAAAGCAACACTATATACCTTAACAATTTCTAACATTACCATATTGATATTGGCATCGAGTACTTAGTAACAGACAGTATATAGTAGAATTTGGAAATCAACAGCAAACACTCCGTAATAGATCAAAATAATGTGGTGAAAACGACTGTCTGAAAGTTACACAAAATACGAAAATATAATTTGTTTAAGACTTTATGGAAAACACTTTTGATGCTGTAATTTCAAATCACTTTCCAATTAAGCTCATTTGCCATTTCAGAGAAGTAAATTGCGACGCAAATAACAATTTTCCATTTGACGACACAAACCAGACGTTTGCTCATTATTTGAATATCATAAACATTAGTTAATAAAACTCTGTCATCTATATCGAGACCTTTAAAACGAGATTTAAATATTAGGCGTAATGATTGGGGATTACCGTTTAAAATTGGTTGAAAATGACATTGAGATTTGAACACACTTTGTAAAAGTTTCATAGTTAAATAAAACTTTCTTCATTGCATTAAGATTATATTGGATCAGAGTATTGCAGTCTAAAGTTTTAATATAGGATTTGTCACTTTCAAGCAAACCTTTGAAGAAAATTACGTCTGTTTGATATTTTCACCATTGCTGCTTCTCATAGATTGAATTCATGTGACGTGGTAAAATTAATGAATTGTGTAATAATTACATACATAAAAGCAAGATATCGTCGGAGTCAGCAACGCATAGAAACGCTGAGTCAAGATAATCGGCAAATACTGACTATATTAAAATATGTATATCTGACTATATTATAATATCAATATTTGTACTAACATAGCTGGAGAGGTTTTCCAGGATCGTACGAAGTGGCGATCGATAGTCTCTGCTTACCCCAATGGGAACTAATGGCGTGAGTAAACATTATGTTGTGTTTATAAGAGAGCAAGTCAAGTTCGTTTGAGTTTTGATAAACCTGTTCAAGCCATGAGAATAAAAAACCAAATTACATTGCATATCAAGCGAACAGTCGACCGAGGGCAAAGTGGCAGACGGGGTCGCAAGGGGCTGCAGCATGCCGGGGCTCGGGGCCGGGGTGGCCGGCGACGGCTGCTGCACCTGCTGCACCATCCCCGGGCTGGGCGCCGCCGGACGCACCCAGTTGATCAGCGTCGTCACCGACATCGTCGGCTTATCCTTCTTCGCCACGCTCGACATGGCCCGACACTAACATCCTCACATCACTCACACCTTAAACACTTCACTGTAACCAATAACACTTCGCACTCTCAGAACGAAAGAGGCTCAAGTTAAAAAGAGCGATATTGAGATTCAATCATAGAGACATAAAAAAGTATGTTCTATCCGATGAATTGTAAAACAAACGCACTTATTGTTAAAAAAACAGGATAGCAAATTTTCTGTCCCTATAACAATAAGTGCCTTTGTTCTAAAACATTATTTTTATATGCCTCTCTATGGTTGCTACTCAATATCACTGTTTTTGTCTGTTTTTGACTTGAGCCTCTTTCGTTCTGAGAGTGCGACTTGTTGACGACTGGCTCTTCAAATCGAATGATGAAATTAGCTCCGATTACGAATTCATAGGTGAATATAATGAAAAACAAAACTGATATGACGCATTCGCGAACAAAAGCGTCACACCTAATAAGTACGGAGTAAAGTTATATTTATGGATGACATTGTGATAATAATTTGTGTTGTTGCACGGGTATCGGTCAAAAGATAGTAAGTTATACGTCTCATCAAAATGCATTGAATTGACCCAAATGTTGTAGTCACAATCCGAGTGAGTTTGCCCACAGGCGCGAAATCGACAAAAAACGTATTCGTCAACTTCCGCGCAGTTACGGCGGCGGCAGCAGCGTGAAGGTCTCACCTCAGTGTTCAAGGTCCGCATACAAATATACATTACGTGTAAATATTAAACAGGATTTATTTATCCGGACGCATGATTTACAATTTATATATCTAAATAAATGGTTCAAAATCCAATTATACAGTTTATGCTCGTTTTTTTCCCGAATGTTTAAGCAAGCATTAGAATTTGAAATTGCTCAATTACTGACGGTAGCCGTTGGCCTTCGACTTGCATGTACTCGATGATCTAACTGAACTCCCAGCGCTAGGCCCCAAACTATTACACTTTGCAAAGTCACTGAGCATAACCTTCTTCAAACAAAATACTCACTAATTATATTTTTTCCTAAAATGGAACATATTTGAAGGCTTCCAGAAAAACGCGTTTCAAATGTTTATTCGCAATCCAGACGTTCCTCAACCAATATTTGCGACAACCAACCTTATTTATTGAAGAGTATCTTCTAGTGATAACTACATGTCTATAAAATTTCGATACTCTCTAAAATTGGTTGATCTTGTAAATTGCAGCGTTCAGTGATTCGTGAATTCTGTATAAACTATGAATAAAAAATCTTTGTTACTTTTTACAATGCTTATCGGATGAAAACTTTCGTACTTTTAAGGTATATGAAAAGATGAATAAAATCAACCTGCTTCTTATTGCAAAACCACTTTAGTATTCCTTTTTCTACATTAATTACCACAAATTATTTATGCACCATAATTGTATAAACATAGCGTTGCAATTAAAACCAAGAACCCTTCATTAATTACAAAATGATATTCCAATTGTCACTGAACAAAGCAAATAAAAATATATATTTCTGCATGTAAGATAGGTATGGACGGAAAACACATTAATCCTACACCGCAGACATACTCATCCAACCGGTCTATAATATTTCTTGATTCGCTGAACAAAAGAGACAAAGATTCCACCTTCAAGAATATCTTTCGATGACTGTTGTTCCATACGATATCAAATCAATACCCTCATCAAAAGAAAATAAAAGCTATTATGGTGTAGTATTACAAAAATATAATATTATTCTAAGAAAAGAACAAAAGCTAACACTAATAAAGGAACTTTGATAACCAAAGCTTATGAATACATCCTTTTAGTCGGGGGTGGGGAAATTGTGTAGTACTGGTTATTTGTAACGTACGTGGGCGTTTGATATATTAGACGGTATAAAAATCAATAACGTAGTAGCTATGAAGGACATAACTCGTCATTGCTATTATCTAGCTTCTTTACCCAATACGCTTGCTTTTAAATAAATGCCGACGGTATAATAATATTGCTAGTAGAAACAAGGCTTATTATTGTTCCTAGTCTTGCGCTGAGAGAAGAGTTTTTGTTGAATCTGGGATTTTTTCGAATGCAACAAACGTATTTTCAAACTTAAAGAAATGCAATTCCTGCAGTGGCGGAGCTGCAATCGATCACGTCGACCTTGAATGACGTTCTGCCGCCGAGCACAATTAACATTGACAACGGCGGCGACGTGTGCGTAACATAGCGCACACTGGCGGACTCGCTTCCACACACCCAACTTTCCTTTTCACTTTCGTTCACTCTCCGGCGCGATCCGCTCGAAACTATGTTATTATTACGGAGCATGCTTGCTGAACTAATGGTTAACCGAATACGGTTGCTATTCGCGTTGGATAGATACGCCAAGTTATGATATGACTGATGGAAAACTTCGAGAAATATGACGTAGAGAAGCTCGTGTGCAAACTTAATAGATCGGTGGCAGAGTTGTAAGTAGTGTGTTTAGTAAGTCAGCAAACAAAGCGGGGGCGAGCCGTCTCTCGTCGCGAGATGTGGGTAAGCGGAGCGAAGAGTAGCTCCGGAGCCGGTGCGGGGGCCTACTAACCTTGACGATTCGCTGACGATCACAGGTGTAATTCCGGTATAACGATCGCAAACAATATTTATCAATAACATTTAAAACTAAATCTTTTAGATATCAATTGAAAAGCGGAGCAGAGTCAGATTATCAGTCCGTCTTCATAAGTTAACTTAGCTGTAGAGTATCTATTACTAAGATTGATATTTTATGGTTTAACGATCAATTGTTTCATTGTTGCATCAAACGATTCGATCCTCCAAAATAAGTATGGGATGTTTTATTCAAAGGACATCTATCCGTAGCGTGCCGAATTAGGAGGCTGTATTAACTTGTGCTCAATTAACATTTTATTATATTCTCGCGAGTATGCGTACAGAATTGAATATAAATATCATCTAGTGCATAAAAAAGAGTTGTTTCCGAGTGAGACCTTGGCCGTGACTGCCAGCTTGCTGTGTTGCTATTCTTCAAAACACGACAAGAATGCTAATCTTTACGTTACGATCAATTCAGCACTGATCGATTTAACAAATTTATAGCGTATCCGTGATGAAATCTCATTATTGCGATTTTGAGAGAATTGGTTTTTCTAGCAAACAAATTATACTATACCCTAAAAATAATTCAAACTGCTTTAATAGTTGACAAAGGAATTTTTCGTATACAAAATGAATAAATATGTATTGGAAGCTACTATAAGTTAGTATTTGAATGTTAGTTCGCAGACTTCCCTGGTTTTTATATTGTTATGATTTTTGTCCTGATTTGAGTAATTAAAATTTAATGTACTGTGTATTATTTGTCATCCTTCTAAACCAAACATAAAAACATGTGTGATATGATCAAAATCATTTATGATCTGAATAAATTTTTGATACGTGAAGAAGTGACTTATGTATTCAAAAGATTTTAAATTACAAACTATAAAACTAGGGAATGATAAAAATGAAAAGCCAAGGTATTCCTAAACTCACTATTTCTGAATGTAAATGTAATTTTGTATCTAAACAGACCAAAAATGTTATCACAGCTATATCAACAATATAGGCGCAGTTGTGTTACTTTGGTCATAAACAATAATTATTTTGTTGCTTCTGTCAATTGTTTTTTAAACAGCCGTAAATTATTTAACACAAATGGTATGGTAAATGAAGCTATTTTGGCTTAAGAATCCAAAAACAATGAAATAGATTAAAAAGCAGATACATAACTAGGTTTGTATAGAAACTCTACGACTGCCCCGATAGAGCGTAGAGATAATGCATTCAAAACACTTAAGTCAATACACTTACAACCTTGCAACGTTCTACATGACTTATGACAGATAAAAACATAAGGACGCATATCAAACATGACTGGAACTGCGCTGATGTGTAGGTGTACTAATTGAACGAGGCAACCAAATCCTAGACTTTATCCATAATCGAAATGAACAATTTACGGAGAAATCTGAACAATCAGTAATTTATGGCATTGCCAGTATGACATGTTATTATACTGCAAGGCACGTTGCACATGAAAAATGTCGACGTGAAATTATCTAAGAATTTCACAGTTTGTTGATGAAGATTTAGATAACCAAACGACTAAGAATGATGTTGGATAACATCAAAAGCAAGAGGGAATAGATGTTTCAATGATTTCATATTGTTTTGGCACGATAGCTGTTTGATATTTTTTGCATATTTTTTCAAAGGAGCAGTTTCCTCGCCAAATATATATGCTGTTGCGTAAATTGTCTATAGACGATCTACTTATTTATTAAATTTGTACATGTTTGAAAGATGTGATAAAAAATTGTAATCCTCGGAGCTATTTCCATCCCATAAATTATGAAGGCAGGCACATTAAAACAAACACTATCAGGTTTGGAACCTTGATCACACAAGTTTTTGTGGATGAAGAGCCAGTGGTGACGTCACTCGGTGAGGGTGGTCGTAATTAGAACCTTCTGTGTATGAACTGTTGCGGAGTGCGGACAGTGCATCGATTTTCTGTCGGTCGCGGTTGGCGCGGGACGCACGGCCGGGTCGGGCGGTGGCGCGGCTGTGACTGGCGGCGGCGTCTGGCGCGCCCCCTCGCGGCGTCCCCCGCCGGAGCTGCCGATGTTTTGCTGTATTTTCGTTGTTAATCATTCTCCTTGACCTTGTGGTGTGCGTCGCGAGCGCGGAGTGGTCCACTGCACACGACTGCGCACCCCTCACCCTGCGGCTCGCGCCCGGCGCCCGTGCCGCACCGCCTCACACGTGACAATATGCTACCATTGCGCTGGATGGAATGGAACCTACCTCACGTTATTCATGAATACACTCTCATTTCACACACTTCATTCGCCGATAGCATCGGTCGGTATCGCAATGATAATGATGATACATCCGCCGCTAAGGACCAATTTTATAATAAAAACAATGATGTCTGTACAAAGTCCGGTCAAAACATACAGTCCTATCTTGTCTGTATTTTGTGCCGTGGATATCTTTATTAAATGTTATTTCTTACATTCATTAAGGATTTTATTTCCCAAATCTTTTACTCCGTATATCCCGAAAGGGTAGCAGAAGTACCTAACACTTCTGAACGTTGCGTGATAATTTGACCGTTGTACGATTGATATTTGAAGTGGATATTAAATTTAAATACATATTTAGGTGTTGTGTAGTGTCGGCTTAGCTTGTCCCATATCAACCCGTTGGTGTTCGTAAGAGGCGACTAAGGGTTCTGCAGCTTTTAAAGAAGTTGTGGGCTCAGGGGCTACTAAGTAATAAACAAATGTTTTTTTAATAACCATGTCTTTGCCTAATAAATAAAGAATAAATAAAGGAAAGGAAAATTTCGACACAGGCGGGAATCGAACCCGCGACCTCGGGTATACGCCCCGATACGCTCAGTTGGCAGAGCGTCGGGGCTGTGTCGAAATTTTTCTTTCCTTTATTTATTCTTTATTTATTAGTAATAATCCCCAAATGAGGCTTTCATGAACAAAAAGATTTAAGTTACATGTCTTTGCCTTTTTTTATAAATTAGGATGCGGAACCCTTAGTGCACGAGTCCGACTTGCACTGGGCCAGATTTTATTATTTTGTTAACAGCACACTAATTGATGATAGATAAAACTCATGTAAATCCTTTAAACACAGAATTGTTTGATTCGTTTTATTATTATTGACATGTGACGCCATCTATTTGAATAAGAATGAACTACAGGACGCCACATTCGTGCAACTTTGGTTGTGCCGCACTAAAAGAATGTTTATAATACTCGGATCACATCACACTGTTTGTAATAAAACTGCTAGACTTTTTATGAAATTTTGAGTGTAATTTCGCTATTTTCATACACCTAAATAGCACGGGTTTTTTTTTTATTATTTATATACGGTTGGGTCAGGGTCAGAGGTCACTAGGTAAATTATTAATTAGTAATTTATAGACGTTACAGAAGATTTAAATAACATATAATATAAAATATCTGTGTAGTTCATGTGTGAATGTGTGGTGTAAACAGGGGGTCAGAATAGCAGCACCCCAGTTACTCTCGCGGGTGGCGTATGACGCAACTAAGGGTATGGGGTTTTTAATTGGCTGCCGGGCGATGTGGCTGGAGATCCATCACCAACATACTTTACAGTTACATTCTTTTCCCAAATTAACGTCAAAAAGTGTCTGAGGAGTTGTTAATTCTGAGGCTCTGTCTATCACTATTATGTAATACATAACATAACATAACATAAACGTTCACGCCGAATATCCCCGAAGAGGTTGGCAGAGGTACTAATACTTCTGAACATCACGTGATTTTATCAGTTATCACCTGGTGTTCAGAGTACCCACGTTTTTGCATGGACAGTGTACTCACGTGATAGGGGACACTGTCACATGACTAAGTACAACTCAGCCACGTGGGTTTCCTCACGATGTTTTCCCTCACCGTTAACAACCGTGATAAATTAACCACACATATGTCTTTAGAAAAGACAAATTGGTGTAGGCCCGACCCGGGATTTGAACACTAGTCGTTTGCACGATAACCGGTGTTCTACCCATTGAGCTATCACGTCGTCATATTAAATATACATATTAAAATATTTAAACTTAAAAATATGAATATATTATATCTGGAAAAAGTAAATAAAATAAAAAAATAAAGTAAAAAAACTTTTTTTTATTTTTTAGTTATCGCTGGCTAGGTGCCTCAGTCTGGTCATCTCATTTAATGCATCATTGTTGCAAGGACGTTTGCCGGTTAATTTCGAACAGTCCAGCTCTTCAATCAGTAGACCATCTAATGATGTTACCCTACTTAAGGCCATGTATGCTTGACCAGCAGCAAAGAGCTTTGAGCCTAAGTAAATAACGGCGTAGTCGACAGTACTACTTTGCATTTTGTGAACTGTACAAGCCGAAAATAATACAATTGGCAGCATTCTTCGTTCCGCAGTTCCGTGGCCATAATTTGCCGGAAATTGCACAGACTTGGGCTTAATTAGATGGACACCGTCTTTTCCGAAGTCAATACGAACAGATGGTATGTCGGTGTCGTACATTTGTGCTCTTCGAACGCAGGGCCATATAATTTCAATAATATGTCCAATGGCACCATTCACGAGACCTTTCGCGACATTAAAAAAATCCTCAAAATGCACTCTCATTTGATACCCATATTGTAGAAGTAGACTAAAGGTAACTATTCCGTCATCCTGCATGGTCCGCCATATTGGATTCAGAATGACGTCATATTCTTTTTCTAGTCACTCTTAACCAGCCCTTTCAATTGATACCCATATTGTAGAAGTAGACTAAAGGTAACTATTCCGCCATCCTGCATGGTCCGCCATATTGGATTCAGAATGACGTCATATTCTTTTTCTAGTCACTCTTAACAAGCCCTTTCATTTGATACCCATATTGTATAAGTGGATTAAATATAACTGTTCCGACATCTTGTATGATCCGCCATATTGAATTGAGAATGACGTCACATATCTTATCATATATTGTCATCCAAACAAAATGCGTCCACAAAATTTCAGCACAAACGGTTGATATATCTACTTCAAAATTGAGTTCAAAGATTTTACCCGAACACACAAACATACATTGCAAGTTAAATAAAAGCTTTTAAAATAATAATAATAAAAGCTTTTAATAAAAACAAATCAGATGTGTTTTAGGTTAAGTTCAGAAAAATGTAGAGTCAACTTGCAAAACAGTACAACTTTTTACAATTGAGTTTGCTTTTTCTTCTACAATACTAGAATATGTTAGATCGAAATCTTTATTCTCGCCGATTTTGATAGAACATTATGTAAAACTATGATAAGCCTCTTACAAAAAGTCTTCTTCTGGATCATATTTATACTCAAAATTACCAAGTAGAGGTGCGCATTTGCGCACGTTAAATTTTTAACTGGTTGAATAAGTGTAATAAAATATAAAATTTAGTTAGTTATTAGTTTAGTTTTGCTGACTGCCAGGTTTGTGCTGTGTGCTCAGTCTTAAGACTGAGCGGGTTCTCACACTCATAGAAGTAACGCAACGAGTTCTTATTTCTAAGGTTATAGTCATGAGCACAACAAATACAAGTTGTCAAATTTAATAATATTTCTCATTTAAAAGAAGTTATATTTTTAAATATATTTATTTAGCATCTAAGTATGCTGCCGAAAGATGAACGAAGCAAAACAAAATCATTAAAATAAATATAGTTTAAAAACACTAAACAACACGCCTTAGAAGCATTTCTATTCTCTATAGCTTGTGTTTAAAAAAACCCGTTAATAAATATTTTATAAAGCTTATTTCGATATTGCTTGTTCAAAATAAACACGAACAAATTAAACGTACACAGCGTAAGACGTCTAAATAAGGAGGTATTTAGCGGGACACGGATTATTTCATAGACAACCGATGTAAGATTTGATACGAGGGCGGGTCAATAAGTCCGTGACTTTTTGAACTTCTGACCTCTTTACTGAAACAGCAACACTGCTCCTGTGAACAGGCATCTGTCAGTTGACTCCTGTCAAAATTTTAACTTGCTGCGTTAGTTAGTTTGTGTTTGACAGCTATTTTTATCAGACTACCCACAAATTTGAGGATAAAATGGAAAAAGTGAATTTCGTGTGGTTATTAAGCATTAAATCTTGCGACAAAAAACCATTACCGAGACCAAGGCTAAGCTTGATAAATACTATGGGGTCTCTGTACCATCGATTTCAATGGTAAAAAAGTGGTTTACTGAATTTCGTTGTGGCCGTACAAGCACTGAAGATGCCGAACGTCCTGGACGCCCAGTTGAGCTCTCTACACCCGAAACAATGCAAAGAATTCACGATATGGTGTTGGCCGACCGAAGATTGAAAGTGCGAGAGATTGTGGAAGCCGTAGAGATCTCGCATGGTTTCAATTTTGAATGATCACTTGGGCATGAGAAAGCTTTCCGCAAGATGGGTGCCGCGTTTGCTCACAGTCGACCACAAACGCAATCGTGTAACAATTTCACAGGAAGTTTTGGCGTTGTTTAATCGCAATGTGTAGGAGTTTTTGCGCCGTTTTGTAACCGTGGACACCAGAGACAAAACAACAGTCAAAGCAGTGGGTTTCTAAGGGTGGATCGGCGCCAAAGAAGGCCAAGGTGGGTTTGTCCGCCAATAAAGTTATGCCGACTGTTTTTTGGGATGCACGTGGGATAATCCACATTAACTACCTACAAAAGGGAAGAACAATCAATGGGGAATATTATGCCAACTTATTAGACCGATTCAATGACGATTTGAAAAAAAACCGACCTCATTTGGCCAAGAAAAAAGTACTTTTCCACCAAGACAATGTAAGGGTGCACACATGTGCAGTTGCCATGGCAAAATTCCATGAATTGGGCTATGAATTGCTCCCTCATCCGCCCTATTCTCCAGATTTGGCTCCGAGCGACTACTACTTGTTCCCAAACCTGAAGAAATGGCTAGGTGGAAAAAGATTTGACTCCAATGATGAAGTCATCTCGCAAACAAAGGCCAATTTTGAGGACCTCGACAAATCATTTTTATTGGAAGGGATAAAAAAATTGGAGAAGCGTTGGACAAAGTGTATAGAGCTCAAGGGAGACTACGTTGAAAATAAAATTATTTTTTTATCAAATAATCTGTGTTTTATTCCAAAAGTCACGGACTAATTGACCCGCCCTCGTAGCTACGATTGAAGCTTCATTTAACATTACATATTGCTTAATTCTTTTACATGGAAACGTACAATTGCATTTATTAAATTTTCTTGGTGGCTTTTCCTTACAAAACATAACATTTTTGTAATAACACTACATAAAATATTTTAATCATATTGATTTGCAATAAGCAACTATACTTAAGCGAAACTTTTGCATCATGAGTATTCGAACACAACACACTATAGCCTTTCGCTTATTGTTAGTAACGTTTTAAAATTTACGTTATCAATCATGCAATGTTAAAAATGTAGGAGGTAGGTAAGTTAGTCTGCTTACTTTAACTTTAACGCGCTAAATTCAGGTACTACTGGTCCGATTTGAAATATGCTTTCAGTGTTCGATAGCCCATTTACTTAAAAGGCTATATGCCAAAAAATAAAATCAAAATTACTACCCATGCGAAACCTGGGCGGATTTCTAGTATCGACTAAAGTGGTGGCGTATAGTTAAGCCCATTGTATTGTTTGTAATCAGCGCCATATCATATATGGCAGAGTTTGGGAAGCTGCGCTATATCATATCGTCTAAAATTCCGCAGAGTCTAAAGACAACGACGTCGTCTTACAATGGTGCTCATAAGAATGCTTAGAGTTACCTCAAAGTCAACGGAGAGAGATCAACTCCGTGTCCTCAAGGAGGACCGGTCCTTGTGGAGGTCTTGTAGGGAGTCTTTTGTCCAGCAGTGGACGTCTATTTGGCAGATGAAGATGATGATTGTTTGTCAAGTTCCTTGTATAAAAATTTAAAAATCGCGGTGCAGCTACGAATTAGCTTCTGTAACCTTTGAGACTACATACATACACATATATATACTCACGGCCATAAATCCCTAAACGGGGTAGCCAGAACTTTAGAGCTAAAAACTCCTCAGTCACATTTGGAAGTTGATAGGGGACAAGATGGTAGAAACAAAGTATCGTTGGTGATGGGTCTCCAACCCTCAATAATAAATACTTAATGTTGTATGGACACTAACGATTTATAAATTAAATAATTAAGCCCAACGCATACATGCTAGGGTTGGCGTAAATTTACTATAATCATAATGCGCACTGAACTGCAATACCATAAGATTCCTGCGCACCGCGACCTTGATAATTCGGTAACTGTATAGCCACTAAGCTTGGATGGTACCGATTTCAGTGTGGCAACACCGGCATGGCCCATACTGAATACAAAGTTGAATTGAGAGCAATGGCTATATATTTTATGTTTGCTGCTTTGAAGATAGTATAGCCTTTGCGCATGCCGTGCTATTTGTACAAGTGCAGTGATATGCATAAAGCGGAGTGTCGGCTGGCAGAGGTGTCTCTTTCAAGATGAAATTGAATCATATGCATTTATTTTATTGTTTAGTATGTTTTTTTAAACAAACTCATACACACCATCAAGCATGTACCACTGTACACCGGTATTGGGTGTGTTTAACTTCTTGATTTGAGTAAAATATTGTAAAATAAAGGATGGTGAATGATGCCCTCCAGCCCTCCAGCCACATTATCAATCACTTAAAACGCCCCATATGCTAAGTCGACGACACTTACTCTTGGTTAGTCCAATTCTAGGCAGACACACAGCTATTAATTTATATTTTATATTATTTTTTAAAACGTCAAGTCAAAAACTATATAGATTTCCACAAAGTAACGCCCGATTCAATCCAATATATGAGGAAACAAGAATGACCAGTCAACCTTAAGCCAAATCTTATAATATTAAGCAGTATTAAATAACTGTAACTAACACTTAAATAACATAACAGTACTTAAATAACAATTATATTAATTGTAAATAACAATGCTATGAATATGCTCCAATACTATTTTCTCCACTTCTGTGGAACAACTTTAGGCATGTACGCCTAACAGAATGATGAGATGATGGTGCTTATAAATTTAAAATTATAAATAGAATGAGTTGTTGAATTAGGTTAGCTAGCAATTAAACATTTAGCCTACACTAAAATATACTCATAATTTCAAATTGCAACAAGTTTTGTATAATGAAAGGATAATTCAGAATTAGAAAGGAAAATGTGGTAAAATAAAGGTGGTTGATGATAGGTCTCCTGCCAAATATCAAAAAACCCCAAAACAATAAGTCACTTTTAACTTTTTCCATTAATACAAATATTAATAAGTTACTTCGCTAAATTATTTAACGGAATTAAGTGATGTCACTTATTAATTTTTGTATTGCTATGGATTTCTGCAAAGCAAAGCCTATTTCAACCCAATATTTTTTGTATTAATCAAACAGCAGTCTTGCAGCTTTAAGTTAGATGGTAGTGAATTGATGCAAAGGACCAATATTATGGATAATGAAGGCAAAATTTCTAGTTTGAAAACAACAATGTTAAAAAGAAATTTTGCAACACTGTCTAAGAGATATTGGTATAACTTGAATACCTATATGCCTTTCCTAAATCATATTTTATCACAGTAACCAGTGAACAACTACACATAATGCATGCAAGGAGACTTAATCCCACTGAGTGACTAAATATGGGTATTAAAGAAGAGGCAGGGTTTAAATAATGTCTAAATATAGATCATTTCTTAAATTATATTTAGAACTATTTACATTTGATTATCCTAAACACAACTTAGCCATGTGGGTTGCCACACAATGTTTTCCCTCACCATTCACAATCATGATAAATTAACCACACATATAACTTTAGAAAAGACAATTTTTTTATAGGCCTGACCCAAGATTTGAACTCACACCTGTTTGTATTGACAGATGGTTATTCTAACTACTGGACTATCACGGCTGTAGTAAAAATATTTCTTTCTTTCATTTAAGCAAGAAGAATGAATTGTCATTGAATGTGGTTTAGTGGATTACAAAACCTTTAAGGTACACACAATCACCCACAGCCCTTGACAAGCAGAGGTTAAATGGCAATGAAAATTAACTTAACAGTGTAGAGAGCAGCCTGTGTTTATTTATTTTCAAAATTTTTGTCACAGTAAATTGCACTGAGCTTTATTTCTTCCACATCCTTTTCTTCCCACAGTTGTCATTAGATGTGACTTGAAGTATATAGGTTTTTAAACTTTTTATTTGGCAATGCAGTTCAAGACCCATCATTAACAATCCTCTATACTACAATCTGTTTCTCATCCAACTTTCAAAAGTGGCAGAAGCTGTGCTTGCCCCTTTTTCGTATTATTAAACATGAGTATATGTATGTATCCATAAATTTGAGTGAGTTAAATTTTCGGCTTGGTGGGTGATCGTGTGTGTTAATACCTTTATATTGGAAGTTTCATTGGCTCAAACGATTATATCAAGAGACGCATGGCTGGATAGAGTAAAAAAATAGTAGGTATCAAAGGTACGATTAAAATTTATCGTTGAGGGTCTTAAATCTGTGTTATTACCCAAAGACTAAGGATATTACAATCATAATAGCAGATATTTGAACAGAGGGATGTATATAAGGCACTTGCTCAACTAGTTTCTCTGAATTAACACTTCTAGATTGACGCTATACAGATCCGACAAAAGTTTGTTTTATCTTTAACAAATCATTTTTTCATCAATTAATTTACTTACCAGCGTCTCTGGAGGGCTCCATTTGTTCTTGATTAGTCGCTTTTTATTTAATTTAGCACTTCTTACATACACTACTAGTCACACACTACGATGAACCTGTCAGTACGGTAACAAGGTCATTGAACTAAATATACATAAGGCTGAGAAACACTAATAACTTTGTCACAGGTACTTATGGACCTACATTAAGGCAATTCAAATTACTATTAGTATAAACGCCTATGTACTGAAATATTTATTTGATATAAATTTAACTCAATTAACAAGAAAATTGGGTTTTTTTATTTCTATCAACATCGACTTGATTTGACAACGGGAGCGTCTTCCTGTCAAGTGTCAAATTGATTTTTTTTTTTGGACTTAAGAACGTTTTGACTATGGATAACCTACCCAAGTGCCACGTTTACATTTATTTATCTAAGTCCAAAAGACTTACACAAAACGACGTCTGAGTGAAATGGCAAGTCCAGTCCAGCAATATCCCTCGGGTTCAATAATCTACAGCAATACAAATTTATCAGACTCGGTGACGAAAATTGTTGATACATAAACATAAACATATACTCACGGCTATAAATCCCTAGAAGAGGTAGCCAGAGCTAAGGAACTAGAAATTCCTCAGCCACCTTTGGAAAGTTGTGAGGGGAAAAGATGGCAAAATGAAGGTTGGTGCTATGAATGAAGGTGAATGAAGGCTAAGGTAAGCGATTCGATTACTCTCAATCTACCAGCTGGTGCTGAACTGAGGTTTAAAAACCGGACCAACTTCCTTACTCACTATGTATTTTGCATTTTGACATAGTCCATATTGGCCTGATTAAAAAGCAAAAAAATAATAATTTATAATTTGCTTTAACTTTTTTTTTTTTTTTTGTTTACCGGTGGGGAAATCTTCATGGATCCCCCGTCGCTCGAGAGAGCGACGGGGGTATGTCGGACTTTTACCGACTAAAACCCCACCGGTTCGGTGCTGCTGGCCCTGCGGCCTGTGCGGCGTCACCTTGGCTTTTGGTGCCGGGCGGCTGAAGGCCGCCCTGGCGGCGAAAAGGAGTGTACCTAAGCTAAGTCGGATAGGGTGAGTATAAAAATAAAATAGACTCTAGTTGAGTCTGGTGTGACTCTAAAATTAGTGTTAGGTTCTACGACCTCGCCGGCGGGGTCGGTGTCTGGAGTGATAGTAGTTGTTGGTGTGACCGCGAGCGCCGGTGGCCCCTGAGGCCTCGAGCTCGCGGGTGATGTCGTCGTCGGGATCCGAGAGCACACTACGTGGGCGTCGAATCCCGGCGTCCGGGGAAATCGAGTAATCGAGCGAGGCTCGGAGTAAGGGGTTGGGGTGATCAGGGATCTTATCAAAGTATCTACGTGAGATTTGTTTGAAATGATCCCTGATAGTATTGAGTCCTAAGTCTCTGTGGAGATCATAGTTCCTAACATACCAAGGCGCCCCTACCGCCTTGCGCATGAACCTATTCTGTATCACCTGGAGGCGGTGTATCAAGCCCTCTCTGGCGTGTGCGAACGCAACACTACCGTACGAGAGGACCGAGCGTATACATGTTTTGTATAGTGTAACTTTGTGACGCAGTGGTAACTTACTGCGAGCACAAAGCATCGGTGATAGCCTATTCAGGACGAATGAGGCCTTGTTGCGAATGTATTTGATGTGGTGTGACCATGTAAGCCGGGGATCAAAGACAATACCGAGGTATTTGGTCTTTTTCACCCACGGAATAGGTGTACTGAAGAGTTGAACAGGCGGAGGCGGATCGTGTGAGGCGCCTCCCTTCCGAAAGAGCATGGCTGCGCTTTTGGAGGGATTAACCTCGATCCGCCACTTCCTGAACCACTCTCCGAGTTGTGTTACGGCTCGCTGAAGGCGAAGCCGTATGAAGTTGTGGTTGGGGTGACTCGTGTAGAGTAGTGTGTCGTCTGCAAAGAGTGCTAACTCCACCAGCGGGGTACGCGGGATGTCGTTAGTGTATATATTGAAGAGTGTGGGTGAGAGCGTAGAGCCTTGGGGGACTCCCGCGTGTATGGGGTGGTGTTGTGAGTGGGCGTCCTCCACTCTGAAGCGGAATCGGCGATCCGACAAGTAGTCGCGGACTATAGCCACGAGTTTGTCTGGCATACCGATCTGGTATAGCTTGTATAGCAGACCGTTATGCCAGACTTTGTCAAATGCCTTAGCCACGTCAAAGAAGACGGCGCCCGTCTGTTTGATGTATGTGTCATTGAATCCATCGAGCACATGCTCGGTAAAGCGATGTGCTTGTTGGACGCATGAGTGTTGAGCCCTGAACCCGAATTGTTCGTGTATCTGAATGCCGCTAGTGTGCAAGTAATGTCTGATCCTAGCGAGGATTAGTCGCTCATAGATCTTTCCTAACGAGCTTAATAGGCTGATAGGCCTATAGCTCGTGGGATCGGTGCGGAGCTTTCCGACTTTGAATATACCTATCACATCGGCATCTTTCCATGAGTCTGGAAAGATGCCGTGTATGAGTGATGTGTTAAGTATGATTGTGAGTAGTGTGATGATGTGTTGTGGTAGGATCTTAAGGACCCTGTTAGTCAGCCCGTCGCCGTCGGGCCCCGGGGCCTTTCTGGGTCTGAGGTGTTTAATGATGTCTTTCACCTCGTCCTCGGTGATCGGTTCGAGATCATCGAGGAGAGGGAGTGAGGCGCGGTCGTTGACTAACTTGTCAACGGCCTCGATGTGAAGTGGGTCGCATGGCTGAGAGCTCGGAGAGCATTGCTTCTCCAGACTCTCAGCCAGGCATTCCGCTTTCTCATCGTTTTCGAAGGCCGGTGGTAGGCCGTTCGGTTGTGTGAGGGGAGGAAGACCAAGATCGGTGCCGTCCGACTTGAGCGCCCTCGCCACGTCCCAGTAGGCGTTATGGGACGGACGGATATCACCAAGGAACTTATCCCACCGCTCCCCTCTGTGTTCGACTAGGCGCTCCCGAAGGATACGCTTCGCAGCCCACAGCCGGGAGCGGTTTTCGGGCGAGGGAAAAGAATCGTAAGCGCGAGTGGCACGATTTTTCGCTGTAACAAGTTCCTTGATGTCGTCGGGGAGTCGTTGGCGATGGTAGTCATCGACAACGACTTGCGACGTGGCGTCTTGTACGACCGCCGAGAGGTGCTTTGTTAAGGCACAGACAGCTCGGCGGGCGTCATCCGGTGACGAGATGTCATCCGGAATTGTGTCGAGGTGGGGTGAAGTGTAAGTTTGTAGGCCGTCCGTCAATTTCGCCCAGTTAATTCTGGGACGAGTGGCGGGCGGGATGTGTTCGGGTGGGCCTAGTGATAGTAGTACAGGGCGGTGATCTGACTCAAGTTCGTGTATAACTTCTACGGAACGTAAACGTAAGGTTACGTTACGCAGAAGCGCGAAGTCAATGATGCCGGGGGTGTGGAGCACATTGTTTGGGTAGTGAGTGGGTGTCATTAGGGCAATTATCTCGAAATCGAGATCTTCTGAAAATTTCTCTAATAGCCGGCCGTTTCGACAGATTCTGGTTGAATTCCAACTGAGATGGTGGGCGTTGAAATCACCTGCCAAAATAACCGAGCTACCGAGCGCGAGTAGGGCTTCCAAGTCGGTGCGTAACACCTCTTGGGAGCCGGTTTGATGAATTGACGCAATGACAATGGATGGATGCCCCGACATGCTTACACGGCATGTCGTGGCCTCCATGTGTTGTAGTGCGGGTGTATTGAGTGCGACACAGTGTAGTGTCTTTTTGTAATATATGAGTGTGCCTCCTCCAGGCCTACCTATTCGGTCAGTCCGTATGAGTCTATAGTTGGAAATATTGGGATTCTTAGTGCGAGGTTTCAGAAAGGATTCCTGCACAAGAAAGACATCGATACTATGATCTCTAAGAAACGTGCCTATTTCCTCATTGTGGGAACGTACTTTGCCTTCGGCATTGAAGAAAACTACGTTTAATGAATGGGGCTTTATCCTACTTTGTGTAGCCAATTAGACTACTAAACAAGCGGGCTGATATGACTAACCGTTTAGAACGGTTTGCCTACGGCGGCTACGATGTCCTCGTAGTCGCAGTAGGCGGTGAGTTTGGCGATCATATCGCCGTTGGCGTCCGCCTCTTTTAGCTTCTTAAGGAAGCTACGGAGGCGGTCCATGTCTATGGGGTTGGTGTTAGGCCCCACGGAGGGCTTTGCCTGAGGGGCAGGGGTAGGGCGCGTCTTAGGGGCGGCGGGTGGTGGTATTGCTGTAGGCTTTGAGATAGCCGCAGCGAAGCTCTTAGTGAGAGCCTTGGGGGCGGGGGCGGGCACCAATGGTGTTACGGCCGCGGGCGCAGGCTGAGAAGCAGCGGGGCGGCGCGCGGCGGTGCGCTGGGCGGGCTGAGAGGAGAGGGTTTTACCCCTCTGGTTCTTAGCCTTGGGTGCCTTGGGGCACCCTTTATAGTTAGCTGTGTGCCCTACACTCTTGCAGAGCACACATGCGGGCGGGTCGACTGACTCGCGGGTCCGCGAACATTGGGGAGTCGCGTGGTCACCCAGGCATTTAACACACCTAGGGCGAGCGCGACAGTTACGGGCCGAGTGCCCGTATAATTGGCACCGGTGGCATTGACCGGGGCCTTCCCGCTTGTGAGGCGGCTCGATACGTATGCCGGACAGGCGGCATACCGTTTTGATATCGAATATGGCTTTGCCGTCCTTAGAAAGGACGACAAGAACCATGTTATATGGTGTACGCGCTCGGCTCGCGTACATTCTGTGGCATTCTAGGACGGGCAGTCCTTGTGCCACTAAATCGGATTTTACAGCGTCGGTGGGAACTTCCACCGGGACGCCGCGGACAACAACTCTGAGGAGGCGTTCCTCCTCGAGGGCATAGGTGTGGTAACCCACACCTTGTTCGCGTAAAACGCGAGTCAGATTACGGTGGTCGTCCGTAGATGGGACATCCACCTTTATACCGACGGCGGTGTTACGCGCCGCGGTGAAGTTGATTTTCAGAGCCGTCAAAGCGGCTGAGATTTTAAGCCATGCGGCTTTCTCCCGTATGAAAACGGGCGGTGGCCACTTAGCAGACGGGCCGGGGGCGGGGGTCGCGGGAGTCGCGGGAGTCGCGGGGGCGCGGATGCGCGGGTCGCGACGATTCGCGGGGATGGTGGCGGCCGGGGTTGCTAATAAAGCAACCTTTGGCGGCGGCGGCGGCGTGGAACGGCGGGAGCCTTTCCTTTTGCCCTTGGCTGTGACGACGGTGAAACCGTCATCGCTTTGGCCCAGAGGTATGGAGCAGTCCATAGCCTCTTCTGGTTGGGTCGCCTCGCGATGGACGAGGGCTCGGGTGGGGAATTCGATGACCGACTCAGAGTCGGAGTCATCATCGGACGAGGCAGATGGTGACTCGGGAGAGTCGGCCAGTACAACTGGCGAAGGCGCGGGGGATGCCGGAGAGTCGGCCGGGGAGATGGCTTGAACAGCCTGTAGGACGATCTCGGGGGCGAGATCTCTCATCTTATTAACGATCTTTTCAAGATCGGCGAGCCTCGCCATAAGCGAGTCGTAGCCCTCCATCCTTACGGATGGGGGCGAAGGACGGTGTTAGGTGTATCAATGTGAATGAGTAGTGTGTGTCTGTAGGTGAGTGTAAATGTGTGTGTAATGTAGTGTATGTGTGCCTACTAATGTGGGCCCTAACGTCCTTCGGTCTAAGTACAATGACCGCTAGGGTGTGTACCTACGGTTTCGATAGTGTAGAGGAGTCGCAATCTTTCAGCACACAACCTCCAACCACTACCGAGGAAAGGATGGGGAAAGGAAAGGAAACAACGAACTTTAATGCCGGATCGGACGGTTGACTAGGTTACAGGGCGTACCCACCAAGGCCAACTGAGTCCGACCACTTCCTATTAACTGCCGCACCAGAAGGGCAATCAGGCGGGTGCTAGGGGCCACACCCCGACAACCTTTGTTGACACCGTTAGGTTACCCAGTTGCCGACCACAGTTGTGGATTTTCAAATGTCACGCAGTGAAAACCACGCTAGAAACTAGGTTCGGTAATACGTGAGCTAAGATTTGCACGAAGCAAATCGTCGCAACACGAATACGGAATCGGAATGCGGCACGAAGCACGCGGGCGCAGTACAATACAATAGAAAACGGAGCGAGCGATAGCGCACGACCGTTAACCACGAGTGCACGGAGCGGATTTTGCTTTAACCATGTGAACGCGGATTTTTATATGACATTGGTTAAAAGCGTGATTAAAACTGGAGAAACTAAAGATATGCCATGCCAATGATATGCCACCAACCGAAAGGTGAAGCACAATGTCAAATCAAAGTCATTGATGTCAATAATAGCTTGTTTTCTTTGCAAAATAATAAGAAACTCAAACGATTTCATTGGTTATTAGTCAAATGTTGAAAACTGATTGGTAAATAAGCATCCAACAAAAGCAAATTATCCAATAATATATGGAGTTCGTTTATGTGAGAGAAGAAATCAAATGTTAATGATTTACTTACCATTTGAAATTTAATTTTATTGAATTGAATTTTTCGTCTTTGTTGTTTTAATTTATTTATCATTTGAAGTACAATTTTTATAAGGGTTGGTCGTGGTATTCGTTGTAGGATATCGTATCGACCTTTCTATTTTACAGACAAGTGATAATTTAGTTGTAAGGAACTTTTTTTTCGAGTTAATTGTGTTTAGAGGTTAAAACTTCATCATGGAAAATAAAACCGATTTCCAGTTTCCCCATACTTTTATTTTAATGGGTGCATCAGGTGATTTAGCAAAAAAGAAAATTTATCCTACTATTTGGTACCTGTACCGTGATGACTTGTTACCTAAAAACACTCGATTTGTTGGCTACGCTCGTACCAAAATGTCTATACTTGAAGTGAGGGAAAAATGTAAGAAGTTTATAAAACTTCGTCCAGGCGAGGAGGAAAAATTTGAAGAATTCTGGCGTATGAACGATTATTTAGCTGGAAATTATGACAAGCGTGTGGATTATGAATTACTTAATCAACACATCAGTAAAAGTGAGAAAGGGTTGGTTGCTAATAGGATCTTTTATTTAGCAGTTCCACCAACAGTATTTGAAGATGTGACAGTAAATATAAGAAATGCTTGTGTCTCAATTAAAGGTTATACAAGAGTGATAATTGAAAAACCATTTGGAAGGGATGATGAGAGTTCTAACAAACTAAGTAGCCATTTATCTACACTTTTTAATGAGGAGCAGATTTATCGAATAGATCATTATCTTGGTAAAGAAATGGTGCAGAATCTGATGACTATAAGATTTGCCAATCAAATATTTAACCCATCATGGAACAGAGAGAACATTGCTTCAGTCTTAATTTCTTTTAAAGAGCCATTTGGTACTGAAGGAAGAGGAGGATACTTTGATGATTTTGGCATGGTACGAGATGTGATGCAAAATCATCTTTTGCAGATTCTATCCCTTATTGCTATGGAGAAACCAGTCTCTCTAAATCCTAATGATATTCGTGACGAGAAAGTAAAAGTGTTGAGACATATTCCTCCAATAGAACTCAAGGATTTATTGATTGGACAATATGTTGGTAATCCAAATGGGCAGGGAGACGAAACTATGGGTTACCTTGATGATCCAACTGTACCCAAGAATTCTATAACACCAACATATGCCTTGGCATCTCTCTGGATCAACAATGCTAGATGGGAAGGTGTTCCTTTCATTTTGAGATGTGGGAAAGCTCTAAATGAGCGAAAAGCAGAAGTAAGGATACAGTATAAAGATGTTCCTGGAGATATATTTGGAGGAAAGACACAGAGAAATGAACTGGTGATAAGAGTGCAACCAGGAGAGGCATTGTATTTGAAGTTGATGAGCAAGTCTCCAGGAATGAATAAATTTGATCTCGTGGAAACTGAGTTAGATCTGACCTACAGTTTGCGTTATAAAGGAGCGGATGTACCTGATGCATATGAGCGATTGATTTTAGATGTGTTTACTGGAACTCAGATGCATTTTGTTAGAAGTGATGAGCTCAAAGAAGCCTGGCGTATCTTTACCCCTATATTGAAGACCCTGGAGCAGCAGCATATTAAACCTTATCCATATGTCTATGGATCCCGAGGCCCCATTGAAGCTGACGCAAAATTGGCTCAATACAACTTTAAATATTCTGGTTCTTATAAGTGGGAAAAGCCATGAAGTAAATAATGCTCAAGTTCCTTTAGAATAAGATAAGGTGATGGCTATTTAATTTATTATTTATACTCGTTTTACATTTTTATTCCAATTTGATTGTTTAAATTTTGCTTGGTTATATGCATTCCTTTTTGGTGGTATTTAAGTGGTGGTTCCCATTTAGTAATAAGTGTTATGTATCCAACTGTTTAATAATATCCATCCACTCTGTGATACAAGTTTTACAATTTATTTAGTTGTACTTTGATAATGTGATGCTTGTCCAGTTATTTAGTTAATGTAAATGTATGAAAGGTCAAGCAAATGTCACCTTGATTTTGCAAACTATTGCTCCTGCATATACAATGAATCAGTTCTTTAAAAAAGGTGATTGTGCAATAGACCACTTTAATGGAAATGTTAAGATATCAGCTGATTTTATGATAAGATACAAGTGCCTTGATTGTAACTTGAACATTCCAAACTTTAAAGCAGTAATAAAATTGGTAGTAAGCAGAAAAGTGAAATAGTGTTGGGAAAAGCTATGATAAAACTCAGTTTCAAATACATGTTTTTTTTACCATTTGTATATTTATATATATTTGTCACAATATTAAAATGTTATTTTTAATTTTATGACTTTTATTGTCACACCCCTATAGCTGCTTGCTAATTTCATGAAATGGTATAATATTTATGTTTATGTCTTACCAAATTGGTAAATACTATGTTTATAACTGTCTTCTGCTTTTATGATATCATTTGCAGTAAATTTGATATGATGTCATTCAAATATATCATTTGAGAATAATAGTAGGAAACAAATTAATAATTAGCGTATTCATGTAAAAACATGGTTTCCTTAATACTTACAACAAGGAAGTATAGAGTTATGTGATTGAGTGAGGAATAGTGTGATTTGTGACAGATAATACTTTACCAAAGATAGAAAAAGGAATGTTAAGGTGGTTTGGGCACATAGAGAGAATAAATGTTTGTAAATTGATAAATGATTTATAGAGCCAATGTAGAAGGTAAAACCGATAGAGGACAACCACAAAAGACACCTGGACCAAATCTTTATTCAGAACTATCTGAAATTGTGCTCAAAAAGGTAGGTGTGCGAAGTATGAAGTACAAAAAGAGTTTCGCCAGGATCGTATAAATTGGCGATCAATAGTCTACCTACTCCAATGGGATATAGTGGCGTGAGTATATGTATGTAAAAATGCTAAATAATTATCGATTAAAAATCATCTTGATTTAATGTAAATAATTTAACTCAGCAATTGCATGTAAATACAATATTATAACACATAATATGTGCTCAATTAGAGCTGAGGGATAATCGCTTGTTCTTAGCCTTTGATGTTATAAAATGTATATTATATATACATACACTCACGAGTCACAACTTTAATTGGGATGGAACCGATCCGTTATCAAAGACTTGAAGCGAATAAGCGCGATGAATACTCTTGGGCCTCGTGAGAGCAGAATCCGAGAAGTTTCGAGAAGAAGAAACCGGGAATTGAGTATCTCGAGGAGGTTCACGAGATCGACAGAGTAATAACCCCAAGGCTTTGTCAGTGACGAAAAAGTATGAAAGAAAGTAGTAAAAAATCCGAACTTCGAAGCAAAATTTTAAAATTCATATCTATAAGAAATCAAAAAAAATATCGACTAAAAACCGAAATAGATATAAAATTTCACTGTAAAGTATGAAATAATCAACTTTTTACTGTATCGTAAAAAACGCGTTTTTTATTCTAGGATTTTAGCACTATTCTCCGTGTAGTGCCGGCTTAGAATGTACCCCTTCCTACCCACAGGGTGTCTTAAGAGGCGACTAAGCAATAATATATCTTGTTTTATATATTGCGACTTAGGGTATGGGGCTTTTAAGTGGTTTTTGCGAGATGCGGTTGGAGACCCATCACCAACGATACTTTATTTCACCATCTTGTCCCCTATCAACTTCCAAATGTGACTGGAGTTTCTAGCTCTGAAGCTCTGGCTTTTAAATTTATAGCCGTGAGTAGATAAGATAAAGATAAAAAATATTTATTTCAAAATAAAAAGAATTGTTCTCTATTTTTTGAACGTCACAAACTTACGTATAAGTTAAATCTTACTCTACTGACTCTACTTCGGATTCGGAAGGTGTATTGTTGCGAGAAGAACCCGTAAGAAACTCAGCAACACACATCTTTTCTTAGTCATATTACAATATTGGTGTATGTCTGGAAATATCCTGAATAGAGCCCTGGTGACACCAAGCAGTTTCATCTATCATATAATCATTAAAACTGTAATGAAGACTGCGTTTTATAATTACTTTGAATTTCTTTTCTGTTAGATTCAAAATGTCATCAGGTATTTTATTATAAAATTTTACACATAACCCCATAAAAGATGTATTACAAAGTATATGTATGTATGTATGTTTAGAACTATTTTGGAATTGCAAAAACTTGAATTTAATTCGATATAATTAATTACATTCGTTTTAAATTTCGAAATCCATTTTGCCGAAGTTTTAAAACAGATATCGTATTTAAACATGTGCGATCCCGTCTCAACCTGCAGCAGAGGTCATAATGGGCAGGAGAGGGGTAAAATGAAAACGGATATTTGTAAGGGTTGCTATTCACACAAGTCACAACAAGGGAAAAAATACGACAAAGATAAATATTAAAATGCGATGAGAGGAACAGTTAAAAGAAAGGAAAATACTAAAAGCAAAGAGATAAACTAATTAAAAGCCGTGTAGTGTCGGCTATGAATGGCATTAAGGCATTATATCCCGCAGGTGTACTGCAAGGCGACTTAGGATTTGGCCCTGCGAGGCACCACGGCGTGGTGAGAGTCTCACCGTGAGGCACAAGGTACATCGCAGTCACCACCGTGTTTAAATTTTTAATGAAAGCTCATTTCGGCGGTAAAAGTTATTATTTTAGTACAGGCACCCTAGCGACCAGTCCTACCCCTGGCCGCGCATACATCAGCACGGCAGGATTTGTGTATGGTCTAAGATCTTAGCACCCTGAATAACCTGTATCACCTCTTACGAGCCTTCGCGGGATTGATCGAATATATGATTAATTCAAGATCATTTAACTTTAACTCACGGCTATAAATCCCTAGAAGGGGTAGCCAGAGCTAAGGAATGAGAAATTCCTCTGCCACTTTTGGAAGTTGCGTGGGGAAAAAGATCTTAAAATAAAGGTTGTTGGTGATGGATCTCCAACCGCATCGCCCGAAAATCCCTTAAAAGCCCCAATACCGTTAGTCGCCTTTTACGTACACCCACCAGAAGAAATGGGGTAGTGCTATTCAAAGCTAAGCCAACACTACACAGCAAAAAAGCTAGCGCTTCGGCCAAAATGGATGCGGCTGGATCATCAAAAGCAGAGAAGTCTGCTGACGGTGATCTGACCGCTCCTGTTACTAAAGCTGGCTCTGGCCCGCGGGGGGCCAGTGAGGGGAAGACAGCAACGGCCAAAAGGGTGCACCTTGATGTGAGCATGTCTCCCGTCGAGGAGGTACCCAAGATGCCGAAACTCGACAACTCTCACGGGGGCCCCGTGGGTCGGAGCTATGCGGAGGTCACACCGACCGCGACTTGCTGGTTGCAATTACGGGGGTAGATACCGCGTATCTATCCACGAGCGACTCGGAGTTTGTTCTTAAGCAAATCCACAAGGAGTTTTACTCCTTGGTTTTGGGCGAGGGTGAAACTCCGGCTCCAGAGCATGTCCCTCAAAAGGCACCCGAATTTAAAAGGAAGCCAATTAAGGGGCAAGGGTATCTTGGCCTGTGGTGCAAGAGTGTATGCACCTATAATTGGCTTTGTCAACTTGTGGGTCGCACGGTCTTGCCATCAAGCGAACGCCTACATGTAGGGAAACACAGGGACCTACCTCGCCGCATTCGCTGCGGGGTAGCTATCCCTGGAAAGTGGGAGGACAGCCGTAGGGTGGGGAAGTTGCTGGCCTACCAAAATAAGTGGGCTGAGATCCGGAAGTGGCGTTCACTCACACTTTCACAACGTTCACAAGAACGCGACCTTCCTGATCTTCAGCGTGCCGGAAAGCCTGATCCCTGCGATTTCAGTTCATTGTAGGGACACTCTACGTACTGTTCCGGCACAACAACGGTCGCTTCGTAAAGGACCCACCAGAACGCGATCCTTTACCGAGGAGGGAGCTTTCAGGCAACATCGGTGTTGCCGAGGAAATCTGCCCCCATCGGTGCAAGCGGAAACTTCGAAAGAGGATTCCTCCGGCTGCCCTGACCAAGAGGTTATGGAACTGTCGGAGGAGGTTCTGCTGGCGGACCCTCCGGAGGAGTATACCGAGTTTGCGGAGAGATTCCAAGCACTCGACATCGAGGAGGAGGAACACGCGGTCTCTGATGGCACCTCACTCGTCGATGATACCCTCCACTAAAATCAACTGTCTGCAGATAAACACCCAACACAGTGAAACCGCGATGGCTCAAGTGCGGCGTTGGGTGTTGTCGCAAGATACTTCGATAACACTGATCCAAGAGCCCTGGATAAGTGGAGAACGTATCCGCAGTCTCTCCAATCTTGGAGGTAAGCTTACACATTGTTTTATGCAAGATAAACCAAGAACCTGTATTTATATCTCGCGTAATATTACTGCACATCCACTTTTGGAATTTTGTTCCAGAGATTTATGCATCAAACTAACAATTCCAAAGGAGTTTGTCATTGCATCAGTCTACATACCAGTAGATGAGGAGATACCATCCGAAAATCTGGCAAGATTGTTAGACTACTGCGAAGATGAAAACTTTGACTCATCGTCGCTACCGACTCGAACGCCCATCACCCGCTGTGGGGAATGAAGATAAGCAACAACAGAGGTAAGAATCTTGTTGAATACTTACTCATAACTAAACTTAATATTATTAATATTGGTGCTGAACCCACATTTGTAACTAGGAGATCGAGAACCATCATTGATCTAACACTTGCCACAGCACGAGCTCAGGCCATTATCGATGGCTGGCACGTCTCAGAGGAAGCGTCTTGTTCGGATCATAGATGGTTACGATTTAACCTACAGGCTACATCAAATACTCCAGAACCGCGGAGAACAGTATCAAAATCAAAGAAGGGGGCACACAAGGCAGACTAGAAGGCACCAGCCAAATAGAAGAAACGACAGAGCATCTCAACAATACTCTCATCAGCTGCTATGAAGAGACACTTAACCACACCCCCGCTAATCAACCCACAAAAGACCAATGGTGGGATCGGGAGTTGGAAAAGCTACGGGCGAAGGTTAGGAAATGTCTGAACAGAGCAATGAACACCAAAGCACTAGATGACTGGGACCGATATAAAACAGCAAAATCTGAATACAAGAAACGCATTCGCTTCAGAAAATCGTCGACATGGAGGAAATACAGTGAAAACATTGAAAGCCTCCAGCAAGCTAACCGTGTAAGAAAGATACTTTCTAATCAACCGAATAATGGAATAGGATCTTTAAAATAACCGGATAACACCTACACTAGTTCACTCGTGGAATCTCATCGAGTGCTCATCGATACTCATTTCCCGGACAGTGCAATCACATCTAGGAACGACTGGAGACACTTAACAGTTAATCCAACAGAGTCTGACTGGAAACTCGCGAAAGAGAGCCAGAAATTAATATAATATGATATATTTTTTCGAAAGGATTGGTTGCTGCTGGCCCTATGGCCTGTGCGGCTTCAACATGACTTTATGTGTGCCGGGCAGCTGAGGGCCGCCCTGGCAGGGCAAAGGAGTGTACCTAAGCTAAATCAGATGGAGGGATCAAAGGAGCCCTAGCAAGGAGACCAAGCGGGAGGTGTATGTCATACAGTGCGAACTCTCGCGTCCGTTGGGAGGCCTATGCCAGTGGCGCGGCAAGGGAGGTTCTAATTGGGGGTTTTTCGACCTCGCCGGTGAGGTCGGTGTCGGGAGTTATGTGTTCTTTGTCCGGGAGGGCTGGTGGCCTCTGAGGCCTTAAGCTTGCGGGTGATATGGTCTAATATGAATTTATACACATCCGTATGTTTTATAACAAAGCAAAGGATTGAATTAAACATCATTTTCAACAAGCAAAAGATAGTAAAAAAAAAGTCACACACATACATTCAGTCTACTCGGGTCAATGTCTACGCGGCATAACTTGGGGACATTTGGGGACCGATGTTCAGATGCTAGCTACTACCTATAGTATTTTATTATCTGGGCTGCTACTGAGTCCGATGTAAACCCGGCCCAATAATTATATTTGTATTGACATCAATATGTCACAGACTACAACTGTATTACTTTTTTTATTTCCAACCACAGATTACTAAATTTATAATAAATAAATAAAGACTGTCATGTCAGCTGAGTGAGACGATATATTGTGGAATAATGTTTTAATATTTTTCTGCGTTCTAGTTATTTCTTTATTAATTATTTAATGACTATTCATGGACTGTATTTTTTTAAGATAATTTCTGATAATTTTTAGTGTCGCGATTTACCACAATTTTTAGTGTCTGAATGTGAAGTGTTCCATTGCTTTGTTGTTCTAAATCTAACGCATTAAATAACATGATTTGACGAAGATTATAGCGTGGTAATTTTCTGAATGAATATATATAAATTGTTTTTTGTGTAATCAACTGTTTAAAACTTCACTATGTTCGATTCTGTAATAGTAGAATATACTATTAGAATTGGTAAGTACCTTGTATTGTGACGTGCTTGTTTATTTTAGGCATTTGGCTATTGAATTATATTCTATGACCGTTACAAGTTACTAGAACGAAACCTGTATTTGATCTTATTATCAGTCAGACGTCTTGGTAATTACGTCTATTAAATTTTATTATTTTGAGGTCATTGAGATAAAATTATTTTATTATATTTCGCACAGTAATCTCCCGTTGACTCCACTGCGTATCCTAAATAATCAGTACAATGTCTTTATAATGAGTTGACCTCAATTAAAACTGAAACACATTAGTAGGGTGTTAATTTAATACACACATAAATAAATAACAATGCAAACAATTGATGCCCTAATGAGGAACCCAATGTTGATATTTACATTAGAGTTTCAAATGTGTAGAAGTAACTTTAATCTGTTGGCTTAGTTTCACATTATTTAGTGTGTGAGTTTGTATTAACTGTTTTGTAAATAGAGTTGACTGCAACTTTCATAAGTGATTAAAAAATAGTATTCCAAAAGTGGCATGTGTTATTATGATATGAAACACTTCTTTGGAATATCAATCTACAGTTGTTATTTTTATTACAGTCACAGGGCATGTATATAATAAAATTATATGTTTGGTTGTAAAGTATAACATTTTCACCTGTATTTGATTACGTACATTATTGTACTGTATTGGTACCTTAATGACCCTCATATAATGTTTACCTGAGAATCGCACTATTAACATTATGTTAATAAAATAATTCATTGTGTACATATTTTTTTTATGATTGAGGTCCCAATTCAAGTTAATACCTGATAGAGCTATATTGAAAATCTCTTAAATTTACGTTTCTCCTCCTCCTCTTTTACATGTTTACGGTTTATGTTAACTAAGGTAGAAGTAATAATAATTATATTTCGAAATATTTTCATTCTGGGTTACTATTCTCATAAGTGTGATATTAAGTTTAAAATATTTTTGAATATTTATTTATGATTATAGTTTCTAATCACCTTAAGTTAGTTGTGAGACAAAACAATTAGAAATATTTATGTTGAGGTCATCTGAGATATCAGTTATTTTGTGAGCTGATATCTAGGTTTAGTAAAGAACTAAAAAAACACTTATTGTGCACACAGATACTAATTTAATCTAAAAAGCTGTGTGATTATATGATATACTAGTTGGCCAATGCAACTTTGACTGCTTGACATTAGACCTACTTATAATTTAAATTTCTATAAATTTAACCAATATCATGTATGAATGTAGAAAAATATAATATCCTCTATTTTCCCAGGATTATACACACTTTAATACAGTTTTTTTTATACACACTTTACCTCCACAACTTACCACTTGAGAAAAATAAATGGTCGATCTTCACAACTGTGAAACTCTTGTTCCACTACACAAATAGTAAAAAAAAAATATATATAATATTTTTTACTTTTAAGTGTACAATTAAAAAGGTTAAATAAAAATTTCACACCCCTATTTCATACCCTTACAAGTGGAGTTTCCAAAATTCCTATCTTAGTGCTCAGTTACATTTTACCCTGTATAGAATTTCAACTTACTCACTACAGCAGTTTTGGCTATGCATCGATTCTAAGTCAGTCAGTAAGCATTTAAAGAATTAATATAATACTTCACTTACCATCACACCTACATCAACCATACATTTTACTAAGATTAGGATCCTATGTTCTATTTTCTTCCAGAGTATGAAAACCAAATTTTAATCAATATTGGTTAAGTTGTTTAAAAATAGGTGCTTTACATACAATCAGACAATCAGAGTTGCTTAGAAATTGATAATATAATAGTAAGGATTCAAACTTCTATTTTAATATGATTTTCTTTTCAGGAGCACACTGAATAGCAATACACAAATTAACAAAAAATGAGAAGCTGATTGTTATTATACCGAAACAAAAATACTACAACCATGCTGTATGTGTTTCATGTTGATGCTGGTCTTATGACCACATATGACATGAGTCTTACATTACAAACGTAAGTGTTTAATTACATAATTTCTATTTGATTATTGTAATTTAACTGAAGAGCTCATTATAATATTTTGTACTTTAGGGTAAAAAGTTCTGTTTTATTATTTTTATTTTTCTAGTATATTCCTTGTTTTGGTCTCTGTTTTTAATATTTTTGTATATTGTTTGTGTCATCAAGAAGAAAACAAAGTTTTTTCTTTCTTTCTTTCACTGATAGATATCTGACCAGCCAAGTATATATTTTGACGTGTCCACACAAGCAATTTTGTGAGCTGTAAGGATTTCATTATTAAATCTTCTTAACTTCAGTAGATGAGAGTAATGTTATATCCCTAATATTATATTTATTCCTACTACCTACTACATAGCAACTGGCTCAGAGAAAACAAAACTTGTAGTAAATAAATAGTGCAAACCTTCTAATTTTAAATGTGTTATTACAGTGTATCATGTTTGAAGTCAGCAATAGAACGCAAGACAAAGATTCCATCAAGTTTGCTGGTACTCCTTGTCAGTGGGGGCGAGGTGTTGCAAGGGAATAATATGGTATCCTCATATGGGGCTGGAACTGACACCAACCCTATATATATGTTCAGCAAACCCTCAGTCAAAGATAGCGGTTTGAAGCAATCTACTCAGTATTCAGGTAACTTTATTCTCTAATATTCAATGAGTCTATTATTTTTAATAATTAATAACTTCTTAGTACTATTTATAAAACTGTATTTTTTCTTTGCTGTGTCATTATCACCTTACTTACTACCTTGCTTATCAAAGTATTTCCCATGTATCATGAGTAGTTTGACTGGTATTTCTATAAACTCTTTTATGGGCTAAAAATCGAACGGATAAGTATTTTCATTCATTTTTTGCAGTCTGCGACCTAAGTCCAATAGTGGAACTGAGCACAGAGCAATGGCGAAGCGACACACGCAGTGGGCTAGAAGGCAAATCTGTAGCTGAGTTGAAATCTGCGGTAGAAATGTGTTGTTCGCTACCTCCAGCCGTACAGACTGTAGTGACGTGTGCAACGCTGGCTCAGCAGTTTAGTGAGCTGGCTCACGATATGGCTCGGTGCTGTGAGCAACTGGTGCATGATCAGCATTTACAGCATCAGGTAAGATATATTGTTTTGAAAAGCATGTGATTGTATACTGGTGGTGAGATCGTTTAATTTTTTGCCTACAATGTTAATGGTACAGGTCTAATGTTATCACGTGATTCAAGTCTAGTATAAATTTGTGGAACACAAGTCACGTGACTAACTCAGTCATGTGGGTTTAAAATTTCAAGTTTATTACTTACTTCCTCATTCATCATCAGATTATATATCAGTTGTCCATTGTAGGCTAAGATTTATGTCATTTTCATATTTTGGTATAAGAAAATATAACTGATAAATAAAGAATAGATAAAGGAAAGAAAAAATTCGACACAGGCGGGAATCGAACCCGCGACCTCGGGTGTACGCCCCCGTCGCTCTGCCATTGAGCTACCGTTTTCAATGGCTGCCAGTGCGAAATTCTTCTATCCTTTGTTTCTTTTTACACTTTTAAGTAGTTTGCGTTCCCTACCTCAGATTTTTTTTGACAAATTCGGAAGGCCACTTGTCTACCTTTTCAGATAGAATGCAAGGTTGTGAACGCCTAACTATCACATAATTTGAATGTTTTTGTTCATAAAAACCTCATGAGGGAATTATTACTAATAAATAAAGGAAAGAAAAATTTCGACACAGGTGGGAATCGAACGTGTAAAAAGAAACAAAGGATAGAAAAATTTCGCACTGGCAGCCATTGAAACGGTAGCTCAATGGCAGAGCGACGGGGGCGTATACCCGAGGTCGCGGGTTCTCTTCCCGCCTGTGTCGAAATTTTTCTTTCCTTTATTTATTAGTAATAATGCCCACATGAGGTTTTCATGAACAAAAACATTCAGAAAATATAACTTTTCATTACATTACATTGCCCTAATGCACATTTCTAAGTAAAAAGTGAAATCTTGTATCGACTAAATTCTCGCAGAAGTATTCCATTAATAAATTATTGTTAAGTGTCAAGTTTAATAACAAAAATATGGTCAGTGGCAGCCTTCACATACATACATATACTCACGGCTATAAATCCCTAGAAGAGGAACAGAGCTTCGGAATAAGAAATTCCTCAGCCACTGTTGGCTTAGAATAGCTATTCTTCACTTCCTGTGGGTGTCGTAATTTAACAATCTTCTCCCTACTCAACTTGAAACGAGTTTACAAATGTTTGTAAAATAAATGATGGGTCGTCCGTCATTCACAGCGCCCCGCAATAACATAAAATCCTAAAAGCCTGAATGGCTTTACGATCAGCACCGTGTGGTATGGGTTGGTGCTATTCTAAGCCGAAAGAACACCGCAGTTTTTATCAACCGATACAAATTAATTAAAAAGCCATCAATCATAACAAAATTCTGACATCTGCGTTCAAGCTATGCCTATGGATATCCTTAAGCCCTCAGTTCAGTTGCCAGTATCGTTTTACGTATATGGAATCAACAGATGGACAGTATGTAATTGATATCATATGGTGTTGGTTGACCTTATGTTACTTTCCTTTTTAGAAAAGAAACACAATAATTTAACTAAAGAATCCATATAATTAAAAATTATTATTTTTCTAAAATATGACGTTCATCCCACTAAGAGGTTCCTTAAGAGCTTATTCCATTACACTTTGTCGTTGCTGAATTCAGACGTCCTTAGAAGTTACTGCCGCAGACGCTTGTTATTCCACTACACAAATTTCAGTTTGAACGTTATTGTCGTTATTCCACTAGTCTGAATTCAGATTCTGTGGCTTTCAGACGTCTTCATTCAGACAAATGGAATAAGCTCTTTACGTGTTACGAAGCGATCGTAACACTTTTTTATTATCATAAACTTTTCCCAACTAAATTTCAAACAGTGCTAAGGTCTAGTTTTACATCTCTGGACCCTTTTTTCAGATTTATACCCGTCATTTGTGTCTGTTGAATGTATTACAATATTACTAGTAGGCCAGTATCTCATTAATATAAACTTGGCTTGACTGCTTGGCAGGCTGCTTATCCTTGACACGCCGAGTTGTCATTTGATATACAATCTTTCTTTATTATGTCATGCAATACTCTTACTGCATTTTATATGAACAAATAAAATAAAATAGATTAACTCACGAATTCAGTTTGCATATTTAATCAATTGCGTTTACCTCACGCCTTGTGCGATTTCAGCCAGTGTGGTAAAAAATACAAAATCATCTAATTATTCGAATATGAAGACAACTCTTTGCTTCAAAGGGCACATAAAACTTCTGGCTACTATTGCTGTAGAAGTCATAAAAGTGTACCATCCCGTACCATTATTAATAATTGAATACAAGTAAAAACTGGTGATAAAAACTACCGTAGCTCAGTGGAGGAACCACCGCCTAACATGAAGAGAAGTGGGGGTTAATTTTACATAGTTGTTAACGGCGAGGGAAAACATTGTGAGGAAACCCACATGCCTTTGTAGTACTTAGTTATGTGACAGTATATTCGTACAAAACTGCGATAGACCTGCCCCTTAATACGCGTGAGTACACTGTCCAAGCAAAGCGTGGGTACTCTGAACACCAGGTGACAATGTCAGATGATGTTTAGAAGTATTAGGACCTCTACCCCTCTTCCGGGGATACACGGCGTGAACGTTTGAATATTTGATTTTAATTCTTTAGTGAAAACTAGATATAACTAGGTAGGCCCACGTCGTGTGAGGTCATCGTGTAATATGGTAAGTTATGTTATATAGTTTATAAATCCGGTGGAATAGTTCTACTTAAGAGCTTTCCGCTTTGACGTTTGTTCTTTTTAATTTACCTGAATGACAGATTTCCAAACGATATAATATTATTAGGATTTTTGGTTGTGAAATTTCCGGGATTTGATTGTATGAAGAAAAAAAGGCTGGGATATTCTAACAAAATAGGTTAATGATAATGACTGACAATGACTCGTGTTGAGTCGAAACGCGTCGCATATTTGTGGTTGCCTGTGGTTTTCGCTTGCGGGTGTGTGTGTGGTGCATTGTCTGCTTTTCGATTTCTTGTAAGTGGGAGGGCGGGCGGTGCACAGTGCATGTTGCATGAAGACTGCAGTTGTTTAGCGGAATTGAGCGAATAAAACAGGTTAAATCTCTCAAGTTGCATTTGTTAGCTAATCCTCCGGGAATCGAATCCAAAGCCTCCATGGCCTTAACGGTAAAAACGAATGCTTTACCGTTAAGTCATGGAGGCGATTAATTACTATATGGATAGATTTTGTGTGTTTTGTGATATTTTACTTATGTTTAAAATACAGCTTACTTATTAAACTATCGGATGATATGATGAAATGTATATGCGTATATCATTTATTTGAGCAATAACCTTGGGAAATTAGACTTTATGGTAATCCTCAAAAAAACCCATATAACAAATACGTACACTCACGTCATCTTCATTCCTGGCACTCTCGTGATTAAACAACAATATTCTTTACTAGAAAATACTGTAACATAAGGACAGGCAGACAGTTATGACTGTAACGATTTGGTTTTTGCTATTCGCTGCGAAACACCAAAAAAATAAAATCTTTATATATTATTTCTGTAAGCCTCTTTCTTGCCCGGAAGCCTGTGACGCGATGAGTTAAGCTAGAAATTTTTGTCGTTTTGAACAGGTGGAAGGAAGGTGAAGGAGTCTGTTACATACATATAGGTGAAACTAATAAATCTATACTTCTACTTGCGATACTTTGCTCATCAAAATCGTTTACTAGTGCTATTTGTGGCGTCAATTACACAATATCGAAAACAATTAGTTATGTCATTGTAAACATAATAAGTCAGCGAGATAGCAAGATTTATCGTCCAGTTACTATAATAAGCTTATTTACATTCAATCACGGTTTAGTGGCGTGATGAATCATACTAAATAGTTTTTTGGATGATACGCGTTTTGTATCGCTGTTAAACATTTTTATGTATTAAGAATATAAGAGTTATATGACATCACTAGTACCGGATTAAGACGAATATTCAACCAAACATACCCACACACAAACGAAATTCTTCATAAATAAAAGAGAAGAAAAATAATAGCTGTGTAGTGTCGGCTTAGAATAGCACTACCCAATTTCTTCCGGTGGGTGTACGTAAGAGGCGCGTAACGTTATTGGGGCTTTAAAGGGATATTTGGGCGTTGCGGTTGGAGGCCCATCACCAAAAACCTTTGTTTCACCATCATTTCCAAAAGTGGTAAAGGAATTTCTAATTGTCTCTGGCTACCCCTTGAAGGGATTTATAGCCTTGAGTATATGTATGTATGTATGTGTGTATTTAAGAAAATTAATGTTCTGTGTACATCAGATTGTAAACAAAGAGGAATCCTACTAGCCTCCCTCCGATCAATCTAGATCTGTAAAGCATCTAGTTACTCTGTGTTTTCTTTGCATGATGAATAGTTTAAGGAGTGCAGATGTATGATAATGGACAATAATAATCTGTTATTTATATAAGGTACTCATATTTGTATTTTTGTTGCAGGGTTGGTCAGCAGTCGTTGCAAATCTAGAAGACATATTCAATGAGTTTTGTGAGAGATCGAAGAATTTTAAAGAGTCATTTAAAAAGCATCGATTGAAAAAAGAAGAGTACCACGAGCAGCTTAATGCGTAAGTCTTTTTTTATCATATTTGCTGTCTCCATAGAAAGTGGCGTCACCATCATTTTTTAGTTGACTTATTTGGTTTACCGTTGGAATAAAAATTGTGGAGCAAATTTACCCTAGGTCATAATAATTCAAGTCAAATTCAAGATATTTTATCGAAATAAGATCTTTACCTAAGTGTATAATTTATTTATGGTCAAATTTCATTACGTAACAAGTTATTATTATTGGGAATACTTTTAGTTCCTCGCCTCTCCCATGGCCGAAACAGAAAATTAGAATTTTAAATGGGAGAGGCGGTAGAGGTTTGTCAAGATCGTACTAAGTGGCGATCGATAGTCTCTGCCTACCCCAATGGGAATAATGGGCGTGAGTATAAGTAAGTAAGTAAGTAAGTAAGAGAGGCGGTACTCCCCGACAAGAGCACAGTCGGACGGGGTATTATCCTCGAATACAATTTATACATTCTGTCAGCGTCAGAGTGAAATAGAAACAGCTTACTTTTTGAAACAAGTCCGATAAAAACGAAATTTAATTATTACTGTTTTTTAAATATGTTATGAGTCAGAAAGAGATTAATAGATACAAACCGTAACAAGTTTATTTTATTACATGTCGATAATTTTATTAGTTTTTGTTGCTATAAAAAGCAAGTTGCAACGAAAAAACCAAGATGATTATCCCGGAAGTAGTAAATTTTCGCCAGTATTGTTGTAAAACGTAAAATATAAGAGTCTGTATTCAGACAAAAGGATGCTTCTTTTTTTGTTAACGGTGAGAAGTATATGTCTCAGTTATTTCATAATATTTATTTCTTTAAAATAAGCATCTCATCTCATAATCATAATCATCTCTAGTCAAAATTCCAATGAATCAGTTATACGTCCCCCTTCCTTATATCATGGATTTACCATGTTTTGATGTTATGTATTATTTTAAATAACATATTTAGTGGGTAACCTTGTATTGTATTATATGTAGATTTTATAAAGATGCATGTTACAATATATGTACAATTAAAATTGATTTTATTTCATTCAATGCCGTGATTAGCTTGGATTGATTTTTCGGCAATCTCATTGAATTGCGGATTATATCACACCTGCTAAATATCGACTGAGAATAGCACTAACCCATTTCTTCCCTGAAGCGTCCTTAGAGGCGACTTAGGGTTTAGGGAATTTCAAGTGATTGTTGGCCGATGTGACTAGGTACGCGTCACCAACCATCCTTAATTATATCATTGTTTTTAATCATAATTTGAAAATAATTTGGTTACCCTTTTTGGGATTTATTTTTTACGTGATATGGTGTAAATGTACGTAATTAATACTCATAATTTCGTGATCGTACTCTCAACGTTATTATAGCTTATTTGTGGGTAGTCAATTTGAATGCAAATCAAAACTTAATTTAAATCTAAATTAGCTAATGAATAACAATATTGCTCAGCCATAACGAGATGGAAACCATCTTAAAAACACTCATAACTGTGCTCATAACTTTACGCCTCGTAATTTTTATTAAAAACAATAACAGATTCGGATTGTAGGTTTCCTCATATTTGCCTCAGTGTTTATTTGGATGAAATAGATCATCTTCATTTAAATTTATATCACTTACATACATATACTTACGGCTATAAATCCCTAGAAGGGGTAGCCAGAGCTAAGAAATCAGAAATTCCTAAGATGGTAAAAAAAAGGTTGTTGGTGATGGGTCTCCAACCGCATCGCCCAAAAATCCTTTAAAAGCCCCAATACCGTTAGTCGCCTCTTACGTACACCCACCGTAAGAAATGAGATAGTGCTATTCTAAGCCGACACTACACAGCAAATTTGTATCTAAGTTTGATATAGGCCTTTTCCATTACTTAAGAAACCATTTGAAATTCTTTTGCTAGGTCAGTAAAATTGATATAGTATAAAGACAAATTAATAAACGAAATATTTTTAAAATATGTTTGTCTTCTTAAGTATCTTGAGGTTACAAATAAGAACGTAACATCAATAAGTAAGGTGTGCGGTACATGTTAGGACCGTAATAGGCAACTAGAATCTTAATTGAAATGTGTTGGTTCTATACTGTATAAGGCGATGTACTGATCCGCTATGATTGATTGTTTGTATGTTTTTTATTCAAAATTATTTAGTTCTCGCATTGACTGTAGTAAATTTCAACCAGTATTATTTACAATATTGTAGGTAAGAAGTATTAATTGCTTGCTTAATATTATGTTTGTAAATAAAAACCTATACCAAAAACATTTATTTCAACTACCTAAGAAGTTACTTAGTAATTGACACAGTTGCTTCCCAAAATTACTATAAAATATCTGTTTTACGAATTTGATCTATTACTCTATCGATTTGGTTCGAAATTGTGGAAGGATTTCACAGCCCAGCTTAAAACTGGAAAACTGTATAAATTTATTTTTTTTCTACCATGTATCCCTCTTTTCAGATTAAACGAAGTATTAGAATCTCTAGGCAAGATACCAATATTACCTGCGCTACGGCTGAACGCTGAGGCTCACAGGTTTTCAGCCTTCGACGTGTTTGAGGAAGCCGACTTCGAAGGTCATTATGACAAGATCAGCGCACACCTAGACCATAGCTCGGAGAATAAAGGATACCAGGATTTTGGAGTGGACGCCTTTAAGTTGTCTGAAGAAGATGGTAAGTTAGACTATTACATTTTTTCAAGAACAGTGGACCCTCCCGGCTCTATATAGCGAGATTTGGTTAGCCTATGTTACCTCTGAAAGTCGTGGTTTCAAAAGGTCTGATCGGTGGATTGTATCGGACTACAAACAGACACACAAACAAATTGGTCTTCTTAAAGTTAGTCAAAATGGGTTATTTTATATTTAAAAGGCCCCAATTTTATTTAAGTGTATAGATAAAACAACCTTAAGTACCTAGGCGCCCATTTATTTTAGTGTTCGAAACGCAAAAAGAAGGCTCCCTGATAAAAGCCGAAGACCGCGCAGAAGAAACAATAGAAGAATCTGATGAAGGAGTGACCTTCAAAGCGCGGTCGTACGAGAGTGCCAAAGAGGAGCCGACTTTACTGCACTGGATTCTAGCGCAGGGGAATAAGGCTTCCTTGCAAGATATCCTGGATTATTGTCAGAAAGGACTGGCTTTGGTGAGTCTTAATTACCCTGTTGTTTCTTTCGTATTTCGCACATTTTAATTATTGGTTATTGTTGTTAGATCTTATAGACTTTAGTATTTATTATTATTTATTTATCTAAATAAGCTACACCGGCAGTTAACACAACAGACATAATATTTGATAATTTTACATTAATAAAAATTTAGTTTTGAAAACGATTAAAGGCATACAATCGTGATTACATCGTAAGTAATGTAATAATAAGTCCTGCCTTTCTTTAAGGATGCTACGTCAAGTTTCGGAGTAATCTGTAGCGTGAGTTTTACCTATTTATTTATGTTGAATGTTACCAAATGAGAACAACTACAGTTTCTGCAGTAAACAAAACACAAAGTTCAATTCCGTGATCTTTGAATAAAATGAAATAGTCCATTTAGTCTATACATGTGACGCACACACACTCAAATAATGATTTTTGTTAGAGTTTTTTAATAATACCTGTCGGTAGTACATTCACTTAGCAACCTAGTGACTATTGTTGTTAACCTTTTGTATGACCCAGCGATAGCCATTTGCCTCGTTATGCATCAAATCATGTCAACATTGATTAAATACCAATTCTTATCGAATTTAAATTACATACGTACAGCAAGTGCACTAAAAATCTTAAAATATGCCATGCATTCATAAGTAAAAGTCATACTATAATATTATCCACTGCCGAAGTTCATTTATATGCTCAACTCAAACTCACGTTCACGCCGAATATCCCCGAAGGCGTTGACAGAGGTACTAATACTTCTGAACATTACGTGACATTGTCACCTGGTGTATTATTGGTGTATTCATTAATATATTTCTTTGTTTATTTACTATGTAGAAACGTGTTTTCTAATCCTTATCATATTCAAGACTAATAATTGGAATTTCGAAATGTTTTCCAACATCGTATAAAATGGCGATCGATATTCCCTGCCTACCCCGAAAACGAACTAACGGCGTGACAATGTAGTAAAGAGGTGTCGACTATATAAGTGCATGAACTACGTAAATGAACCGCATTTCGTAACATATGTCCAATGTCACGTAACTGACCTCGACCTACACGTGGTCGCCGCGCGATGCACACGTTTAATGTTATTTATCTCAATTTTCACTGCACCGGTGTCGACATGATGTACAATGATATGGGTGTTGGATTGTTTATCGTTTCCGCAGTATATAGTAGACAGAGGTACTATTATGAGAAATATCACGTGATAATATCACGTTATGTTAATTTATTATTTTTTGTTAATTATGTTAATTTGTGTTCAGCACCCATTTTTTGCTGGACGGTGTATTCAAACATAGTGGGAGCCGAGGATGCCGTTTTGCACTAATTTACAAGTCTTAGTATAATTGCAATTAACATACATACATACATACATATACTCACGGCTGTAAATCCCTTAACGGGGTAGCCAGAGCCTTGGAATGAGAAATTCCTCAGCCACTTTTGGAAGTTAATTGGGGAAAAGATGGTAATAATAAATGTTTTTGGTGACGGGTCTCCAACCACATCGCCCAAAAATCATTTAAAAAGCCCCTATACCCTTAGTCGCCTCTTACGATCACCCACGGGTAGAAATGGGGTAGTGTTATTCTAAACCGACACTACACGGCAATTAATTGCAATTAAAAACCTCAATAAATAAACTATATGATTGATTTGCCTCCGTGCTCTCGCGGTGAAGCGCTTGGTTTCAAGTACGGAGGTCCCGGGTTCGATTCCCGGGGGGTGGTAACCCTACAAAGGGTCTGGCAGGCTAAGGAAGGAGCAGTGGCCACTGTGAGATTTTCCGATCTTTTTACACGTTTGTTTGCTACCATTTAACTAGGCAACACTCCAATTTACTGACAGCTACCATGAATACTTTACGAGATTTTGACAAAAACGTCAAATCTGCAGACGTTATTTCAATTTATATTTTCTCCTTAACTATAGTAGGCAGAATATCGAAACCAACTAGTATCTACGTGCATTGAGTTAAAGTATACTCTGGTGTATTATTTACTAAAGGGTTGCTTGAAAAATTCCAGAAAAAAACACGATTTATTTTTGACAGGTTCTCTGAAAGGCACACCAATGAAAATTATAATATAAAACAAATATACAGATATCTTTCAGCACACCAAAAATTGTTTCATTCGGTTGGGTGCGTCTACGCTAAAAATCGATTAATGTCCATAATGTAACATGTAAATATATTATCCATACAATGTTAATATAAGTTGCCCTGCTTCTCCTACCATATAAGTATCGCCCGCTATCACAAAAACTCAGTACCGTCTATTTATTTATTATGTAGGTATTAGAAAAACAAAATTCGCCATATCAGAAAATGACATTTTTTATTCTCTATGATTGTAAGAAGAAATAGAACTTATATTAACATTGTATGGATAATATATTTATGTTACATTATCAACATTAATTGATTTTTAGCGTAGACGCACCCAACCGAATGAAATAATTTTTGGTGAGCTGAAAGATATCTGTATATTTGTTTTATATTATAATTTTCATGGGTGTGGCTTTCGAAGAACCTGTCAAAAATAAATGTCAAAAAATGTTTTATGATAAAAAATGTGTTTTTTTTCTGGAATTTTTCAAGCAACCCTTTAGTAAATAATACACCAGAGTATACTTTAACTCAATGCACGTAGATACTAGTTGGTTTCGATATTCTGCCTACTATAGTTAAGGAGAAAATATAAATTGAAATAACGTCTGCAGATTTGACGTTTTTGTCAAATCTGCAGGCAAATCGTGTGCCGTGTAGTGCCAGCTTAGAATGTCGCTACTCCTTTCTACCCACGGGTGTCGTAAGAGGCGACTAAGGGTATTGGGGCTTTTTATTGGATTTTTGGGCGATGCGGTTGGAGACCCATCACCAAAAACCTTTATTTTTACCATCTTTTCCCCATAGCAACCGTGATAGCCCAGTGGGTAGAACACTCGGTTATCGTGCAAACGACTAGTGTTCAAATCCTGGGTCGGGCCTACACTAATTTGTCTTTTCTAAAGACATATGTGTGGTTAATTTATCATGGTTGTTAACGGTGAGGGAAAAAATCGTGAGGAAACCCACATGGCTGAGTTGTACTTAGTCATGTGACAGTGTATTCGTACAAAACGGCGATGCCCCCTATCACGTGAGTACACTGTCCATGCAAAACGTGGGTACTCTGAACACCAGGTGACAAAGTCACGTGATGTTCAGAAGTATTAGTACCTCTGCCAACCCCTTCGGGGATATTCGGCGTAAACGTTTATGTTATGTTATGTTTTCCCCATTCAACTTCCAAAAGTGGCTGAGGAAAATATAATTCCTTAGCTCTGGTTACCCCTTCTAGGGAAATATAGCCGTGAGTATATGTATGTATGTATGTATTCATGGTAGCTGGCTGTAAATTGGAGTGTTGCCTAGTTAAATGGTAGCAAACAAACGTGTAAAAAAAAAATCGGAAAATCTCACAGTGGCCACTGCTTCTTCCTTAGCCTGCTAGACCCTTTAATTTGTAAGATTAAACACAGTCGGATATTGCAGGCTTGAATCACCTGATTATCCGAAAATTAAGATGGTTCCGTGCTTCGAAGGGCACGTTAAGCCGTCGGTCCCGGCTACTATTACGGTAGTAGTCGTTAGTCTGCCAACCTGCAATTGGCCAGCGTGGTGGACTATGTCCAAATCGCCCTATATATGGTAGGCTCGAGCCCCTTAGTGGGGACATATATGGGCTGAGAGAATGATTGATTTTAGGAAAGAGACGTTAGTATCAGCTTGATTCAGGATTTGAACTATGCTTCTACATTAAAAACAATTCCTCTTTAGACCGACCTACTGAAGTTTTTTATCAGCCTAAGCAAATAAGACCACCAATTTTACATAATATTTGTTACACATTTAAACTGTGATACGCAATACCAAATCTTCAATTACATTCTTTTTATCATTCAGATCGACGCCGACCCGTTAAAAGAACGAGAAGCTGAGCTCTGCCATATTCTAGAGTACGCCAACATGTTGGGTTTGAAGCAGATCAAGGGTATAGAGGATCGCTTGTACGGGCTAGACCAACTCATGTGTGATGCGAAGAAATTGGAGCGAGATCAGCACGATCAGGCGGCTTCTTTGATACAGGTTAATTCATTTTTACTGATAAGTTCACAAGTTCCACACATAGGTTTTACACGTTAGTGACTTAATCTAAAATCAACACACAGGTGTGTTTTAATAGAGGACGTAGACGTGTTCAGCCCAGATCATTTTCGTTTATTCTAGAGAATCCATGAGAGGCTCACTTAAGGGAAATAAGTTGTCCCCCACTAGAAGATAAAAGATAATCATTAAAAGAAAATGAAAAAAAATTAAAATAAAATTAGAATGTTTGGTTACTGAAAACCTCATGTGGGGATTATTACTAATCATAATCCATCGTCCCTTTTAAGCTGTAATCATGAATTCGTCTTGATATTCAGACAATCAGGTTTTTCAGTCTGCTTATCTCAACCAAATTTGATTAAAGATTTATCTTCCTGGAGTTGAACTCGTGATCTCTGGGGCTTTAGCGTGGTCTATGGACCACGGAGGTTGTAAATAAGTGCATAAGATTTCTCCGCCTACCACTGCCGCCTAAATGCTTTTATCAGGGCAATGTTGAATTGATTGTTAGTATATGTTTTTTTTTATTTGCAGAATCGTGAGCGTGTAAGCACGGCTTGTGATCCATCAGTGTTACCAACGTTAGTGCAGTCGCATCGCTACCAACTTGAAAAACTGCTCAAAAATCATCAGCTGCTTGTCGACATTCGAAGAAGAATTGCCAAATCAAAGGACGAATTATCACATATACTTAAGGCTAGATTAGAGTAAGTTCTTTTTTTCTTAATTTATGCGGTAATATACTTAGTTTTTATTTTTAATGTGGTTGATCATACTGATATCATAAATTCTCAGATTATCATTGAAACACTGAAAAAATGGGAACTAACTTAAACCATACCTCACCAAAGTTGAACATTAACGTGTTAAGTATCGCTGCCACATTTGCACTTAGCACAGGCAATGTAATTGTGTACAAAAATTTGCCCATGCTTAGATTATGAATGTTCAAACGATTATTCATCCCGCCGCTCGCCGAAATATTAGCCGCGTGGTTTGTTCATGTCCATTAACAATCAAAAGTTAATAACATCGAAGCGACGTAGTAATCTAGCTTAAACACTTTTAACAAACCCTACACATAAAAATAGATTAATCACATCGACATCCATTATTCGCCCCAAGCTCTTCGCACATTCGTACGCGAGTACAAGACCTATTAAGTTGCATACTTATAATCTTCCACATTTTTTCAGAACGGTGCTAACGATCGAGAACTCGATGTCGGTCCAGGACGCGCACCAGCTGCTGAGCTACCAGTGCGTGACGCGGCTGGCGCGCTACTTCGACGTGGTGACGCAGCTGCACCGCGCGCCCGCCGTGTTCGTGCGCGCCGTGCTGGAGGTGGCGCGCCGCCGGACCTTCTCGCACGCGTTCCATAAGGTACGGTAGCTACCAGTGACGCTGGTGCAGCTGCAGGATTGTCGGCTGGACGGCGACATATGTTGGGTCACTGTTGTAGTCTTTAATCCCCTTTTGTCGGGCGGAACGGGCTCACGCAGTGTCACAGTTTGACCAGAAAGTTAATACATCGCCGCTGCGAAGCAGATACCGGATCGCGACAACCGACGCATGTGAAAAGATTGTTAATCTAAATAAGTCTCGCACAATGCCAGAATGATTGACTATAGAAAATCACTCTATTAATGGTAAGCCTGATGACCAGCGTGAAAGGGTACGTATACTGGCTGGGATGATGTTCAAGTCAATTACTTAATTTTTGCTCAGGTATTATACAATTTTTGAAGTCAGAATTCAGTTAAATTCACTGATAAAATATTTTAAACTTTAAAGACTTATTCACATAGCTGTCTTTAGACTCATAATAAGAGATCCATTTTTTTACACAATTTGAAAAATACTCTTGAGTCCCGGTTGCGATTTGATTTCTAACTCAATCCACTTTAGCCTTGCGTCTTGCACAGATCTTATATGTGGTCGGATTCTTTTATGTGTGGTAATATCAAACAAAAGTAAGGACAACTGTTGTGAAAGGTTTAATTCGGGCATTTTCAGTCAATTTCAACGAACGGCAACCCTTGTCGCCTTTCGACTTTCAAGACATACAGTGATTATAACCTTCATGATTTTTCATATCCTTTTCTTATTCCAGTGGGCCTCAGACCTATCAACAAACCTCCTAAAGATCCACGACGAGGAGATAAGTCGACGTCAAGAATTTAACACGATGTTCCATGGCCATTTCCTGCGAAGCCTATTTCCGGGCATGCTAGAACTGCCTCCCCCATACGCCACCCAGATGCCGCCGCAATTTGACGCTCGAATGCCGCAACTAACAGATGAAGACGTTGAATTCGTTGCGAAGACGTTCCCGGAATTGGCTGAGCACGTACCTAATTATGATATGGAAGTTACTGTCAAGTTTTTTAGGCAAAGGTTTGTACATATGATTTATTAGCGTATGTAAAGTAGGAAGGAGGTAGTTTTCCCTTGGTTAAATAATTTTTAATTGGTTTGAGTTATTTATGAGATGTTTCAATACAAACAAAACATTTTCCCTCTTTATATTCAAATATTTGTAAACGAATTTCCATGTCCCCCATCTCATCTTGGATTCGTACCAGTGCATTTTACAGAAGCGTCTTTAAAGTATACATGTTTACTAAATTTTCGATATAATTAAGTATGTTCACGGCTCAGACACAGCGAAAAGATTTGTCAGATTTAGAACAAGCTAGATTGTTCATATAAAGAAAGAAAGAAAGAAAGAAAGAAAAACATTTCTTCGCTGCTACACACGTACAAAGGAAAACACAGCACAAAAATAAGTATATACAAACACACAGAAAAATAATAATAAAAAGACAATATCATACACACTAATTCCAAGATATAAAAGAAAAAAAAACTATAGCCGTATAACCTGCGTAGTAGCAACGAATTTGGAAGCTGCCTCAGCATTATCGTTGTGAAGTAAATGAATACCTCACAACACTGATTTTCAGTCAGCCCCAAAATAAAAATATAAAAGAAAAGACGTCACAATGTCATTATGAAAAAGAGAACTTATAACATACTCGTATAAATAAATAATAGCAGTAGAAAGTACCGCGTTACTAAATTATTATATAAAAACTACACGTATAATTATATACTAAAAATATTCATTCATAATACATAAATATAAATACATAAGAGACTCCATCTGCAGACAAACTGTAAAAACAGTTATGTTAATAAAGATTAATAAATAAATAATAGTTATAGTAAACTTTAATTATCAATATGTTGTAGTACTTACCTAATAAAAGGAATATAGTTGCATATAGTAATGCAATAGCAGTATTGAAAATGAGTATTTTTGCAGATATAGCAGTTCCGAATTTCCCGATAAAGATGTGAATATTCAGGCAGATTTAGACAAGTAAGTTTATTTGAATGTAATGTAAGTAGTAATTAAGAAAAAAACACTCGAACAATTTCCATTTCTGAATAAATAAGCTCCTATTGGCCATATTTCATATTTATTAACCATTTTAACTCTTCCCTTTTTATATTCTCCACATTTTAGAGTAGACGTACCTCCTAGATATACAAACTTTTTAAACTATTCTTCTTTCTCGTCATACATTAAAATCTTTTACGGAAATTTTCGTATTATTCTCTTAGCTTTAATGTATCCCAGTTCAACAGGAATTGTATATAAATTTTACATCATATTATACCATTTTTACCAACAAGTTTTAAAGAACATTATATAGTCAACATACATACAAATACTCACGGCTGTAAATCCCTAGAAGGAGTAGCCAGAGCTAAGGAATTAGAAATTCCTCAGCCACTTCCGGAAATGTGAGTGGGGAAAAGATGGTAAAAATAAAGGTTGTTGGTGATGGGTCTCCAACCACATCGCCCAAAAATCCCTTAAAACCCCAATACCGTTAGTTGCCTCTTACGTACACCCACCGGAAGAAATGGGGTAGTGCTATTCTTAGCCGACACTACACAGCATATAGCCAAACTTAGTGACAATTCGGTATGCCAAGATTTTGTTTATTATTACTTTTTTCGATGCAGAGTTCAATAATAAAATACTAATATGAATATTTTTCTTCAAAACAGATTTGTCAATTAGCTATGGTTATTTAAAGTTTCCACTGCAAGAATTATACAGGTTTTGGCTTGAAAAAATATTAGAGGTCAAACTATTTTACAGAGTTTTGATAAAAAACCAATATCTTAGAGATTGACTTATGAATATATTTTTACAGGGAATTCGACTCTGAGACGGAAGGTGGGGACTTCGAACGGTTGAGTCGTCAAAGTACGTCGGACAAACAGAAAGTGGATATCTCGACGACGTGTGTGCCAGAAACCATGGCAGTTTCTACTGTCACTGAGGTTGGCATGGTTCACTAATAATAATTTATACTCAATTATATTCAAACCTTGAAGGAATCAAAATTAACAGTTTGTGTCAGTGAATATCGCAAATAAATTTTCAAGCAGTTGCCTAGTGAACTGATTGAAATGAATCTATGGTATGCACATTATGGTTGTATGCGACAATTGATAAGTTGCGTTCCTTTTTGTTAAATCAAAATGGCAGCCAATACAAGATGGCGGATTATAATTACATTATTTTCGTGCACTGCGACAATATAAGTATCAAATGACGAATTTTCACGGTTATTTATTTGTTAAAGGAAGCAGTAATTCCGTGGAATGTAAAAGGAGAATTTGAGAACTCTGAATTTTACATAGAGGAATCTCCGCCATCAAGCTTAGAATGGGGCCGGGACACTCAGGTCTACATTGTTTTAGTCCTGTGTAGTCATTATTGCTTAGTACCGAATACATTTTAGATTTATCAATATTGCTAGTTATTATATGTAGTAAAAGTTGTAGCACACCTTATCGTTAAATACTTTTGCCATGCTCTTTTCCTTTAGAACGACAAAAAATGACATTGCAAAAAAACCTATAATTCATTTGTATTTGACAGTTTTTACTAATATCCGGCCCCATTTCTTTGTTATTCCATATTTTTGTTAAATCATTTATGTTTGCTCTTTTTTAGAATCGTGTTGTATAGTTGTATATAATTGTATAAACTTATTTATGTATGATTTCAGGATAATATGGACACGCATGCAATAAACATTGCGAAACTTAAAGATTTTCTATTAAAATTCTACGAATTGTGTAAAGTTAATGTACTCTACATAAAAGAAGAATTAACAAGGCTAAAATGTGATATTGACGAACAGGGCAAATTTATTAGCGCTAGATATTTAGAGTTACTACAATTATGGCAGAAAACTAATGAAGAAAATGCTCTAAAATTCAGAGAAGAGACTCAAAGATTAACTATAGATCACGAATTAGAGCTAACAGATTTAAGAAATGATCTTTATAAGAGAGATCACCTCATCGAATCAATGAAAAAGGAACGAGAACAATTAGAATTAAAACACCAAAGAGAACTAGATCTATTAAATAGTGGTCATGAAAGTACAAAAGAATTACTAGAAAAAACTAGAGACGAAATCAAAGAGTTAGAGCAGAAGCTAGTAGACGCAGAAGTTCAAAAACAGAAGGAAATTAAAGAGTTACAGGAAAAGATGCAGTTAGATTACAAAGCAGAAATTGAATCAATGCGATCGAGGTAACAACATTTTTGTAAATTATATCCTTTGTTTTGATTTTTTATTTACTTAGATTCATTACTAATAAATATGATTATAATAACTACAATTATGCTTGCTCCTAAATTATCACTTATGCATATAAATGAATCAATAAAATAAAAAGATTACAATTATTTTTATATAATAATACATGAACAATGAAAAGAAGTTAAAAAGAAGAACTAATTGAATAACAATAAAAAAAGACAAAATGGTGTATAATACAATGTAAAACTTTATCGTTTGCCTGAAATAAAAGATAAACATAACTTACTAAAAATAATGTAACTTATTTGACCATTCTTATTTGACTATCGATGGCTTAAATATCGTATCGTTTTGCGGACAGTTGTGTTATTGTTTATTTTTATTTTTGCTGCATAGGAAGCTGCGACGACTATATCATAGTACTATTAAATCTTTCTACATTTCTCAAATCTTTGTCTTCTCTATTCTAGGTTCCGTCTAGTAGCACTGACAAACATGGACAGATCACCTTCAGAATCAAGTCTAGAGAAGATAGAAAGAACAGACGTGATAGAGATATCTAGCCACAACGCCATCGTGATGCAGACGAAAGAAAACGCAGAAGTAGAGAAAGAAGAAGCGGTGAAAGAAGCAGTTGAGAAGTGCGAGGAAGAGTGGAAGAAGAGACTTGACGAAGAGTTGCATAGACTTGAGGCGGAGAAACAGGTTTGTTGGAAAACAATTAGTGTAGTTAATTGTGTAAATATTAAGAGGTACAGTCGTTAAATGCCCTCAAAAAAATGGAATCAACTTAGTGTTCAGATAATCAGGTAATTAAGCCTGCAATATTTTAACCATTTGGGATAATTTTTACTAACTGAAATGTTAGCGTTCGCCTGTCTGTCCCGAGAAACGAAAACAAATTCTTTCAATATTTCAAATAGTTAAAATTCATATCAATATAGAGAGATATAAAAAGTCCAAAAGGGGGGTATCCGGAACTTAAGAAACAAAAGCTAAGTAGGGCAATGATAACAAAATAAAGGCTTTTTCGTGATGAGTCCCCCGCCACTTCACCCAAAACCCCAAAACTTTATCTCGATTTTTACAATCCATCGGGAAGAAATGGGTTCGTGATATTCTAAGCCGACACCACGTCGAATTTGGTGTTATAATTATTTCTCTCTACAATCTAAACATCTAAATCTGATTTATTTCTCTCTTTTAGATATCAATAAACGAAGTAGGCCGTCGCTTACTATCAGAGAAAGATCGCCAGTTAGAGTTACTTCGGGAGCGGGAAGCCAATTTGCTTCGAGAATGTTCCAAGTACAAAGAAACTATACAACAACTGACTGACCCGGAGACCAACGATTATGATCCGTTGTTGAAGGCTCAGGTAAAATGTTTGACATTCGGCTTATTATATTCTAAAAGGTAGCAGTCGAAATAAATCTTCTTAATTTATTTAGTCCTGTTTTCGCTTGGACTGAATATTAGTCAGGGACAAAAAGGGAATATCGGGAATATCAACTTCTCCGAATATCGGAATCAGCTGGTATCACAGTTATAAAATTTGTAGCGGCTCACCCTGTCTTTGCACGGGTAGTGTTATGAGATAACAGCTCACGCCTTGTGATTTTAAGCGTGATTTTGTATAGCCTGAAGTCTTAAGCTTTCCGTTAATGAAAAAAAAGAAATCAGTTAAGAGGTGTATTGTTACTAATATATGTGTATGTATATTGTTGTAGGTGTATGTTTGAGGTGATATTTACTACAAACACACGAACAAAACTTGATCATTAAGTATAGATATAGAATACAGGAGATATGTTTAAATATGAATAGCAATTTTCCATTTACTTGTAAGTGTACATGTAACACATGTTATGCAATTGGTAAAAATGCATCATATTGACTACTCTTACAGTTGGCTACACTGGAGAACCAAAAATCTGTGCTTCAACAACAAGTTGACGAACTGAAGAAAGAGTTAGAGAAGAAGGCAGAGGAATCTGAAAAGAGTAGAGAAGAAGAAAGTGAAGCTCGGTAAGGATTTAATATAGAAATTAATTCTGTAAAAGTGTTTTGAGCACATCTCTGGTAGATTTAGCGTCGGAAGCAAGTTCTGTTCAACTTTATATGCATACTTAGTAGCTAGATGTCACTTAATGTCTTCTGGTACATGCACAGGCTCATTAATAACTAATTAAGTAATTTATTTTTGGAAATTATTAGTCACACATAATGTTTCCTTTCGCAAATATAAAATGATGAATATACTGAGTGGGAAACGATTTGCCTGATATGTTTTCCCCGGCACATGCTTTAATCCTAATTAAAACCTAGTCTTGTTTTATGTTTCATATCATACACAGAGCAAACAATGTGCCCATTTTTGCCCATTTACTTTGTAATAAAATGATTATTAGTTTTCTGTGTTCTTGTGATATAGTTATTAATATTAAAGTACTATAGAAAAACTCCTTATTAAGCATTACATTATTTAAAATCAGTTGCATAAGAGTTCCAGAAAATCCTTAGATGGTAAAGTTACTACAGTTATAGTCATATTAGCTAGATGAACAAAATGTGCTGAAACGATTATTTTTTCTCAATATTGTTCATTCATAAACCAATCATATTTTCCTCAGATCATCATCCCCAAAACGTGAAGACAGCAAGCGACCAAAATCCCGTAGTCACACTCCGTACGGACTCGTAGCTGGTACATTGAGTTTGTCCTCGTGTCTCCCGGGACACACCGTTTTAGTCATGTGGGACCCGGCGCATAGGAATTATACTGTTATGCAGGTACTTATACATTCAAATATGTTTTTCTATATATTCTGGACTACGATGCCAAACAAAATATTAATTATAATTTGGAGCCCCAATTTAAGTAATTAAATGTACCAAAAAACGCTTTGGTTACCCTCACAATGTATTTAAGTTCTAATTATAATTGATTTTTTGAGCCGTTTTTTGCTCTCTTGCCTACCTCAGATAATTTCGAATATAATTTAGAGAAAATGTAAGAAAGTAATATGATACCTCTACAACGCTTTCCTTATCCCATTCGCGTTATCCACGGAAAATTAGTTATCTACACCGCTCAATACATCCATTTTAAATATACAAAGCAAAAACACAATATTTATTGAAATCAGGAAGTGTTGATAATAAAGTTTTAATCGAACCTTCATCTTTAACAGGAAGCGTCAATAATGTACTTCGTGCACAGCGACTGCCTACCTGCATTAGAACTGAGTATCAATGTAAGACACGAAACTGAGCGGAAACTATGTGCTGTAGCCACCGTCGAGTCTAAGGAGTATTGCTATGCTAAGAAGGTAAGGGAATGTTATATATTTGTTTGGTTATATTGGTGTCGGTCGAGATTTTGTTGGGCTCAGAGTCGTTCATTCATTCATTCGTTCAAAGTTTGATTGGATAATTTGTAATATCGATGTGATGTGGATGTGTAATAATTTCTGTGACGTTACTATTAATACTATTTGTTAGTGGCGCATACTCGAAAACAAAGGGTGTAAGAAAATGGTAAAACGATTGGGTGGTTCCAGTAGATCAAAATCTTAGACTAATTTAAAACTATAGATTTGTAATGGGGAACAGTGACATGTTGCCAATTTAAAAATTAAACATTGATTTCGGTGTGTACAGCTGCCAGTCCTTAGTGTGTCCTGTAATATACATATAAACCAAGGTTGACTTTGTAAGTGCACCAAACAGTATAGAGTTCATTTAGTCTAAGGTTGAACAACATTTCCTCAGAGCGGCAACCGCTACTACATGCCGGACGGCTCCCATTTCTACCGCGTACGCACACCGGATTATTCTGTTTTTGGTATTATTGGTAGTATTGGTATCACTTATTACCAATATATATGCATAACCCGACAGACTTCGTACTGTAAATTTGCTTATGCCGAACTTTAGGCATTTTTATAAAAAAATATGTAAAGGGTGGACAACCCTTAACAATTAGGGGTATGAAAAATAGATGTTAGCCGACAAACATTGTGACACGAGAATTTTATATATTAGATATGATTATAGTTGATGATACATTTTGCGGTGTAATGTCGGCTTAGAATAGCACTACCCCATTTCTTCCGGTGGGTGTACGTAAGAGAAAGTGTGAAAAAAAGTGGCTGAGGAAGTTCTGATTCCTTAGCTCTGCCTACCCCTTCTAGGGATTTATAGCCGTGAGTATATGTATGTATGATACATATAATTAATTGTACAGAGCGGTAACCGCTACTACATGCCGCGCGGGTCTCGTTTCTACCGCGTGCGAGTGAAGCCGTACCGCGCGCATCTCACACACCTACCTTGCTGCGATCACAAACATAAGCCACAAGGTAAAATTTTTTTTTTTGGGATTTTGTGGTGGATAAAGGAGTGGTTTTAATTTATATGTAGGTATGTATGGTAGTATTAAAGTTTATGTATGTCTGTAAATAAATTCTTTATACATTTTTCGTTGGATCACCATTACAAGAGCCATTTTGTCCTTTACGTTAGTACAGAAACAGATCCTCTATGAATTTCCTGAGCAGATATGCCAACAGGTTTAGAAACAAAAAAATATAAAAATAATAAACTGTCTCATGCCAGTTTGCAATCCATTACTGTTATGGTACAATTTATGTATTTTAAACAACAATACGAGTTTGTGGTAAAATTGGTCTTTTGATTTATAATTATTTGTGAATACATCTCCAAACTGTGTCATGCTTTAAAAAACTGTGTGTATGTTAGTCATACTTGATAGTAAGTAATGAAATTTCGTATTTCAGTCCCCGTATTTGGCATCATTTATTAAATTAACAAAGAATTTAGAAGGGTTTAGATATTTACTCCTCTTATTCCTTTGTATGTTATGCAGAATATTAATATTTATAAATATAGTTTCTTATCACATGTTTTTCTATAAGAATATATTGTAACAAATACCAGCAAAAACATCGCCATGAGATAATTTTTTTCCAGATTACTACGAGGGCTGCTATTTATGTATCCGGAACTGGCCACTTACAGAACAATAATTTAAAAAGTAATTACATCATTTAAAAATAGAACTCTTTAGCTTTAGAATACATTTATTTTTATGTGACTGTCAATTGTTTTCACATCGTAGCGTCATTTTGAAAATTGCGTGTCTTCACCACCATGGATTTAACTCGTGAACATTTTCGTGCCATGATTTTTTACGATTTTCGGCGTGGTCTAACTCAAAAACAGTGCATCGATCAGCTTACTTCAACTTTTGGGGATGAAGCACCCTCAAAGACCACTGTGTATCACTGGTTTAGCGAGTTTAATCGTGGACGATCTAAGCTTACTGATGAAATTAAAGAAGGTCGCCCTAAAACGGTCGTTGTACCTCAAAACATCGATGCTGTCCGGGAACTAATAACTCAAGATCGTCATGTTACATATCGTGAGATAGAGGCATCTCTGGGCATTAGTATGACGAGCATACATAAGATACTTCATGAACATTTAGCTGTAAAAAAAATTTGCTCCCGTTGGATTCCGCACAACTTGAGTATTGATCAAAAACAGGCTCGTGTCGATTGGTGCAAAGAAATGTTAAAAAAATACAACCGTGGTGCGTCAAAAGCTGTTTATAATATCTACACAGGTGACGAATCTTGGATCTACGCTTACGACCCCGAAACTAAGCAGCAGTCCACGGTGTGGGTGTTCCAAGATGAGCCGAACCCAACAAAAGTTATTCGTGCAAAAAGCACATTGAAGCAAATGGTCGCTTGTTTTTTTGGTATAAATGGCCATGTAGCTACAGTGCCTTTAGAGAATCGTAAAACTGTTAATTCGGAGTGGTATACGACCATTTGTTTGCCGGAAGTCTTTGAACAAATAAGAAAGACTAACCGACAACGTAGAATCATTCTGCATCACGACAATGCTAGCTGTCACAGGTCGGCCGTCACAACTCAGTTGTTAGAAGCTCAAAAGATCGAATTGACAGGTCATCCGCCGTACAGCCCTGATTTGGCACCCAATGATTTTTATTTATTTCCAAATGTGAAGAAAAAATTACGTGGTCAACGTTTTTCGAGCCGCGAAGAGGCAGTCGATGCGTTCAAAATGCACGTTTTGGAGATACCTCAGTCTGAGTGGAAAAAGTGCTATGAAAATTGGTTTCAACGCATGCAAAAGTGTATAGATCTGAGCGGCGAATATTTTGAGAAGCAATAAAACCATATTAATTGATATATGTTTGTTTCTTTTTTTTATTCCGGATACATAAATAGCAGCCCTCGTATGATCCGTTTGGTTGTAGCTTCATTTTCATATCAATATTTTTTCTAGCACTAGATGAACTAAACTTTAGGTGTAAAGTGTATATATAAGTGTATGGTTCATGTGATAAAACAATTTAAAAAAACCCATCTCGACTTGCTTATAAAACTGGAAACTTGTTAATAAGTGAATTACTCGTGTTTATATTTTATTAAATAACCACGCTATTCTAACTGCTTTCGCTTTTTTGTGGTCTCAGTCTGTGGGGCTACAAAAAAGTAGTGTTGGCGAAATAAGCAAAATTACACACACATATTATTTATGTAAATCTAATTTTGTAAAGTATGTCCATATACATACCACGAACACTCAATGTGTCCCGAAATTCAATGAGAAGCCAGAATTAGTTGATTTATGAAGTCTTACTAAGGCATCATGGAAAGATATATAGGATATTTGATTCATTTTAGTAACTGGTATTGGTAATGCTATCGACCTTTCATTGAATTTTGGGACAGCCTATACAAGCAGTATAAATCAAGCTTTTTCATGTCGCCATACATGTGGCGCCATCTATTGAGCTTAGCATTGTTTGTCCTAGTATGTATGGAGGGTGTATTCATTGCAGATTACACCCCCATAAAGGGTGCCGCCCTGGCAGCGCTTTGCGAGCAGCGGCCCGTCAAGAAATGGTTGACCTACATGCATGCTCCAGGTCTTGGCTTTTAGTTATCATTTCATTCTATTTTCTTAGTGCAGATACATACATTTTGGTGTATTATCAACGTTTGTGATCTCTAAGTGTAACTAATTTGAAGTTGACAGTTTATTAGTTAATTTTATGTTTCTGCACTCCGAAGACATAATATTCATATATCATAACCATATTGTCTTTGTAGAATGCATTGTCACTAATAAATTTTTGAATAGTCTGTAGGAATTTGATCAAATGAAATATATACCCAATTTATAATACAAGACTATTCCCTAAAACTTGAAATATGTTTAAAACAGAAGCAGCGAGAGCGCCTGAAGCCACTCAATCTACAAGTGCCGCAGCGGTCGAAGCAACCACGTCATCTGAAGTAGCCACCGCTACTTTGATAAATCTTGAGTCTCCAGTGGAAACTAAAGAAGATGTGGTCATTGAAAAGAAAGAGAAACTAACTCCTAAAACTAGAACAATTAGTGAGGACTGCCCTGATTCTATAGAGTCGAGCGAATGGGCGGGAGCGGCGAGAATGCAAATATCTACTGTTAGTGCTATGTAAGTTGTATTTTTGTTATTCTAGCTGTTAACTTCTTTTTGATTTCAGCAAAAACGTTACCTTAAACAACTTGTTAAATTCGTAGCTGAGTTTTGCTTAATAATTTACTTAAATTCCACTATGGTTATGCATTACAATTCTCCTAATTTAATCATTTATTTAATTATTATTTAAGTTATGCTGTTTTTGGAGTAATTGGGAACTATTTAGATTATTACATTTTACCACTGGTGAGTGAAACAAAATAACCTTTAAACGACTGATAACGTATTTTGTGATAACGTTTTTTGCCAATCTTTAAAAGGGTCTTGATGCAGATATAAATGTAGATCTTTTATGTAGCCGTTTTCATCAATCCTTAAACTACAACTAAATTCCCTCGATTACGGCAAGACTTAATACACCAAGTAAACATTATTTTATTCCCGCCATAACTTTTCATGAATTCCCTGATATAACATGTCATCATATTATATCACATATCTTTGTGTTAATGGATTGTACATTTTACCGATCGTAGCATTTTTACGGACCTTTCGCAAATATCGTTTGAAAGTGAATTAACAATTACTATTTATTTATCAGGACGGACATGGAATGCAGTGTAGGCAGAGTGCTAGGACCAGAGTTAGAATTGCCCACAGAGTTGACAGTAAGCTCTGTGGCGGTACAATCACGCATCGGGGCCGTAGTGCCTCCTGACTCTGAACTAGCCGAAGAAGCCACTCCTTGACGAGCAAAACATATTAAGTCACTAAGCGACATCTAGCAGTGGCTTATATTGACTATTTCCTTGTGCGATTATTATGAGTGGCTGATTACTAATGTGTCAAATTTTATGGATTCGGACGCTGAAGAATCTGAAGTTCACTCTTTTAGAAATAGTCTGCAATTCAGGAATTCAAGACTCGTTACAAATGTTCTGGCTTATCATACAACGTAATGTTCGAGCTGAAAATGTTATCATGTGATAATAATAATTATCATAATTATAATTATTTTTATTTTATTTTTTTAATTGTCATAATTATAATTATTTTATGTTAGTAATAGTGACGAATGTCCTAGTCAATAGCGACATCTAGGTGCGGATATTCTCAAACTCATAAATAAAGCGCCATCTGGTGCGCTGGAATTTGATGTGAGTGAGACTTTGCATGTGAGTTATTTACATACATACATATACTCACGGCTATAAATCCCGTAACGGGGTAGCCAGAGCTTTGGAATGAAAAATTCCTCAGCCAATTTTGGGAGTTGATTGGGAAAAGATGGTAATAATAAATGTTTTTGGTGACGGGTCTCAAACTACATCGCCCAAAAATCACTTAAAAAGCCCCTATACCCTTAGTCGCCTCTTACGATCACCAACGGGTAGAAATGGGGTAGTGTTATTCTAAGCCGACACTACACGGCACTACGTGAGTTATTAGTATTCTGTTTAATAGTTAGTCTCATATTGGCCTTATAATGATGTTTTTGTAGTGAACTAGTTTGTACGAGCTCAAAATTACAGTAATTCAAAGTAATTTCAACGTATTATTGAAGAAGTTGTGAAAAAAATATTGTGTATTTATTAAGTAACATTATCAAACAAGTGAAATGTTTTAACGTATATATTTACACATTTTATTAGATGTACAATGCTTTACAAGTTTTTAAACATGAAATCACAAGTAGAATATAAACAGGTTTAGTTTTATTTTGTTTTAATGCCGAATTTATATTTCATGATAATTGAAATGATGTTTATTTATTTAAATGCTTGATGGTAGACTTTGTGGTGTCTTCCACTTTAATTAAGTACTAGCAACTGATTAAAATAATATACAGCCAATAACAGTAGAGTGATTCGCTAGTATTGCTTAAAACTTAATTCCTTAAAACATGCCTTTTCGGATAAAAATATATTTCCGCGGGTGGCATAGACAAGTTTAGGAATCAGTCCCCGTAGCATGCAGCATATGAGATCAAAATATGTCACATCGAAACGTCAAACTTTTTGTTTTTTCAAAGAATGACTATGTTATTTCATTCTGGCCCGTTTCATGCTACATGCATAGATACAAAAAATACAGTAATACGTTTCACTCTACAGCCGTGATGATAAGCAAGTTGTATTAATTGTCTTTATAGTGAAAGACGGAATATAGATTAATATTTTTGATAGGGGTGAATTTGGCCTGTTTTAAGTAATAAAAATTAATATTATCATTCTCTTATTAGTGTTTGAATCTTGAATGTAGTTAACAGCCTTTTTAGATGAGGTGATACTAAGATAATAATGGGGATATTTGTTTGTTACTGAATTTGGTTTAATAAGTGTTCAGTATCTCGACATAAAAATTTAACTCGTTTCTAAGAATGCTATGATTCATATTCGAAGATAGAAACGAGGTATATATTTTGATGTTGTTCAGAAAAATACTCTTCTGTATCATTTAAATAGCCTTAAGTTGAAATATCAGCAAGAATAACAATATAACCATTGGTTAACTCTTCTCCAACACCTAAAGTTATGAATGGTTAGTTAGGTTACGGTGACACTACCTACGACATAATATGATCGAGTTTAAAATGATATTTAATAATTTTAGTACAAAGTTAATTTTAGTTTGTTTTATTTCAATTTAGTTTTATTTTACTTTACCCAGTTGTGGATCCCAATTCTGCTAATGCTTGCCTGAATAAAAGGCATTATACAATATTTGTATAAAAAGTGTTTTTGAACCCTGAAGCTGACAAAAAACAATGATCTGTTATGCTCATAAGATCAATTTCAGCTAATTATCAATATTAATTTAGCGATTTTAATCACATAAATGTGATTTTTTTATATTAATATGCAACATTTTTTATACGTGCACACATCACATTGTAAGATGTTATAATATTTTTTTTAAATATGTGAAAAGTATAATATTAATTAAATAAATTTCAAGCATGCTATACCATATCATTTATTGACACATGATATATTTTTTATTTATGGTTAAAATATGTGGTTGAATGTGTTTTAAATTACTTGTTATTAACAATATTTGCCTATATCCGGGAATTCATATAATCTTTCTGATACTATAGTCGATTTTTATCACTGGACCACCTCGGTAAAAGTCCATTAGCAGAATTGTGGCCATCACATTATTAGTGAGTAAAGTTATAGAATCACACTTTTATTTTGTATATATATTTTACCTCTTAGCACAAATAGTCTTAGTCATGTCTAATCTATCTTGCATATAATACATGTTGCGATCATTTTTGCATTATGGATAGGGTAACCACATTAATAACATGCATAAAATTTTATAGAGAACTGAGTCTTTTTCTGTTTTAAAACCAAAACTATTCTCGTCTCCGAATGATAAAGTAGTTTATGAAAAAGAGTAAGATTACCATATTATCTACTAACGACTTCGCCAAGTGTAGTGGTGTTTAAAAATTATACGTTTAAGCAGTGTTATCTACTATAAAGAGTTGTTGTTACGATTGAACTGATATATATACATAACATACACACCTCTTTTGAATATCCCAAGTAAATAAGCTAAATTATCTCGTAAGCTAGTACATGGAGCTCAAGTAATATAATAATAGTTTTATAGACTACTTGCGACTGTATTAATATCGGAGGGAGTATCATTTAAATCCTGTCAAACCAGCCAATTATTGAGGGGAATTGCATCACTTCGGTTTTTTAATGAGGTTACCTTATCCCACATGTCTTGAAATTACCTTAGTCCATAACGGCTATTAGATATCTCCAACGAGAGAGTTCTGAATAGGTCTTATTTTCTAGATAAAATAGCTTCGCAAGACAATGACGCTTCAAACTCGATCTCAACTTAATATATTTTTTCCGAATTTTATCTTATCAATGAACCTTAGATGTAGGAGTTTTATCGAAAATAAATTGTAATAGTATTTAGTCCGGAAGGAATATTTTATATGTCATAATAATGAATTAAGCTTGTAATATTGTAAAAGAAATGCTGATGCATTGATAAATAGTTGGGATGAACTCTGGTTGGTCACTCTCAGGATACATATCGATTGAACGTATTTATTATTTTATTTACGTTCAGGTAATTCGATTTGAGTTTTCTAAATCGAAAGTCTAAGTAATATTAAATCAGACTCCTTTTGCAACTCAGCTATATACAATTGATATCTAACAGTTAGTAAAGTAATCAATCTTATCCCTATTGAATATTCTGAGAGTGGCCAACGGCTTTGTATCTGACTTTGTTTGTGGCCTTAATGATGGCGCCCTAACACGGGCCATCGTTGTCTTATTTCGCAATAGCAATATCTGTAAATTATACATATTTTTAAGCAACAATAAATCGGTGATCATAACTTGGCGCCGGGTGCTGTGATATCGCTTAATGTGTTGTACGCTCCTCTGATCCCTTCAACTTTGTCCGTATTAAACGTACTATTGAGAATGATTTTAGTTGATTAAGGCCTATTATGTAACCGATTTGAGGGAGGCGAATTGTTATGTTGTAAATAATGTGATTTGACGTCACGCGGTTAGATCTGGTCCGTACATCACATTAGATAAACAAATTATATCCTGGGATATAAGTATGTGAAACTTTGTATGTACAAGTTATCATTGGTGGAATAAAAATATATGTACCAGACCAGGTCTAACATGTCTTGCACGTTGTAAATATTTTATTGCTATAATAGGCATGATGACAAATTTTGAGAAACTATTCTATAATATTTGGAAATATATATTAATTATAATAAACATAATATTTCTGCGGAAAATTTAGGTTTAGTACTTAAAAAATAATTTTTGATTCATAAATTTAAAATTTGCACCAAAACGCGTCAAAGTGTCATGGCGTCGCTTGCTTACGTCATTTTAGAGCAGTGTTGCCAACGAAGGCGATTTTTCGCCATTTAGGCTACTCAGATTGGAAAACGGCGACGAAAAATTTTAAAAATGTTTGGTGCTTAATTCGTTATAATTTTATAGGAAGAAGTAAACATTTATATACAAACTTTTTGGAAGTTATGATTCTCTTACTCCCTGTTACTTACTGTTATCAAAACCTTAATGTATGAGCTATTAAAAAGGTATTTTATTTCATTTTCAGTTACCAAATTCTAAATATGTAAATATTTAATTGCAAAAAGAAATATTTAACATAAACATAACCTCAAATTATAATATTGAATGTTATACTGAAATATGTACAATAGCTATTTATTTTTATGGTTTTAATAAAATAAATAGGTTTTAATAAATTAACTGTATAATACACAATACTTACATGGAAGTTTTAACATTTCTAAATTCTGCTGAACAGAAATCTTTGTTTGATGCCAGAAAAATTCCTAGCATTATCAAGTCGATTCTTGGTAAATTTGCGCTAGAAGCCTTTGTAAATCCTTGTTCCATAACTGAATTTAGCGCAATCAATTTACACAAAAGAAATTGAAGTTAATAATTATTTGTGAAGTAATATATTATTATTTAATTAAGTTAATAAGTATTATCTTAAGTAATTCAAATGTAAACAAAGAGAAAGAACTCTAACCAGTGTGACCATCTGCCACATTTTGAAATCTTCAGCTTAATATGCCACAGCTTAAATTTTTGGGTCCAAATCTGCCAAAATGGCAGAAATCTGCCACAAATGGTCACACTGACTCTAATGTGACGTCATGCGCTCTGATTGGCGTTCAACATTTCATGGCGGATTGCCGTATTTAGCGATTTTATTTTATCGATTACAATATTCATCTTGCTTTTAATTATGAAAAGAATCAGAGTTTTAGAATTAGGAATTTTGTAATAATATACACACAAATTATTTCAATGAAATTTACTTGTTGTCATCAGGCCTATTGTGTGATCGTCTGAAACATATACCAACGTCCTAAAGTTAAGTTTGGCTAACACAATAATGTATCTTTATATAATTTCAATATTTTTTGACCATTCTAAATTTAAGGCTGGGGATAAATACGAAATTCTTGTTTGTTATTGGTCGTTCTGTTATAACTTGCCATTATGAATTACTTCCACTACTTTGAGTATCTCAGCTTATTTTACGGTCCCGCAAAGAAATTCAAATTTAAGGGAAAAGCTATGCATAATACTTTTTGTTAACTGGACTGTAACTCAACGTTTTTAATCTGAATATAACAATGGCACAACAGGCTCGAAGAAGCAATAATAGCGGTGATGAGTTCTTAGTAGTAGAAGTAATTCAGATTATTACTGAGTGATGCTTATGGAATATTTTGTAGTGACCAATTTATCGTTAGCTAAGGCAAAATTGTAAAATGGACAATTTTCATGTGTAAAGTTTTATATACATACAAAATAGATGATTTTGTACAAATCGTTTGTTTTTTCTTCACCCAAAAATAATAACCAAACTTGAATAGGAAACCTCATTTATTTATCACATATGTACAGCGCATTATTTACAAAACAACTTACACATTAAATTAACAATTTGGTATCGATCAATAAGGGAGTGCGGGGTAGGTGGCGTGACCTTCGTCGTACTGGCGGCAGTCGTTGAGCTGGGGTGCCGAAAATGAGCAGTCATTGTAGCTCCAGGTTTGCCCCATGTTGGTCTGGTCGCAGCCGGGGCCGCTCCAGCGGTAGTAGCGGGGGTCCGCCTCCACTGGAGACGTTCTCGAACATTCCACAGAATAGTATTGACTCTCCTCAGGATAATACGCTTGACTCGAAAAGTTCTGATCGCAGTAAGCGTCCGCTTGTTGGTAGCTATTACTGAAAAGCTCTGGTGAGGGCGCCTCGCTTGACTCTGAGCCACCGGCCGCGTTTTGCCATTCGAACCAGTAGGAATCCTCAGATTTCGAGTCCCCATTGAGGTCTACAAACATGGGCGGCGAACTTTGCGGAGTTTGTTCCACTTGGTAGTCCATTCTAATTGGTTGGTCTAATTGGAAAATTTCTTCGGGATGGAATATGTCGTCGACTATGTTTGACTGATCGTAGCTGTGGGGGTGTGGTAGGGAGGGCCCAGGTGGGGCGTAGGCTGAGAAGGCTTGCGCTTCCGGATGAGACCAGGCCGGAGCTGCATATGCTTCCGCCGGCGGCTCTGCTCTCCATCGACAATTACATTCGAAAGGACCACATGTGCACGTTGAACCTGTAACAAAATTGGAAATATAAGTTTTGGAGAAAATATGTAATTTTATGAGTTGGATGATTAAGGAATTAGGGCTAGGTGCTTCTTAAAAAAATCGATAGTTTTCTCATTTTTCTGCCGACGCTGTAATAGGTGATGACCGAGTGAGTCGCTCGTCGCTTTTATTATTGGTTTGGACGCTTGGCAAATACGCCAATTATTTGTTTTACGGTCTTATTTCACTCTCTTAACTTTAAATTTCACTCAGATTTTGTGATTCTAAATTGTACTCAGAATAATAACAGTGGAATTAAAAATAACTACGTTTAAATGAAACTAACCTCGATGTCCATCAGGAATTAAAGGCGGCGGTTGAGGAGGAACCCCGTTCAGTTTTTGCATTTCCTTCTCTGGCTTCAAGGTGGTAATCTTATCTGCTAAAGCGGCTTCTCTGGCCAATAGTAGCGCAAGGCCTCTGACTCTTCTGCCAGTGCCTATAGACCTTCGGACCTCACTGGCGCCTTTGGCTTCAGGTCGTGGGTGATCATGGGCACCTTTCGCTTGGAAGAATATAGCGTGTTCCGTGTGTCTCCAGAAGTGTGTGACGGGGTAACCGCAGTGGCCGCGGCACGGCTGGACCTCGAGGCGTCCCCCATTGCATAACCGGTTAGGACAGGGTTTACCTGGACACAATGAAACCATTTGTTAGTTGGCGTTTGTGGTTGTGCATAAAGTCATTCAGAAGAGTTATGATAATAGGTACGATTGATTTAAATGAATAACTTAATAGAAAAATATAATAGAAGAGGTTAAAATAAATTTAATAGAGAGAAGTTACTAAAATGGCTATTGGTAAGTCTTTGTTTCTTATTAGAATTTTAATGAGAATAAAATGTTAGAATATTTGTGTCGATGATATATATATTTATCCGATGATTTTATGAATTGATGATGATGGAAAGATTAGGTCCTTCTCCGCTAAACCTTTGCAATATATAGGGTGTTAGGTTCCTTTCCAAAGTAAATCCAATTAAATTATGGAAAATTTACTTTAATTATTTATAATTGACTTCTGAACAGTGATAATTTAAAATTATTTCGTTTTCATTTCTGTCAGTTTATGTATTAATATTCATCAGAAAAAATAACTTTATTCAAATTCCAACATACCTTGTTGTTTTTTCCTGGCCTTATCGCAAATGGCTGGTCGCAGGTGAACTCTAGAACCATCGGGCAGCCGACACCTCGCAGAGCAAACCAGTACTCCGAGGCAGCTCTTCTTGAGGATATGCACATTGTGGTTATTGGTGTTCCTCATGGCCCAGCCGGAAGCGTGCCGTCTCGCTTCCTCGCAGGCGGGTGGGTATATCCGTCTCACGTGGCCGTCGCACCACTCTCCGAAGGTGTCGAAGCTGGACACTCGAGGGACCACGGCGTCATTGATGTCCCATTCTGGGGTGTGGCCTTCTGACATGTCCGCGCGACTGCTTCTGTTCACAAATGTACGAAAATATATTGATGGTCAATGCATTTTTCAAGGCTTTGAGAAATATTATAAGGTTGTTGGTGAGATTTTTACGTTGTGTAGTGTTTCAATCCACTAACCCATTTCATTCCATTAGGTGTTATACGAAGCGACTGAGGGTATTGGATCTTTTAAAGTGCTTGTTGGCTGAAGATACCTATCATAGACTACAGTTTATTCAAAAACATTTAACGTAATCAACTTTCAAATATGGCTGAGAAGTTTTTGATTTATTGTTAAAACTATGATTTAATTATTGACATATATTTTCAAATAGAATTTTGGAAAGTTAGTTATACAACATTACTGAATGCATATATTAGGAAACAATGTTCCGAACAAACAAAAAGCAACTACCAAGAAAGCGTATCTCATAGAAAGCTCCCCCCGTTATTTGAGCCAATTGTCGCTAAACTGTAGTCGAAGGGGCTGCCTACTCCTTAATTGGATAAATTACTTGTACACTCAGATGGGATCGATTTAACGTTTTTCACAAAACGGTTTTCTTTATTAGCACAAAACAAAGTAAGCTTTTTGGAGCTTCTGAGCCTTATATTTTTTGTTATGTTTTAAGCTATAACTGGTAGCACATGCACAACAACAATTTATTTTATCACAGTAAGACTAAAGCTGTGTAGTGTCGGCTTAGAATAGCACTACCCCATTTCTTCCGTTGGGTGTACGTAAGAGGCGACTAACGGTATTGGGGCTTTTTAAGGGATTTTTGGGCGATGCGGTTGGAGACCCATCACCAACAACCTTTATTTTTACCATCTTTTGCCCACGCAACTTCCAAAAGTGGCTGAGGATTTTTTTAATTCCTTAGCTCTGGCTACCCCTTCTAGGGAAATATAGCCGTGAGTATATGTATGTATGTATGTAGTAAAGACTAAATTAGGCAATTCTAAGAAATAAAAAAAAACGTTGAGTTTTTAAGCGAGAAAAATGACAGACCTTTTTCCACTTATCTGATCTGATCAAGGGATCTGATTGACTGATTATTCTAGTATAATGTGCAATCGTTCTATTATATATAACAAGACGACTGGATTGACTGTCACAAGATTAGGCAATTTAGGCATATGATTTGTTTTGAAGGAATAAATAGGAATTCAAGTTATGATTATGATTTATGATTGATTATTGTTTCACTGGATTTAAATACTGCCGGGCTCGGACGATAAAAGTGATAGGCAAATTCAATTTGCGAGATATGCCGGATTGGTTCTGGCGGATTATTTGAATATTAAGATTCATAAGACTCGCAAAGCTATCGTGGTAAAAAGAACTACCACCAGGATAATAATTAATTGTAATATCACCCTAATAAGGGTACGCTTGAGGCTTTTGCAAGTTACGAAGGTGTATGGCCTATGATGGAAAAAAAGATTTACTAGTAAGATTCTTCTGGGTACGTCCTCTAGGGTGTAAATACATTAAAGTTTTTTCAGAAAATCGTAAGTTTTTAAAGTTTTATACATGCGGCTAGCTACTAGGAACCATACATACATACATACATACTACTAGGAACCAGTTTTGAAATATAGCTCGAGGTATCTTATCGCAACATACAATTGACATCGACTTGTTTATTCAAAGATTCACCATTTGTAGTTATTTTTGACAAGTTGTTTGTCCAAATTATCGATTTACTTGCATAGGGAGTCCTATAGTGATGCAGTTGGGCCTCAATGAGGTTCAATTAAAGCAATTGAGGCCCCTCCGCTATTGCACCTTCCTTAATATATTGTCTGTTAAATATTTTATACGATAGCCGTTAAAGCTTTGTTTTAAACGAAAATATTAGTTAGTTTTTCTTAAATGCAATTTTTTTACATTACGATAAGAATATCTTTTGCCAATTTTTTATTTATTTACTAAGCTGAGAAAAAAAGAACTCAATAAAGTCTATATGACAGTCTTTACGGTAAGCATAATTGTGCCGTAAAATAAATGCAACAAATGCTTTTTGTTGTTTTATGAGATACAATATATTACAGATAATATATAAAGTTTTATGAGATACAATATATTACAGATAATATATAAAAAACAAGAAAAATAAAGCCAATTATAATAATTGCCTGATTAAATAGAAGGTAACTAATAAAAGAGCTATTTTTTATTTTTATTTATTACTAGTGGATCGTCCCAGCTTCGCACGGGTAGCGTTGTTTTTTTAAATATCTGAGGTTCCTTTCTTCAGTCACTGCTCAAGCATTGTGAAATTCAGCGCAATGTTTTCAATTTATTAAATTTATAGCACTCCCTAAACAGTGTAGTTTGGTGATTTTAAATGCGCTTTGATGAGCGGTTCAGTATTTCCGTTTAATAGCAATTTTTTAAATAAAACGCTATGAAGTATTTATAACAATCTAAAAAATTAATCATTACGTGATGTAGGATGCAACTACTGGCGCCATCTAGTATGTTATATGTAAATTAGTAAAGATTTGGTTTTGATCACGGGCGCGATGGCTTATTTTATGTATAATTTCGGTGTTTGTCTACCGATTTCTATGATTCTTTTTTTATTGAATAGGTTATAATGTTACCTTTTTTAAATTTGGGATACGTGAGACGTTTTCAAACGTAAGAGTAAACAAATATAATCAGAATGATCCGAACTGCTAAGCTATCAGGAATTACACGTGTTATTGTGAGTGAACCGTAAAAGATAGACATAAACTGCTGATAATTTTTATTTAGATAATTTTATGAAGAATAATTCCGTCACACATGATTTCTATGTAAGTTTAACCATTGAGGCTGCACACGCAACGGAAGCTTAAAAAATGGAGTAACTTCTCCCGTTTTCCCAAAATTCCCCAAAATTCCCCTTTACTACTCTGCTGGTAAGTATACAAAAACCTGCGCAGGAGTATGAAGAATAAATGTACCAAGTTTCGTCAAAATCCGTCGAGTAGTTATTGTTTCCATAAGGAACATACAAACCGACAGACAGACAGACAGACAGACAGAAAGACAGACAGACAGACAAAAATTTTACTGATTGCATTTTTGGCATCAGTATCAATCCCTAATCACCACCTGATGGCTATTTTGAAAATATATTTCATGTACAGAATTGACCTCTCTACAGATTTATTATAAGTATAGATTATATAATATATTAATATTATTATTTTATTAATCAAAACCATTGGCTATTTTTTACTTATACAATTATTTAGTGTTGATCTAGTTAGAGTAATTCCTATAAGATTTATAGAATCTGTTTTAAATAAATTTTCATACTAGTTTGTATTTTTATCAATATTATTAATATATAGGTATATATTTATTCCTCCCCTTCTTCTTGAAACTGTGCGACCGTATTATGTTTTAAATTTACTAGCATCGCCTACCCGTTGGTACATTGGAAGCGTGGAGAAATAAAATGATAGAATGTTGAAATAAACGCAAGACAAAAGGCATAGATCAATTTTACTACCAATATTTGACCTAGAAGACCCTCCGATTTTTATTAAGACGACTTGCCATGATTTAAGTTACGATTAAGTACTAACTAATTTTAATTCCAAATGACTTAAAATACTCAGCATAAATCATATCCTCAATATATAGGTATATCAATCCTTTGATATATAGGTATAGCGATCACTATGATGAAAGTGATTGCTGAATATAATATAATGCATTAGCGATAAAAATAATTTGTATTTTTAAATTAAATATAGGTCGTTTAAGTAGGTACCGACAAACTGTTAGATTTTGGTTACATGAAAGGTAAAGCAAACGTATCCACTAAACGTAAAACTAATTTTAACATACATTATATAAGAAAGAAAGAAACAAAAATTAACAAAATAAAAATACACACAGCAAGTGTGTGTGTATAAACACTAAATTTTTTGAGAACACAAAATATCTTGTACTTATTTCTATAAATCCACAAGAGCGGTAGCCAGAGCTTCAGAATCAACAGTTCATCGGGCACTTTTCCAAAAATTATTAAAAGTAAGGATGGTGGGTGATGGGTTTTCAGCGATTATTTAAATAAATCCAAAAACCCCGAGTTATTGGTTAGTGCTATTGAAAAGCTTTGAAATGCAAATCTAAGTTAAAACTAAGAAATAATTTAAAAAATACTCACAAAACAACCATTTCCAGAAATATAATTAAACTCGATTCTTCCCAAAAATTGGACCATTAAAACATTTCACTAAACTTCAATTCCTTAGTTCGTTCACTCACTCTAACACAAAAAGCGTTCACACAAGTGCTCAAGTCAAAAGCTCGTAGCTTACTAAGTTGGTGCTATAGTAAACATAATCGACAATGGGGTTGCTTATCCCCACTTCTAGAAACGTACTATAATTACAGCGACCAATAGCAAGCGTCCGATGTAACTTAGCGCCGCCTCTCGACCAATAGCAGCATTTGACTAATGTTCGGTTCAACCAATCCGAACGCGATTCAGTCATTCGGTAAATTTTAAGCTGCTTTCAGGGCTAGGCATTCATGTGTGAAATTGATATACTATATATGACCTTTACAAGATGTAAAGTGAAGCGATAAATTGAGTTCTATTCATATTTGCAAGAGATTATAATTCTTATACTTAAATTAACCAAAAGCTCTGTAACTCGCATTGCATGCTCGAGTTGGAGTAATCACTATTTTAATATTTCTTTTCATATCATTATAAACCATTAACTGAAAATGTGGTTTAAGAAACTATACGATGTAAATACACGATTAAATTAATTTTATTTGAATAGATCCGGTCTAAATTCTTTTTTTTATTTTGTAGGAAACGATTAAATTAAATGAAGAGTCGATGAAATTAAACTTATAATATTACGTGTTTAATTTTTACGTACTAAAAAAAGTATGCGTTTAAGATAGTAAAGTTAAGTGAGTATAGGTGTAGTATAGTTATATAGTATGAGACCAATTATATTTACTTTTGAAATTTATTATGACATCAAACACCTATCAACAACTGGTGTGTTTGTGAGATTGGTGCTTTTGAGAGATTTTAAATACTGGTACGAGTTTGCCAATACCATTACTACTTTTTTTTATAAAAACTGGTATGTTGGCCACCACTTTAGGGAAATTCGGGATGATTACTTTATATGTTTGTACTCTCCACTTAAACACAGTGAAATAATGCAGAATAACTAAGAGTAAATATAACTATAAATTAGAGAATGTTTTGAAAGTAAAGATGAGAGTAAAAAGGAAGTTTTGAGACCATACATACATATACTCACGGCTATATATCCCTAGAAGGGGTAGCCAGAGCTAACGAATTAGAAATTCCTCAGCCACTTTTGGAAGTTGCGTGGGAAAAAGATGGTAAAATAAAGGTTGTTAGTGATGGGTATCCAACCGCATCGCCCAAAAATCCCTTAAAAAGCCCCAATACCGTTAGTCGTCTCTTACTTACACCCATCGGAAGAAAAGGGGTAGTGCTATTCTAAGCCAACACTACATAGCAGAGTTTTTTCAAAGTTCCTATTGCCTTTATTAGTTGTATAAAAATGTGGTATGACAAGCATGTCACAGGCAGGCTGATGGTAGGTAGATCCAATGTAGTGATATTTAACTGATTCCGATTTATAAATTTTCATGTTTATCATCATCAGCAAGCAATCCACAGCCACCCATTGCTGGACATAGGCCTACCCTTAAGTCCACCACAACTCTCAACTTACCCTGCAGCTTTCTGCAACCATTACTAAGGTGTATGTCTTTATTGTGGAAGGCCTAACCACTGCTACATCTACGTCTGCTTATTGGCCGCCACTCTACAACATTCGAGTCTCAACGACCAAATGTTATAACATATGTGCTACTCATTGGCACTTTACCTTTGTAAACTTAACTAATATATTCATAACGCATATTCGAAAAGTGAAAAGGAAAGTCTTTATAACTTTTTTATGTGACCTTTTATGTTTTTTCTGGACATGAGATATACAAATACATAAAGAAGACATTTCCATATGCGTGTAATTATCGGAAGTTTTTCATTCGAAACACAATTATTGAAAAATAGCTAAGGATATTTTCCCACCGGAAATGCAGCTGCTAAATAAAAAGTCTACACATATAAAGAGAGTCCATTTAATTGAGTGGTGAGTTGCGCAAGCGCAAGGGTGTGAGATGCGGGCGTCGAGTCCGTTACACAGTCTATTCGATTGCTATGTGTTCTTTGTGCGACTTTTAATAAAACAATTAAGGTTATATTAACCTGACAAGGTCTCAAAGAAGGCTTATGAAACTGCTACTTCGATATGTAGTAAAATACAGCAATGACTGTTGCTAGTATTGACGAATTATGGGTGTGTATTTCTAACCCACGCGGGGTTAGTTACTGTCTCTACTTTTGCATAGTACTTACCCCATCTATCACGGGGGTTCATACCAGGTAATTGCTATGAAGGCTCCTAAATATATATTAAAAAAGACAAGAAGGCAAAGTAAATTCCTCAGCCACTTTTGGAAATTTGAGTGGGGTAAAGATAGTAAAAATAAAGGTTGTTGGTGATGGATCTCCAACCGCACCGCCCGAAAATCCCTTAATAGCCCCATACCGTTAATCGCCTCTTACGTACACCCACCGGAAGAAATGTGGTAGTGCTATTCTAAATCGACACTACACGGCAAATGATTATAAAGTACAAAGAATACTGCCAGGATTTATTTTGAAATTGTTGGTATTTGAATGAACGACAATCACATAATTATTTTGTTGTTTTCCTCTTTTTGACTTATAAATACCAACGGAAAATTGGTTCCGTTCAAGGTAAACTGGAACATTATGTTTAGTTCTCCGTAAAAAAAGATGTTAGTTTACTAAGTCCCATAAAACGAGACCCCTAATCGGATTACTTCCAAATTTTATATTTAACTTAAAATTCACTACTTCGGCAGCTTATGCTCTAAAACAATAATAAATTCCTTTAAAATGAATAATCTTTCGTTCAGGGATTATCTTATTTACAGCAAATGTTTTGTGAAGTCGGCGTTGTATGGCGCTACCTCATTGCTTTTCGCGGGTGGCGTAAAAGGCGATTAAGTTAATCGTTTAACAAAGGGAAGAAGAAGCCATTGGGGAATTATTTTCTCATGTTTTCTTCGAATTTTAAATGATATAGTTTATGGCTAGCTGTGCATTTGTTGCTGAAGCTCTAAGTTACCTATGAAGTCATATATTCTTACTCTATATACACGTACTCTATGTAATTTCCTTCACATTACTACTCATGAAATCCTATTAGACCTTTAAAGTTTTCTATGGGCTTGATCATTCGGAAATTTATTCGAGTGGAACCGATAAGTGATGAAAGTAGTTATAGTTTGAAAATGCGAAATCTATGAAATAAAATTTAAATGTTTATTTTAAGCTTTTAAGTAGTTAACGCCTGAGTTAAAGCTATACTCACAACATAAAAAGATGTTTATTTTTGAACAAAATAAATAAAAAGAGTCAATTGAAGAAAGGTGGTTTTTGTGAGTGAATACTAAATAGTAAATGTACAACGTTGAAGATTTTTCGATGCTTAATATGTTAAAAAGAATATAATTGCTCTAATACTCATAAGTCACATTTTAGTAAGTAACGTTGCAGGAATGGGCGGTCCGATATGTGTACCCAATTGTCACCAAATGAAAAGTTGAAGCATCTCAGTCAATCAGGCACCCCTCGGTTCTTAACAAGTTTGCGGAAGTCATCAATTTGCGAAATTCACTCCAATTACTATTTGAGATCGAACTGAAAAATACCAATAGGGAACAGTCGTGCAATACATACATATTTCCACGGACATAAATCCCAAAAAGGGGCAGCCAGAGCTTCAGAGCTAAAAACTCCTCAGCTACATTTAAAAATTGATTGGGACGAGATGGTAGAAATAAAGAGTCGTTGGTGGTGGGTCTCCAACAGCATCATCCACCAACCACTTAAAAAAGCCCCATACCCTTAGTCGCATCTTACGACACGCGTGGGTAGAAAGGGGTAGTGACAGTCTAAGGGGCCCGAGCCTACCCTATATAGGGTGATTTGGTTATAGTCCATCACGCTGGCCAATTGCGGGTTGGTAAACTAACGACTACTACCGTGATAGTAGCCGGGACCGACGGCTTAACGTGAGGGCACGGAATCATCTCAATTTTCGTAGAATCAGTCGATTCAGACCTGCAATATCCTTCCAAACTGGGTTAAATTTGTGAGTTTACCCTCAGGGAAAAAACCCAAAAGGTTGCTCTATTAAATCTTTTCATTATATTAGGAATTACAATTATGAACCATTTAAAAACAATAACTAAGTTGTTGTAGCGTCATAGTGCAATCAGTAATGTTATATCAAATACATACTTTTTGTAAGAGTAGTGTCAAAGCTCTTTTGCCATCACAGACATGAGATCAGTTTACTTTAGTAAAAATTTAACACAATAATATAACTATTTTAATTCTTATGTCATTTCTGACTAAAATACGGGATGAATAAAAACCATCGTATTGCGATAAATGGAAGACAACTCGGTCAATAAAACCAATTTAACTCAAATAAAAGCCGATGGACAACTGATAAGACCCAAAATTCCTAAACAATAATTGTTTAACTCGTATTTTATCTATAGGTTTGCGCTTAGTCGAACCATCAAAAGGCAGGTACTCGGAGCTGCAAATGACGCAAACAGATAACCCCTTTTCCACGAGCTTCGCGAAATCACTTCATCTCCATTGTGAATTTGTGACGCACCCGTGACTCCCGTGAGCCTTTCCACATAAGCGATCTCCAAACAAAGGATCAAATTATACAAATACGAGGACAATCGCGCTCCCGAGATGAAAGCGAGTTAATCAAACATCTATACGTATTACTCGAGTGAAATTGTACAAATGACACCCGCCCCCAACATTTTGCGACGGCGAAATGTGTTTATGATTGACTCTGTTTAATTGTATTCGAATAGAAATATGCAATGCGCAATCGATTTCTGATTTCGAAATTCGGTTACGTTACGGTTAACAGATGTTTTTGTGGGCATCATTGATTTGTACACTGAGAGTATGAATTAGAACAACGTTGTAAGAGCAGGCTTAGAAGAATGAATATTATATTGCTTTCATTTGATCATGAGACGAGGATGATGAACTAGGTAATTTTTGCCCTTATCTTATGGGTATGGCTGAAAGCCAGCGTACTCAGCGTTTGTGTCCTGCGACACTTGCGCTTGGTACATTTTATGCTGAGCCAAGACCTTTTTGGTATCATTACATACATATACTCACGCCGTTAATTCCCATTGGGGTAGGCAGAGACTATCGATCGCCACTTCGCACGAACCTGGCAAAGCTCTCTTGCTTCGTCTACATCCATCAATCTTTTCATACATGCTCTTTTATTCTTCATACTTCGGACGCCTGCCTTTTTGAGAACACTTTCAATTTGGTCCAAGTGTGTCTTTCGTGGCCGTCCTCTACTAACATTACCTTCCACATTAGCTCTATAGATACCTTTACCAATTTCCTATCATCCATCCTCTCGATGTGCCCAAACCATCTCAACATTTCTTTTTCTATCTTACTTACAATATCATCTTTTACACCACACCTTTCACGAATCACGTCATTCCTCACACGATCACATAACCTTACATTACAAACTTTTCTGAGGGACCTCATTTCTACTGCATTCACTCTGCTGTCATGCTTCTTCTGCCACACCCAACATTCACTGCCATACATAAGCGTAGGAACAAGAACAGCATCATGCACAGCCATTCGGGTCCTTTCGGACACCGATTGACTAGACATTAGAATATCCAGTGCTCCATTAATCGAATTACTCTTTTTCACTCTTCTCTCAATATCTTCAACACACTTTCCATCTCTAGTAAACATACTTCCCAGATACAAAAACTTATTTACTTGTTCCACTCTCTTACCATTAATCTCAATCACGCATTCGGTCATATTCTCCTCTCTTTCAAAAACCATGGTTTTAGTTTTATCTACATTCACTTTCATTTCCTTTCTTTCAAATGACGCACATGCAATAATCATCATCTTTTGCAACTCTTCCGCCGACGATGCAAGAAGCGCTACATGTTGTATCTAATTGTTAAATACTGTTTATAATGTTGATTTTAATACCAAATAAACATTTTACTTACTTACTGCCAAAACACGTTGGGGTACTCGCAGTTTTCACCGACGGATACTTTAAAACATGAATAATTATCCGTAAGTTTAGGCATTAAAACTTTATTATCTTAGTTTTCATCTTTTGTTACCACAGGTTGGTGTCACCAGATTTAATATAATTTGGTAATCTTTACAAAATTAACTACTAATTACTTTTTAATTTTTTTTTATCAAGTTCACTGGAGAAATGAGCGGTTATCTTATAATTATGAAAACATTTGCCTCCTGCCCATGTATTCTTGGAAATCTTTAATAAAGAAACCTACATGCTAAAAAGCAATACAGCCTGTAGTTTAGACTATAAGTTGTCTGTCATTTACTGAATCAGTGAGTAAAAGATTTATTAAATATATAAATTGATTGATAAACCCGATGATCGATAGTCATATATTTTATATATATTTGACATATTTCCTTGAAAAAAGTCCCAGTTGAAGGTTGAAACTGTACATGTTGTGAAAGGTGGCTTTCCTTGGTAATTTATGTGGTAGTTCGTTATCAGTTGGAAGGCTGATGCGGGCGTAGGAGCCACGCGTCGGTGTCATAGCTTTAACATTCAACACGCGCCGAACGACAACTGCATAGTTTATTGACACTTTTTGTTTAGAATTAGAACCCTGTGGCTTCCTAATCATTTATTGTTTGATATTGGTATATGCGCAAAAAATCTGATCTTGCTTTCTTGAACAATTATTTCTGGAGCGTGAAGAAGCTATTTGTACATTTTTATTGGTTAATTTTGATTTCGTAGCAATTGTGATTTGATTGAAATTAATATTGTCATAATTTTATATTGAATATTACATGTATGAGACGGTTGTTTGAGATGGTATAAATGCTTTTTTGATAAATTACATACACCTATCTAAACATAATATATAAGCTATTTTTGTAGTCTCGAATTCTAGATGGTAATACTTATAATATTTGCAAGTTTCGTTAGTATCTGATTTTTTACAAACGTCATGGATAGCAGGCTCAGGCTAAAATAACCCCTTCAATAGAAAAACATATTTAAATTTATGCTAGAACCAATATACTATGAAATCATTCGTCTTTTTTAACTTGTTAAATAAAATCATAGTTTTCAAAATACAATTGTCACGCCATTCTAGTATCGAAAGGGTGAAATACTCACAATAAAGTATTTTGCATAAACATGGTTTCACGAAAATTTATGCGGAATCTTTTTAGTTCGATTTGATTTACAACATTATTATACAAATTGCTCTTGCCACTTGTTATGTGAACTAGATACTACTTAGCGTTGGTGATTTTAAAATGCTATTTTTTATTATTGCCCTTGTATATAATATTATTTTTCGATTAATTCAATTTAGCTTTCTTTTTTCTTTACTTAAATGAAAAATAAATATTGTCTTATAAGATAATGTCCTAGAACGTTTAAAAAGATGACTCAAGACTCAAACGTTCATGCCGGATATCTCCGAAGGGGTGGCAGAAGTACTAATACTTCTGAACATCACGTGACATTCTCATCTGGTGTTCAGAAATCCCACGTTTGCTTGGACAGTGTACTCACGTGATAGGGGGCAGACGTATGGCCAGTTTTGGATAAATACACTGTCACATGATTAAGAACAACCGTGATAGCTCAATGGTTAGAAAAACCGTGATAGCTCAATGGGTAGAACACCGGTTATCGTGCAAACGACTAGTGTTCAAATCCCGAGTCGGGCTTACACCAATTTGTCTTTTCTAAAGATATATGTGTGGTTAATTTATCATGGCTGTTAACGGTGAGGGAAAACATCGTGAGGAAACCCACATGGCTGAGTTGTACTTAGTCATGTGACAGTGTATTCGTACAAAACGGCGATAGGCCTGCCCCCTATCACGTGAGTACACTGTCCATGCAAAACGTGGGTACTCTGAACACCAGGTGACAGTCACGTGATGTTCAGAAGTATTAGTACCTCTGCCAACCCCTTCGGGGATAAACGGCGTGAACGTTTATGTTGTGTTATGTTATAATCTGCACGATAACGATAGCGGTGTTCTACACACTGCGCTATCGCGGCTGCTTTACGATTTCACTATAATAGTTCAAATAAGGGAACCCCAATAAGGTGATACAAATTAACACCAATATTTGAAAATACCCCAGTCATTAATAAAACCAAAAATATAAAACACTAATACAATCATAATAGGACTATTTCACGCTCACCCTAAAAACAATAGCAACATACACCGCAACGGTAAAGGGCACACGAATTAGGGGAACAATAATCTAATAAAAGAAATGAAGATGTTGCGTGATTTGGAGATATTGGAACGTGGGAACCCACCTTGATTACTGGATTTTAATTAATTGATCACACTATCATACCGTGGGAAATGGTGCGTAATCGCTTTAATATTTAGCGTGCATCAGCACTGCGATTATAAAAGGAAGGTGCATAATAAAATTAATGTATGTCTGTGTTGAGCTGTGTAGTGTCACCTTAAGATTGCTCTAACCCATTTCTTCCCGTAGTTGACGTAAGAGGCTATATAGGGTATTGAGGTTAACGAGGAGACGAGGAGGAGATCTATTAACGATAACATTTATTTTTCTAATCTTTTCCCCACCCATCTCCCAAAACTTGCTGCAGAATTTGTAATTCTAAATCTTTGGGAAATCCTATTTGGGATTTATAGCCGTGAGAATAAGTATATGTGTAAATCAGTAAAAGGAAAAATTTGCCATCATTCTTTAACAATATGTTGAATGTACCAAATTATACCTTAATGGATGTCGATAGAAAATTAAGGAGCAAATATTATCTCGCTTTTTCTATGAAGCTCTATTTATAATGAATAACAAAGTAGAATGAGTTTTTCAGATAAAACAGACATAATGTAATAAAAATACGCAGAGTGGTAAGGCCTCCCACAAGGTGGACCGACGACGTGGCCAAGGTCGCGGGAAGCCGATGGATGAGGGCAGCATAGGACCGGTCGTTGTGGAGATCTTTGGGGCGGCCTATGTCAAGCAGTGGACGTCTATTGGCTGATGATGATGTCGTAAAAAAATATTTATTTATTAAAATTCACTATTATAGGTTGGTAAACGTGACAATTCCGTTTTTTCTTTTTTACATCTTTTAAGTTCAGAGATACTGTCTTAATATAGCTCCTCATTATAGATACACAGCATCTTCAGATTATGGTTGCCTTCATCGATTGAGTTGATAGAGTCTCAGCAATTCCAAATTTCTCATATTAGAAGACCGTACAAAACATAACCTTGTTCCATCCTTGATTAATAATAAATAATAATAATAATAAAATTCTTTATTGACTAACAATCATAACACACCTTAATACAAAGAATAAAATAAGTGTTTATTTCACAGAATATGAATTTATTGTTCCTGTAAATTTATAATAATGATTAAAACTAAAATATTCTTTTCATTCACCCACATTGGCTCAGGTTTAAATAAAAAATGAACTGTTTAGCTAGCTTTGAGTACTATATATCGTTTTTAACTGAATATCTCTTTATTTCTCGCTTATAAATAACATCAAACGAAATAAAAACTAATTCGAAAGCGCAACATAAAACAATTTAAAACCAAAATAAAAGAAATATGATATTTTGCAAAACGGTATTAAAAGTTTTAGTTTACAATAGAGTTTGGCGAAGCATTAAATTTTATTGAACCCGCTGGCTGGAGCGAGGGGTACGCCAGACCCGGCGCGAGCCGTTCGCGAAACATAAATAATGACAAAAAACATATTTCGTTTGTTGCTCAGCTCATTATGCGCAATTAGCTACGATTGTGACAGCGACTGGTATTGTACCGATCCTATTTTCATTGTGGGAGAGCTTCAAAACAAACATGGGATAGCGTTACTCTGCATTCGATTCGTATAATATTATGGAACATTGATCTGGTCTGTAGTATTGAGATTAACAACGATTTACTTTCCTTAAGCAATTTATTTTATTAAAGTCCTATTCCAAAACATTTTTGTGATGAATAACTTTAATAAGTTTTCAACTTAGTGAGTTTTGTATAAATTTGAAACCAAATAAACTCATGTATTCTAGATAAAATGAAAAAAAAAGAAAGAAATCCTATATCATTTTCCATACATTTAATTAAGTAACCTATACCAAAATTAGTACGTTATAAGTTAAATCTAATTCAATATTAAATGTTTAACCTCTTAATGCTTTGACCCCTTTATTTGATGGACGCATTAGTAAATCGAGAGCGGTGGGAAAGGGTTAAGTTCGTACTTTTACCATTGCTCCCGTGCGCCGTTGTTTATTGTGATGAAACTAATATATGTTCAAAATGATGTAAAGTTATAGCACTGGGCTAAATATTAACACGATATTTGAGCAAATAAAAAATAATGTTCTTAACGACGAGTTGTATAAAATGTTGATCGATTTATTTTATATTTATGTTGTACGGTTTGATCTCTTTCCAGTTATTTTTGAGTCGCAATTGCAATCGAGTCGAGTTGTCTACATTGTAATTATTGCTTAACACTTTATTTACTATTTTGAGGAGATTTTTATTTGATTTAAGGTTGTATAAGATATTCTTAGAGAATATCAACTGCAAACACAAAATACAGCGAAAAAGAATAGGCCAGTCTTAAAATAATAGCAAAAACTACATAACACTCGAAATAATACGCTATGTGAATATATTAACACACATTTTCATAAATAATAAGAAAGTTTTGATGTAGGTATTTAGAAATAAAATATTAAAGATGTTACATTATTTTTGTCTTTTTAATATCCATATGTAGGAATAGTAAGTAATAAAAGCAAAAAAAACTTAAACGTTTCTGTAGGAAAATACATGCATACATATACTCACGGCTACAAATCCCTTAACGGGGTAGCCAGAGCTTTGGAATTAGAAATCTCTCAGCCACTTTTGGAAGTTGATCGGGGAAAAGATGGTAATAATAAATGTTTTTGGTGTCGGGTCTCCAACCACATCGCCCAAAAATCACTTAAAAAGCCCCTATACCCTTAGTCGCCTCTTACGATCACCCACGGTTAGAAATGGGGTAGGGTTATTCTAAGCCGACACTACACGGCAAATATAATTATGTGTATTACTGTAGGAAAATATAATTATGTTTCTATACCTACTACTACTCATTAAAGTATGTTTGGTCAATGGTTTGGCCCTAAGTCCTCTTCCCATCATTGATTTGACATCAAGTTTATTTAGTGTATTCCAGAGGTGAAGTTAATTTCCCATGTCTATTAAAATATAGTAAGGGAATCAAAGAAATTAACAACGTATTATTCGTAGTGAATGATCAATCACACCCTCACGTCCAGTGGTTGTAAACAATGCTTTGTGCAGTGTTTATATCGCGTTTGCATGAGTTGGTGTGACCAGCGGTATTAGCATGCTTGTAATTTCAGCCTTTAGTATCTGTTGAGACTAAGGTAAAGGATTTCGAAATCGTATTGGTGTAAGAGAAAATTATTTACATAAATTCACACATTCAAATTCCCATTGGTGTAAACACAAAATCTATCGTAACTTTTACGATTTAATCTTTTCTAATACTTTTTATTCTCAAGACTTTGTCTGCCTTTATAAACACATTCTCTATTTAATCTAAACTTGTCGTTAATCGCTCTTACTGATTACCATCCATGTTGGCTCTGAATATCGCTTACATAATTTGACTTTCATCCATCTCTCTATGAGAAGTGAAAGAGATAGCTGTTACAGCCAGGGATAAAGCGTAGAATGCTAGACCCTCAAGCCCGGTGTGTCCAGTGTGTCCATTACGCACGCGCTTGTGTCATTATGATTAGCGTGTTTTGATTTATTGTGTATTCTAGCGAAACTAATACATTATAGATATTTTGATGAGGTATTTGATCCAAAACCATTTTGCGCATACAAGACCTCATTAGCTCTTTTATGTAAAATATTATTATTGGGCACGAGCTATAGCTGTGACGTGGGTGAATTAATTGGTATGTACTATAGGCCCCCATACATGGATATCTTGAAGCAGTCAAGTTTGACTTGACAATTCCAACGAGCGGTGATCTACTGAGAACATTAAACTGCTGTATCCGTAAATACTCTCGACATACTCTAGTCTCTAGACGATATTAGGTTTTTATATTCTCACGAAATAAAACACTTTCCGAACCCTTATATATAAAAAATAAAACAACAGCAAGTATGTCATGTGGGAGATCCGTTTAGATATTAATTTTATTATGAGTCAAAAATATGATTTTTATTCAGTCGATATTTCAAGCGTCTTTCTGTATCCGTTTTTGACATGGAGCAGAAATAAGCAATAAAAACATACAAAGTTCATCAAATCCAACACAAAAAACGCATGATAATTCATTAGTAGAAGCTTGTTTATGTACGAGTATAACCTTTATTTTAATTTAAGAATATTGACTGTGCTGTACGCTTTGTATATATTTTTATTTTATTTCATTGTTTAATCATAAGATCCCGGTAATAATTATTATCTTTAAAATTTATTAACACTCACATCCATTGAACAATTGTGTATATACAATTACTAATACAGGTATACCTCTCGCATCAATTCAAATAAATCGTTTATATATTTTTAATAATTTTATTTAATGTCAACATTTGCTGATACTTGTACGTAAAAAATTGCAAACTTATATATATGTGAATAAATCCCGACTTTAAATTCGCTTTCAATAATCAATACAACTCTAAAATCGAGAGGGTTGATGCAATTAGTTGTGGTAATAAAGTGCACGGGTGCCAGCTCGATTAGCTCAACTCAACGAACTCAACTCGTCAACACTCATTCACCATTTTAATGTATTTTACGTGTGTTGTCAACCAATTGTTTCCGACCAGCTGCTTGGTGTAGGAAGCATAAACTTTAAAGAGCTTTTTCTAGTAGAGTTCGCTTATCGGTCAGGCGCGTGGCTAAAATTACGTTTATCATGTTCAACATACAGCGTGACGTTTGGCACGTGGATGCGTTGGTGTGGATCTCCATGTAAGTGAACATTCTTGTCGAGTAAGGTTATTTATGTTACCTGGTTTTGGTCGATGATGTTGTATTGTTATTGGTTTCTACTTTGTATGTATTAACTCTTTTACCAATTTGGAGATAACTGCTAGGTTTAACAAATATTTTATTTATCATATTGGAGCCTTTTCTTAAATGTTTATTTAATTTTTATTTGTATATCATATATTTAATATTTTGTAGATATTAACAACCTGTTTTCGTTATCTATGAGCCACACAGAATATTTATTTTATTCTTTTTTTGTATTTGCTGTTAAACCAGTAAAACAAACGATTGTGCTTTTAGATTTCTATGTATCACGGTTCATCAAATAGAGTCTGGTGACTAACGGATAGAAATTGAAAGAGAAATTATTTTCTATAACATAAACGTTATTGTTTGCCTTATTAATTTATAAAAATTGATACAAATTAGCTAAATGATACAACATTATTAAGGCTTGGACACAATGCTGATATTCTCATGGAGCATGCAGACTACATTCCTCCTTGGACTTAAAAAAAGTCTATTAAGAAGCTCTTAGTTTGGTAGTATAAACAAATTCTTTGGACTACAATGACTTCAATAATGTTTGTAATCTTTAGTTTGAGCAAGTTTGTAATATTCACATTTATAATAGACGAAACGCCCACTCGACTTCTCTGAATCCCATTGTAGCCAACACAAGTAAGTACACGTATCGAGTAACACGTAGACAATGGGACAAAGCAGCTATCGGACGTCGGAACACAATATTGGCACATCAAACCTATCCGTCTAAATAGAGCGCGGTTTTATTATCTGCCAAAGTTTTGTGGTTTCTCGGAGGTCTCTGCTCACCCCTCCGCACCCATTCACAAGGATGATTGATATAAGGCAGATTGACAGATTTTTTTTACCAACCACCCGTCCGACCCTCTGCACCGGCCATATTAAAAGCAATTGTTGTTTAATTTTAACATTTGAAGGGCGATGCGTTTGGAGTGTCGTAATAATGTTTTGATAAATAATAGTAGTATCCGTTTAGATCATATTTCTTATTCGGTGCGTGGGATTATGTGGTTGGTATTTGCTGCGGCCGTTTTGTTGGCAGCTTTGTTTCGCTTGGAGTGTTTGGGGTTAAATGTATACCGAACTATTTGTGAACGTGAAGTTGTATGGAAATCTATTGGATTTCTGGTTTCATTTAGGTCCCACTCACATCATGTAATCATTAAGTCGAAGTTTGATGAAATAAAATTATTTTTCTATCTATCACTGTCTTTGGTTAGTATAGTAGTTACATACCTGACATTCTCAAAATTTATATTAAAAGTTTTACTTAAATATTTGTATAAAATCATAACAGCAAAATGGATTATAAACTGCCGTCATTTTAATCTGAAAGGCATTAACAGCTTTCTATTGACCCTTGGTGTATTAGATTTTTTGTGATTGATTTTTTCAATGGTCTAACGTATGGGATTCGATGGTCAGGACAATGTACCCACTGATCCTTATTGATCGCCAATTACTGGACATTAAGTACCTCGAATTCTTTTCATATGTTTGTGGCAACAAAAAAAAACATTTAGAAAATGCACAATAGCTTGTTCAAGATTGTTGCAGATTGGTTTCGCTTTTTTGTTATTATTCGCTGGTTTTGTTCTGTTCCGATATTAAGCGGTCATTGCTTGATTGGCAGTTAGATAAGCCGATAATAGTGGGATCTTTCCAGTTACTTAAAAATCATTTCACAAATATTTTTGAAAGAGGTCTCTTTGATTTAACTCTTGATACAGAATAAAGGTTTAACAATATCCAATATCTGTCTATAATTCTTTTCTGGTAAGAGGAACATTCATAGTACGTAGATCCTTAAGAAATCTCACTATTAGAATATATTAGGTAAAGACGATGCTGCTTTCCAACAAATAAAAAACCATTAAGTAATTTAAAAGTTATAGAAGACAACATGCCTATAAGTTAGTTCAAACAGAAATCGTTGTTGAGAAAGATATACTCGATTAAAAGATAGAAACGTATTTTCATAGTTATTTTATTATTACTTGAAGTACAATGACCTCAAGGTGCATTAGGACAAAACCATCGTTTTGGTAAACGTGCTACGAATTTCGTAGTAACGTAAGTACGGTTTCGTAGTCGCAAGGTGTGTGTGCGCACGCGCCGATGCGCCTATTGTCAGTCGCGTCACGCCTCTTGTGTTGCGCCACTGCATGCGTATGCGCACTAGAGGAGCTTTATTACGTTTTTATTGCGAAAGTTTTTTTACGCTCTTATTCGGTTTTTTCGGATGAATAATAGACAAAAAAGATGTATGCGTTCACGGTTAAATACGATACTTTGATTCTTTTATCAATTAGTTATGGTTCGCCGGGATTTGTAGATGATTTTTGTTCAAATCTATTATAATGTAGTTCAATATTGGTTTTAACAGAATATTGTAAAGTTATGTTTTGAAAAAGCTGGAATCAGATAGATATTAATTCAAAAATCATCATTAGAGGCGCAAATGAAATTGGCGATTCTGGTAATAATTTTAAGATTACTAAGACTCCTTAAGATCATTTAGGTTTTTAATAACTAAGTAAAATTCATAAATAAAAGATGTTATTAAAGGAAAGAAAAATTTCGACACTGGCGGGGTTCGAACCCGCGACCTTCGGGTATACGCCCCCGTCGCTCTGCCAACTGAGCTACAGTGTCAGTTGGCATCCAGGGCGAAATTTCTCTATCCTTTGTTTCTTTTTTTTACACGTTCAAGAAGTAGGAGGTAGGAAACGCAAAACACTACTTGAACGTGTAAAAAAAAAGAAACAAAGGATAGAGAAATTTCGCTCTGGATGCCAACTGACACTGTAGCTCAGTTGGCAGATCGACGGGGGCGTATACCCGAAGGTCGCGGGTTCGAACCCCGCCAGTGTCGAAATTTTTCTTTCCTTTAATAACATCTTTTATTTATGAGTAATAATCCCCACATGAGGAATTCATGTCAAAAAACATTAAATTAAGTAAAATTCACTTAGTTTCAGCTGCAAAGATCTCAAGAAGCGTTAATATTAACAAAACCCACAAACCTATGCAACAATGCTATATAAAATCCGACAAGTCCTACAAATTGAATAAACAGCCCCTTTCTTCATTGGCTATTACTTCAAGTAGGCTTTATCAATGATACCGCCTCGTTCTCATACAGCGTCGGAAGGAGCATCTCGACAATGAGTCACAAACTGATAAAGCATGGTCGGGTTGTCTCGGTTGAGTGTGGTCAGTGATTGGCTGACTAAACTTCTTGTCTCGCCGCCCGCCGCCGCCGCGCTGTCTGCCGTCTTGTCTTTGTGCACTCTCGTGAGTAGTGTATTGGAAGTATAGTTAATGGAGCCGAAAAGTTTTTGGAATTATGGTATACTGTTACACTTTAAGAAGATATAACATAGTACATTTCAGAGCAAAAAAAACATAATATGTAACATAGTAGTAGTAGTTTGATTGAGCCCATGGACATAGTATTACTTTTTAAACTGATTTTTTTCTCAATTACATTTTATTATACATTTGTTAGAAATGTTATCTGATATTAAGATTTAAGCAAAAATATTGCTTGGCCATATTTTTGAAGATCTACATAGTACATCTATAATTTAGTGATCTTTCCATATAAACGTTGTCTGGAAAAGATAGCTTTTAGTGATAATTCTATAATACATATTTTGTGGTGTGCGATAAGTACTTTTTCAACTTTTTTTATAAAGGGGTAAAATTTACAGCGTTTTACTTAAAAACGTGTTAAATAAACCTCTCGTATTGTCAGTAAATTTAATGAGCATTGTTGTTTATCTTGTAGAGGTAGGGTAAGTGCATAAATAAAGAAATCTTATGAATGACAAGTTGTGTAAGTGCGCTACTATATCTTCCATATTGTTGATTGATCTTGCTAGTTAAATGCGGGCTTTGTCAGTGGGTCACGCCTTACTACATGAGTATCTAATTCACTTGGCTGTATCACGAATTAAATTTAATTAGAATATGAATTGGGGAAGGTCCGGCGTCTCAGTAATTACAGAAGATATCACCTTTAACCTTTTTAAAGTGATACTTTCTTTGGAGCATTAAATTAATTTATCATCTGGCCCATTTTCAGGGTCAGAGGACAGACTGTTGAAACAAAATTATGCATAGAAAAAATACCAGTGTTGTTTTAAATTCTCCCATTTCTCATTTTAAACTTACTCTCTGTAAACCGAAACTCACTTTAAAACTACCAAATATGTGCAATCAAATATGTACTGGGAGTTCTATATACATAGGTTCCATTTATATTTGGCGTCATGGCATTGTTCTCTATGACTCTGGTTTCATGTTTGAACTTAGTGCAAGAATTTTAAATAACTGCTGTCAACCTTTCCAGAATTCATAAGGTAATGGTATAAAACACAATAATAAGACATAATAATGAGAAATAAACGTTCACGCCGAATATCCCCGAAGGGGTTGGCAGAGGTACTAATACTTCTGAACATCACGTGACTTTGTCACCTGGTGTTCAGAGTACCCACGTTTTGCATGGACAGTGTACTCACGTGATAGAGGGCAGGCATATCGCCGTTTTGTACGAATACACTGTCACATGACTAAGTACAACTCAGCCATGTGGGTTTCCTCACGATGTTTTCCCTCACCGTTAACAACCATGATAAATTAACCACACATATGTCTTTTAGAAAAGACATATTGGTGTAGGCCCGACCCAGGATTTGAACACTAGTCGTTTGCACGATAACCGAGTGTTCTACCCACTGGGCTATCACGGTTATAAAACACAAGCTTATTAAATTAACCGCTTAATAAGTTAATCAGGTGTGATCTTAGGTATAAAACATTAAATGAATAGTTTCTGAACAGACATTGCATTTCCATTGCACTTGAATAAATCGATTATCTCGTAATGATTTATTCTAACAATCAGCTTCTTTACTTCGCATACATTTCTTTCATATACTCACGGCTTTAAATCCCTAGAAAGGGTAGCCAGAGCTAAGGAACTAGAAATACCTCAACCACTTTTGGAAAGTTAAGTGAGAAAAAGATGGTAAAATAAAGGTTGTTGGTGATGGGTCTCCAACCGCATCGCCCAAAAATTCCTTAAAAGCTCCAATACCGTTAGTCGCCTCTTACGTACACCCACCGGAAGAAATGGGGTAGTGTTATTCTAAGCCAACACTACACAGCTTCGCATACACTAGTAATTAAAACATGTTTAATTATTACCAGCTTATATTTTGATAGCCGAAGTGTCACATTTCTGTCACGGCACACGACCACAAGCAAATATTGTGATAATCGCCTCTTCCTATTGTTACTCGATGACTTGATAAAAAATCCCGCTAAATAAGCGAGTGTTCCCCCAGGAGCACTTCCCGAGTACCCGCTATTCCCATAATCTATTCCAATTAACTGACAGCCACATATTGTGTTATTAACACAATGCACTTACAATGGACCCTTTTGTATAGAAAATTACTGGGGCAATTTGAACCTTGCTCCCTTTTATTACGGATCTCTGCTCAGATATTTGAAACAGATATAACTAATAATGTGCCGGTATTAAAAATTGGGTCGTGTGTTCATAAATTTATGAAGTTGTGAAAACTGATAGATATTTGCTTTTTAGGATTCTCAGGTTTAGTGATTCCAATTTTAAGCAATAACTTCACATAGTGATAAAATAAGTATAATTTTAGGTAAAATATGTCAACCGTTATATACCAATAAGATGGTGGATAAAGATTACCAACTTACTTAATAATATTCACCAGAAACTTCAGACCTCATAGATATGTCCTCATGTATTACATAACATAACATAACATAACATAAACGTTCACGCTGAATATCCCCGAAGGGGTTGGCAGAGGTACTAATACTTCTGAACATCACGTGACTTTGTCACCTGGTGTTCAGAGTACCCACGTTTTGCATGGACAGTGTACTCACGTGATAGGGGGCAGGCCTATTGCCGATTTGTACGAATACACTGTCACATGACTAAGTACAACTCAGCCATGTGGGTTTCCTCACGATGTTTTCCCACACCGTTAATAACCATGATAAATTAACCACACATATGTCTTTAGAAAAGATAAATTGGTGTAGGCCCGACCCAGGATTTGAACACTAGTCGTTTGCACGATAACCGAGTGTTCTACCCACTGGGCTATCACGGTTGCTGTATTAATCTATACTTATAATAAATCTGTAGAGAGGTCAATTCTGTACATGAAATATATTTTCAAAATAACTATCAGGTGGTGATTAGGGATCGATACTGATGCCAAAAATGCAATCAGTAAAATTTTTGTCTGTCTGTCTGTCTGTCTGTCTGTCGGTTTGTATGTTCCTTATGGAAACAAAAACTACTCGACGGATTTTAACGAAACTTGGTACAATTATTCTTCATACTCCTGCGCAGGTTTTTGTATACTTTCCAGCAGAGTAGTAAAGGGGAATTTTGGGAAATTTTGGGAAAACGGGAGAAGTTACTCAATTTTTTAAGCTTCCGTCGCGTGTGCAGCCTTAATGGTTAAACTTACATAGGAGTCATGTATGACGGAAATATTCTTCACAAAATTATCTAAAAAAAAATCTTCAACAGTTTATGTCTATCTTTTACGGTTGACTCACAACAACACGTGTAATTCCTGATAGCTTAGCAGTTCGGACCATTCTGATTATATTTGTTTACTCTTACGTTTGTAAACCTCTCACTCATCCCTTATTTAAAAAAGGTAACATTATTACCTATTCAATAAAAAAAGAATCATAGAAATCGGCAGACAAACACCGAAATTATACATAAAATAAGCCATCGCGCCCGTGACCAAAACCAAATCTTTACTAATTTACATATAACATACTAGATGGCGCCAGTAGTTGCATCCTACATAACGTAATGATTTATTTTTTAGATTGTTATAAATACTTCATAGCGTTTTATTCCAAAATTTGCTATTAAACGGAAATACTGAACCGTTCATTCAAAATCACCAAACTACACTGTTTAGGGAGTGCTATAAATTTAATAAATTGAAAACATTGCGCCGAATTTCACAATGCTTGAGCAGTGACTGAAGAAAGAAACCTCAGATATTAAAAAAAAAAACGCTACCCGTGCGAAGCTGGGACGATCCACTAGTATAATATAATAACCTAATATTAATCTAATGATCACAAATAAAAGGTTTTTTATTTCGTATGTAGGAGTCAGTCTTGACTTGGATTAATAATATTTCTCTCTGATTCAACGAGTGGAATCATACACCATATAGGTCATTTTAGAATATCTACACTAATATTATAAAGAGGAAAACTTTGTTTGTTTTGTTGTAATGAATAGGCTCAAAAACTACTTGACCGATTTTTAAAATTCTTTCACCATTCGGAAGCTACATTATCCACGAATAACATAGACTATATTTTATTTTGAAAAAAAAAAGGGTTCCGTAAGATATTTGGATTTTTCGGACACAAACTGAAAAAAATCAACCAAAGAAGTTACTTATTTTGCGTACGCTGCCTAAACTACAAAAGATAGAACCATTAAAAGTTATAATTAATTGTAGATCTTATAAATATCTACAAAAAAAGTCCGCGGCACACTCTACCTATCTATGTCGAGTGAGGCACAACAACCACATAATATATATAAAAGAAAGTCGTGTCAGTTACACTATTTATAACTCGAGAACAGATGAACCGATCTGGCTGAAAATTGTTGGAGAGGTAGCTTAGAATCAGGAAAAGGACATAGGATATATAACATCACGCTTAATACTGTAGGGGGTAAACAGTGAAAATATTTAACACCATCCGTGCGAAGCCGGGGCGGACCACTAGTTATTAATAAGATTATTTTGTTTATTGCCATTGTGTCATACAAGGCGAGAACTAGGAATTTTTAGGCGATTATTTGCGGATGGAATTGGCAACCTTTTAATTGAGCAGAAGCTCAGTTCATCTATTTTTTTGGCTGAAAACCACGATTGTTTATTTATTCATTTATTCTCACAGTCACAATGACTCTAGCACTCTTGTAAACAATAAAACCATTCCCACACAAACATCAAGATAAGTATCGATATTACTAATTTTATTGGCAACTTAGTGTATTGCGAATCGAGTAACGAGTAGAGTTCTCAGATGCATTCGAATAGCCGGTGTGATGGCTCAGCGGGCGACGAGGGGAGTGGTATCGCCGTGTGACATCTGACCGGATCGATCCGGGTTTGATAAATTACGTGCGGTCCCAAAGTCACAAGTTAAAACAGTAATTTTTGATAGATTTTGCGATAGCAGTTATTGTTTGTTTGCGATTCAGCAGTTCTCAGTACCATTTATTGTATATCTTAAACTCAAACGATTATTTTGTAAAATGGAATCAACCTTTGATATTTATTGCGACGTAAAACAATCTTAATTGAAATTGATTCTACTGTGGTTTCGCGAAGTTTTTGGAAGAAATTGAGAGAAATTATAATATTAAAAATTACAAATTATAATATTTTTCATATATTTCCTGCACGAACAAACCATTAAACATTTGAAACATTAAATGGGTGTAATGTTTTAGCTACGCCGTACGTTTTTAAAGCCAACAAATAAGGCTATACATTACAAAGCCTGTTTCAAAATTTGCGTCATGTATTTGTTCCACTGTTCAACTGATCTATTCTTAGTATTCTGCACGTGAGTGATATAAGTGTAACAACAACAAAGCAGTACCTAAAACCGTATTTATTGCAATTAAAAAAGTAATTATATGATTCTGAGCGTTGCAGTACGTTAGTGGAACCACCTATTTGGCTCACGAGATTCCTTTGTCCATCACTTATCGGCACTAGCAAATGATGGCTATTATCTTCAGGGAGGTCGCCAGGATTTGCCACGAGGAGATCCGAAGACTTACTGCACTCATTAGCCAGCTGGTATGGTTCACCGGCCTTTCACTGTTATTCCGCTAAATGCTAAAAGTGATTAAAAATAATTAGATGAGTTTTGTATGTTACTCGTATTTATATTGTAGAAGGATTTACCTGCTCCATTCTAAAATGATAATGAATTTAGGTGGTATTTTTCTATTAAGAATAATGATTATAGCAGTATAACGTGTTTTTGAATATTAAATATGACGTTTGTATTGTACCAATATTAACAGTGACTGCATATTTTTTTGATAACGCCGCCATCAAGATACCAATAATAACGACTATTCAAAACTGGAAAAAATGGTTTTGCTGCTTTTTAGATGAAACAGTAAGACCATGAATAAAAAGAAATTGAGAAAAGACGCGTCTTTAATCATATTGATGAGAAACTGACCTAATATTTCAGTCATCCCGTACGGAATTTAATATTTTACATTTTTAAAATTTTATATTCAAGGTTATAGTAAGCTCAAAGTATTAAATAAATAATATAGTGGAATAGCGGCATTGATCTTTGTTCTAATGGCAGGATTTCGAGAACTGTTTATTAGCTTTATCAGTAGAGCAGGATTAGGCCAGATTAGCGTTGGTGTAACGATTGATGTTTTCACATTGATTGCATTTATAGTGTTATCGGCTCTTGAGGGTTTCTACGTTGATGAAGTGCAGATTTCATTAGGGGGTTTATTAAGGTGGTGTTGATAAGGTAGTAGTTGTGAAGTCTATTCAAAAATTTCGTAACTGTATACCTACTTAATGTACATAAAATTGTGGTTTATTGTTACTGCCGCTACTACTAAGGTCTTTACTACTACCGACATTCAAATTTTGAGAAAATATTTAAACATCACTTGTAGGTGGTTTTCAGAGACTTATAATATTTATGCGAAAGGAGGCTAGTGATACAGTCAGAATGTACCATTTGCTTGCCCAATCATTTAAAACTACGACAGCAAAAGATGAACGTCACTAATTACCACAGACATAAACATCGGTCTAGTAGAGACATCTATATACTAACCATACCAAGGATATCTGAATACGCTATTTGCACGAGACGTCAATATAGGATTTGAACGAGTTTCCTTTATTCGATTCCGCGAGTTAATTGAACAAAAAGAGTCCGCCATGCGCAGGCTTGCATAGCTGCAACTCCTTTCACTGCACGCGCAGGTGGCAGACATTCGATATCCTATTGACGAGATCTGCGCCCGAGTTCGGCGCATCACTAGTCCCCTTGTGTCTCTTTCAAAGAATTCGTCTACAGACAACACTCCTCTTCTTTATCATGCGTCAAAGAGTAGAAGAATGTGCAGAAACGGCTATGTACATTTTTTAGAGAAGTGTTTCCTGTATTATTTGTTTTAGTGGGGTTATAATTTTCGTGGAATCCTCAAAGCATAAATGTTTTTCAGATTCATACGTATACTATTTTCTTTATTGAAATCAAAATAAGTTTTTGTTTCTGTCTCAGGAATAATTGAAGATCAAAAGTGATTAAATACTATATAATACACATACAATCAAATACATTTTTCTTTGACCGAATAGCTGGCGTTGCCAAACGGCGAGGTGGCGTCAACTCAAAATCCAATATTCTTCTTATATTCTTATTGAAATTGCAAACCGGTGTCATTCTTATAAATAAATCAATCAAAACTGACTGCTTAATCTATGTTGGAGTACTCTCATTGTGACTCATCAACTAGCGTGTATAAAACACTCGAGCATTCTATAGTATGTAAAGCATTTTGTAGGGCGGCATTTCATTACAGCTTCATTATTTTACTTATCTGATCTGATAGGTAGGCGGCTACCGTAAAGACATTACTTCAATAAACATTCTTTGTAAAAACATCGGTATGCATGTCATTCACTTAGTTGAAGAAAGTTCACGCATTTCTGCGCATAGTTAGTACTTTTAAAAAACTATAAAATCCATATTGTAGATAATATATTTCATTAATATTGCATTATATATTCGTGATTAAGAATGATTTGAAACTTTATTTCTTAAATCAAAGCGTTGTTCGTATATTAAGGTGTGCGAAGTTAAGGGATGCAGCTCATGTATAGCTGGTAGTGGTAGGATAAGTAAGTCTATGTTAGCTTATCACGTTACGCGTCCACTTGCTACCATTCTTTTTCTATGATGTCGTGTAATACACACTTAAACGATTGTTAGAAATAACAACATTTATTGCGTCTCACTTATTTTGTATGTACAGAAATTTTCTACAATTTAAAACATAGGCACGTGTCGTCGCCCGTATGATTCGTACAATCTAACGTCTTAAATATAATTGCGTTTGACCGAACATACTCGCATTTCCATTTTGTCATTAGCTATTGACTATTAATTCCTAGATTATGACCACCAGGATAGGGGCCCGCAATTTTCACGGCAGCTGGCTCTTAGCAAAAAGCTTTCCAGGTAGAAAGCCACCTGCTTGCAACTGATTCACGATTTTCTATGCTGAATTATTTTATTAATGTTCGTTGCTTAGAATAACTAAATAGATTGGTGAACATCCCTTTCTTGGCATTGAGCGTCGGTTTGGAATAACACTATTCTCTCTCTTCCTATAGATGTCCCAGGAGGATGCTAAGAGTACGGGGATTTAATCGATGCGGTTTGAGACCCATCACCAACGATCCTATGTTTGGTAATCTTTATCCCTTCAACTTCCATAATTGGCTAAAAAAATTGTTTATTACGAAACTTGACTTCTCTTTTTAGGATATATCTTTTCGTGAGAACAGTAAAAAGAAGATAAGCTCTGTCATTTAGTTACTATTACTTCTTTAAGACGATTGAAAAAACCATGGTCAGAGTGTTTAATTGGCTGGTTTCCTTTCTACTCGTTTATAAGTAAAATTTAATGCGGTTTGTTAAATGAGTTATAATTGGACTATCATAGGAGGAACTTAGGGTTTTAGGGGCTTTTTAGTGTTTATTGGGTGTTGTGGGTGGCGACCCAGTACCTTATTAAACTTTAATTTTACATCTTTTTTCACAAAACTTCCAAAAGTGGCTGAGATATTACTAATTCTAAAAATATTTTTGGGATTGATAGTATAGCTAATATTTTCCACACATTTATTATATTACAGGAACAACAAGTCAAATGACTATAATCCAGAAGCAGATCGTGACAAGATAAGTTTTTATTGCGATTAAGCATGGACTTATAAAAAGCAGTCATTATGCAAATTCGCACCATCAATAGTTAATAAACAAATGATTACACTGCGTTTGTGTCGTCTCCAATCGGAACTAGTTCGATCTACTTAGTTAGGGTTGCCTCGATTAGTAGGTAAATATTTCTAAATAATTAATGAGTAAGTTTGTAGTTATGAACTTTCTTATTTCCACAACTAAAATAAATTAAACGGAAAAGAAAATTTTTTTTTTTAAATATTTGGTACATACGAGTTTTGGATACACTTTTTTTATGCCAATAAATGTTTGTTAAAAATAAATAATATAAAAATAACTTCCATTGCTTCCTGAAAATGTTAAATGAATCATAAAATGTTAAATAAAAAACAATCAAATCAAATCTCAAAAAGGAACCCTGTCCCTCAACCCTACTCCGCGATGGTGACAAGAGCGTAGCACACCTGTTAGTTGGTGATTCGCAATCAGAAACACATCTGCCGCAGGCGCGATGTTACGCAATGACGCAGTGTTAATGAACTATCATACGTTCGAGACAGAAACCAGAAATTATCACAGGATTCAACTTGGATTAAATTACACCGTGCCTCTTGTTTTGTAAATACTGCTAATTGCGAAATTATAGATCGCTTTATTGGCTTTACTATGGCTATGAAACTGATTTTAATCATATACGCCAGGTGGCCACATGAATATTATGTGAACTTGATTAGAAAAAATGAGACTTACTTGGCGCATTACTTACTCTTTTTATGGTAAGGATATCAGTTCCTCATAGATTATGCTGTGTAATTAATACGCTTTTTATTGCACAATTTTATATCATTTCTATTTATAAAAATATGAAGAGAACTAGTGCGTTTAAAATGAATAAAGAATACTTATAGTTTAAGTACAAGCTTAAAACTAACACTAATAAGTTTGGTGAAGACCGATTTGAATTATTAGATGCTTAATTATCTCCGGTAGTGTGATTTTTGGATGGTTTACTGGTTAAATTTTTACTTGGCACCCAAAAAGGTGAGCGTAGAGATCATGTCAAAAAACATACATACTTACATATCTTCACGACCTGAAATCCCAAAAAGTTCCTCAGCCACATTTGCAACTTGATAGGGACAATATGGTAGTAATAAAATATCGTTGGGGATGGGTCTTATCAACCGCATCGCCCAAAGGCCACCTTTACCCTTAGTCGCCTCCTATGACAACCGTGGGTAGAAAGGCGGAGCGACATTCTAAGCTGGTACTACTCGGCAAAACAAAATATTCCGGTAACCTGGATATTTCGGCAGAAAGGTAAAATTAAAACATAATTTTGGTTCAAGTTGAAATCGACGCAGAATTTTCATTAGATTTGGTTTTTGATTGAAGATAATTTTCTTAACATTGGGTTTGAGGAGTAGTTTTGTGGATACTTTTATATTTTTATATAAACTTTTTTCAACCATTGGTAATGTAGCTATTACCAATGCCATTAGTCATAAAATCCGACACCAACTTTAACATTGTTGTATGAGTGATCCGAGTATATATTTATTTCATCCGGATACAATTTGGTAAATTTCGGCGCCAATTTTATAATAATGAGTCGTTATTTTTCTCTCTTCGTTTTTTTAGCTGTGTTGTGTCGGCTAAGAATAGCACTACTCCATTTCTTCCGGTGGGTGTGCGTTAAAGGCGACTAACGGTATTGGGACTTTTAAAGGATTTTTGGGCGATGCGGTAGGAGATCCATCACAAACAACCTTCATTCTACCACTTTTTCCCCACTCAAATTTCCAAAAGTGGCTGAGGAGTTTTAATTCCTTAGCTCTTGCTACCCATTCTAGGGATTTATAGCCGAGAGTATATGTATGTATGTATGTTCTTTTTCTCCTAAATTAAGGAAACATATTTCTACGTACATTTTCCTTATATTAGAAACCAGAATGATTAAAAGATTTGCGCATAAACATATCAAGGTGTTCGAAGATCCACAACTACAATTAAACAACTAGCATAGCTACGATGCCTAGGTAAAGATGAAGCTATTAGTGTAATACTCGAGTAAATGTTTTAGTTTTTACACAACATATTTGAAGAGACCACCGCCCACGTTACTGGTAGCCGGCACGAACCAATATGATGATAATTAGTGTTTTTGTACTATTTGATTGCTATGTTTATACTTAATAGACCTGGATTTAGTTTTGCTTCTTGGAATGTATTGTAGCTTTTATTTTATAAGTTATATATATTTCAAGCAACCGTGATAGCCCAGTGGGTAGAACACTCGGTTATCGTGCAAACGACTAGTGTTCAAATCCTGGGTCGGGCCTACACCAATTTGTCTTTTCTAAAGACATATGTGTGGTTAATTTATCATGGTTGTTAACGGTGAGGGAAAACATCGTGAAGAAACCCACATGGCTGAGTTGTACTTAGTCATGTGACAGTGTATTCGTACGAAAAAGGCGATAGGCCTGCCCCCTATCACGTGAGTACACTGTCCATGCAAAACGTGGGTACTCTGAACACCAGGTGACAAAGTCACGTGATGTTCAGAAGTATTAGTACCTCTGCCAACCCCTTCTGGGATATTCGGCGTGAACGTTTATGTTATGTTATGTTTATATATTTCATGTTCAGCCTGATTTACTTCGATCTGTTAAATCGAAAACCGAACTATAGATTTCGAAAACATAACTATGTGAAGGATAGCAGGCTATCTGTGCGCCTGCTGCTCGATCACGTACTCGATCAGCCTCGTGGTGGCGTCTCAAGTCGAAGGTGGTGGAGTTGTAGTAGAAATAACACGGCAACTTGTTCTACTATGCTTTACTGTTAGATGTACTATTTATAATTATATATAATATATTTTAAGTTATATGGACTCTATACAGTATGAATTATGAATAAAATGACTCTGAACAATCTAATCGTCTTCTTGGGATTCTTCAATTGTGAAAAGTAAAAAGGAAAGAATAGTGCCTGAGGCGGCGTATTTATAGGCTAAGCTGTTTGTCTCCTTTCTGATGGCGCTTGACGTGACTGACGCGACTCTGGATTGTTTATGTTTTGAGCCCGTTAAAGCACTTGGATCCAAGTGCTTTAACATACTGGGGGGCCATTGAAGACGAGTCTTCAATCTTCTTCTACAAGTAGGCACAAGCGATTTATGGCTCGCCTTACTGTCGATTGCATGGTCTTGATATCGGCCACTCTCGGGACACCATCTGCTCCTGGATATAGTTTAGTGACTCGCCCTCTTCGCCATAACAGAGGTGGAGAGTTATCTTCGCTTATTAGGACAAGATCACCCATGCGCAAGTCTCTACATCTTACTCGCCATTGAGTTCGCTGTTGTAGCTCTGATAAATATTCCCTGTGCCATCTCCTCCAAGATGTTTGCCGTAGCTGCTCCAACAGTTGAAAGCGATCCAATCTCTTCGTCGGTAAGTCTGCCAGATCCGGTGATGGAAGAGCCGTGAGTGACCTGCCGAGGAGAAAGTGTCCCGGTGTGAGAACTGCCAAATCATTTGGGGAGGAGGAAAGGGGAGCGATGGGTCTACTGTTGAGGATAGCCTCAACCTGGGCAAAAAGAGAAGATAATTCCTCGAATGTGAGGTGGGTGTTACCCATGATGCGTTTAATGTGAAACTTAGCAAGCTTAATGCCAGCTTCTGCGCTTCCGTTGAAATTAGGGGCGTAAACCGGGCAAAATCTAAAGTTAATATTTTGAACATTAGCAAACTGCACAAATAGTCTTTATTGTCGTTAAAAAATGAATTTATTTCCTTAGCTGCGGCAACGAAATTTCGCTCATTGTCACAAAATATTTCCGTGGGTTTTCCCCTGGCGAAAATAAAAGCATAAAGAAATTATGATGATGACCACCGTTGATGATGATGATAATCATGGTGATTTATCATCGCACTGATTCAAATACATCAGATAAATGAATCCAAAAAAAATAATATATATATGCTAAAGTTCAAAGTCGATGAACTTGTAAGGTCAACTACCTCGATGTCAATGACCTTTAGGTAGTCAGCTGTTTACTGTATCTAGAAGGAAAGACATAATAAAATAGCAAATAATGATTGATCCATGTGTAGGATGATGTAAAGTGTATAAGTATTGTATAAAGTAAAATATTTGTATATAAATGTAAATTAAAAGCAAACCATAAACAATTGTTGAATGTTTGTTGTGTATGAATTCATTCAACTTAGGTTATTAATAACCAATTGGTTTTGGTAAGGTGTAAGTATCACCAAGACGGTAATCTGCTGCCTTGAGTGGGCTGAGAGGACAGAAACGTCTAGTTTTTAGTCTATGAGTTCTAGTTAACTTGGTAAAAGAACTGCTACTACCAAAATTACAAGTTTGTGAATTTTGTGGCAATGAATGGGAAATCTTGCCAGCTATAATCCAGCCTAGCTGTGAATGATGCAGCATGGGTAGGCCTGGACCTAAGGTGAGCCTTTCGGAGCCAAGTAGATCCCAGAATAGATCGCCTCCAATCATAATGTCAACCTTTAGTGGTTGATTGAATTGAGGATCAGCTAATGTGATAGCTGAGGGAAGAGTGATATTTGAAACATCAATGGCTTCATTAGAATGCCTTTTTGCTATGGAAGGCAACACCAAAAAGGTGTGAAGATGTGAGTATGTGCCAGTGCGGGCACGAATTAACGCTGAGCACTGATGTGGTCTCAGGTTAAGAAAGGTGTTCCCAACGCCTGCAACACTGTTGTGTATTGAGGGTGTGGAAACTAACTTAAGGCGATTCCTTAAGTCAGCGGAAAGAAAAGAGTAGTCAGAGCCGCTATCTAGCAAGCATCTGACTGTCTCCACCTTACCATTTTGGGGATTGATGATGTCAATCATGGCGGTGGAGCGAATGATCCCTGAAGGGGAAACTGGAGGACTGAGAGAAAGCGACTGAGGCATTGAAGGGACAGGATGTGATGATGGAGCAACATCATTTTGAAGAAGGGGAGAGCTGTGTAGCAGAGTGTGATGGCGTCCACCACACTTACGACAGTCTCCATAGGGACACTTGGCAACCATATGGTCAGACCGAAGGCAATTTGTGCAAACCTTAAGCCCAGTGACCCTACTCCGTCTGTCAGCCAATGTGAGCTTTCTGAAACGTAAGCATCGGAACAGTAAATGTTTACCCTTGCAAAGGGGGCACTTCAAGTTAGTATTGGTTGTAACTGTTAATGCTAGGGGGGCATTGGGTAAACGTGAGGGCAATTGAGGATTGCTAGCCTCACCGCTTACATTACCTGAAGTTGAAACAATAAATGCTTGAGGTGGATTTATTGTTTGTTTAATATGATTGTTACTATGATTGTGTTTTAAATCATGACTATTATTATTATTATTATGACTGTTGTTTGAACCCTGTGATGTGTTAGCCCTTACCTTACTTTGAGGTAATGTCTCTAAAATGTCAGCTCTTATCTTTAAAAATTCTTTTAAGTCATTAAAGGTTGGCAACTCTGAATGAAGATTGCCTTTGTATTCTTCCCATTTGATATTGGTATTTTGATCAAACTTTGATGAAGCTAAATAAATTAAAATAGAATCCCAGTGTTGAACTGGTTGACCTAAAGTCTGTAAAGCCCTAACATTCTTGGTGATGTGATCACTTAAAAACCTAAGAGACTTGTCTGATTCACTCTGCATAACCTTGAGATTAAAAAGTGCACTAAGGTGATTATTAACTAATTGTTTTGTATTGTTATACCTTTCACATAATATGTTCCATGCTTCTACATAATTGAAATCAGATACCTCGAGGTTTGCTATAACCCTGGCTGCTTCACCTTGTAGGTATGAGCAGAGGTAATGAAATTTATGAATAGGTTTAATATGATTATTATTGTGAATTAATGATTCAAATGTATCTCTGAATTCAAGCCATTTGAAGTATGAACCATCAAACTTAGGTATAGTGATTTCAGGTAGCCTAAACCCCATTGTGCCTTGACCATTACAGTGGCATGGATGGGAGGCCTTTGACCCTTCAGTGGCATCTTGGAATTGGTCTGCAGGTTTGTTGACACCGAGCAGATTTCGAGCCTTCACAATACAAGAACAGAATTCATTTGATATGAGTTCTCTTTCATCTAATTCATAATCTAAGTTACTAAAATTAAGAGCTTCCATTTGTGATTGCAGGTGTTCAAATTGAGAGTTTAACTCCAAGAACTTATCTAGCTTTAATGATAACATCTGTTCATCCCTTGATGACAATGGATGGGATTCACAATGCTCTATTAATTTAAATAAATATTTCTTAAAGTGGGTTATTTGCCCTTTGATAGAACTGCGTTTATACTTGAGTACAGTATATTTATCGCTTGCCATTTTGGCAGGGCTTGAGCTTCGACTGGCATGAGCAGTGTTTGTTTTTACTGATAATTCACTGTCAGTCATATTGAAAAGGAAATTAATAATTAATAATTAATAATTAATAAGTAACTAGTTAAGTGAAAGGTTCTGTATATAGATAAATTTCTGGAGTTAATTGTTATAGTAAAGGTGTGGCAAGAATGTAAAATTAAAGTAAATTGTAAACCGGTTTACGCTCCTTGTGAAGGTGACGCCGCTGGAGACAACAGGCAGCAGCTGAATGATGCAGGCCTGCGTTCCTCGGTGAAGTTCACGTTCACTGAAATTGTTTGAAACAGTAGTAAGTATATATCCCTGAATCGTTTGGTAGAGCGGAAACTGGCATGAAACTAACCAATATTAAGTTTGTATATTGAAATTAATTGAATTAAGTGAAGAGTTGATTGATGCTAGAGTTGCCGGCACATGTGAGGTATGAGTACCTTAACTGCTGCCTTTACTTAATTGAGTGAATGTATATAAGCAAAGTGAGTCAATGATTCACATGTGCACTTGATGGCTGTAGAAAATATATGGTTGATTAACCTAAGTGAAGAGCATGTGGTTTTGTAAAATTAGTTATGTTGCTCACTAGTTTTACAAAAACACTAAAATGCCAAAGTGAAGTTAAAATATTGAAAACTAAGTAATTAATGCAAGACAAAGCTGAAATTCTGATATTGATATGATTAAGAAACTATTTAAGTTGACATGTGGTATGAAACATAACCTGGATGTCCTTAATAGAGTGCGCTGATTCCACTTGGTGAGGCGTTGGAGCCTGTTAGATGAATTGCTGTAAGGTTAAGTTGCAATTATCTTTGTAAATGTTATGCGCTAACTCTGTAGCACATGGGAGGCCTATGTCATACACTGGATCACAGAAACCAGCGGCTGTGGCTCAGAAATAGCTGAGTGGTGATTGCCTTGTGCAATCAGTTCAACTTTAATTTCATCATGTGGACCATGCCGTTGAGAATCTATTCTAACCTCAAAATTTTTAAGAAATAAATGGGAAGTAATGTGCTTTCTAGGTAATTAAATAGATTTATGATAAGATTGATGTAAAATACAAAGGGATTGCTGAGATATTAATGGATGTAAATTGATTATCTATTGATTATCTTGACTAATTTGCCCGTGGTGAGGGGTTTTAAGGTGAGGAAAAGAAAGGAATGATTGGCTTACGACACTCTCCTCGGTAAGATGCTGGCAGGTGGGATGGCTGCTGTGTCCAACCCTTGGACCTGGCTTCTTCACCGGCGGCTTGGCGTGGCGTGGCGTGGTCCTCCTTTTCTCTCGTTCTGCTGGTGGTGCCTCTGCTCCGTAGGCTGAAGTTTCTGTTCGGGCGCCAAATGAAGGATAGCAGGCTATCTGTGCGCCTGCTGCTCGATCACGTACTCGATCAGCCTCGTGGTGGCGTCTCAAGTCGAAGGTGGTGGAGTTGTAGTAGAAATAACACGGCAACTTGTTCTACTATGCTTTACTGTTAGATGTACTATTTATAATTATATATAATATATTTTAAGTTATATGGACTCTATACAGTATGAATTATGAATAAAATGACTCTGAACAATCTAATCGTCTTCTTGGGATTCTTCAATTGTGAAAAGTAAAAAGGAAAGAATAGTGCCTGAGGCGGCGTATTTATAGGCTAAGCTGTTTGTCTCCTTTCTGATGGCGCTTGACGTGACTGACGCGACTCTGGATTGTTTATGTTTTGAGCCCGTTAAAGCACTTGGATCCAAGTGCTTTAACACTATGTAATGTGTGATATGAAGAAGAAAGAAGGTAGCTATTTAGTGAAACCGCAGTAGGTACGTATTTTTCTCAGCTCAGTATCATCATAAAGGACTTTATGGATTCTTAATACTACTATGTATTCATCCGAAAACTATAATATTATATTTTATGAGGATTTATTTAAATTGTATATTAAGTTTGAAAGCGGCACGTGCGGCTAATTGTACCCGCCCGCATCTTCTGATTGACGATGTTTTAGCGATACATTACTAATAAACTGCACTTTCTATTGAAATATAACTTATGTAAGAATCAAAATGTAACCTGATTTTCAGAGTACTCGTTTGTAGCCTATCAGGACGCCTAGCAAGAGCGCTATGTTATCGTCATTCTGTTGATTAGAATGAGACAAAAGTATACGATACAATGTAAGCTCTATAAGTTTATAATGTACCTGTTTGGTACTGAATTTTCATTCTTTACGTATTGTACAGTAATAATTCACTAATTATGTAGACCTATGTAGGGTGTAGGCATGAAAATATTAATATGCAAAGGAGCCGACTTTCTTACAAAATTAATGTTACACTCTTGGTTTGGTTTGGGCACATAGAGAGGATGGATGACAGTAAACTGGTGAAAGAGATCTATCTATAGAGCTAAAGTGGAAGGTAATGTTAGTAGAGGACGACCACGTAACACACATTATGACCAGATAGAGAGTGTGCTCAAAAAGGGCAGGCGCCTGAAGTATGAAGAGCATGTATGAAAAGATTGATAGTGTTAACGAAGCAAGAGAGGTTTGCCAGGATCGTACATAGTGGCGATCGATAGTCTCTGCCTACCCCTATGGGAAATTATAGCGTGAGTAAATGTATGTATGTATTTTACAATCTGTTTGTGGCATAATATATACTGCATTTTTTTCAACCTTATATGTATAAATAAAAAAGCCTATATTGATTTCCAAATGTACATCTTACTAAGTTTTGTTATCACTCAATTGGCAGTCAGAGCATGCTCTCACCATATAAGTTTTGTGAGTTGGTCTTCTTATGGATTTGATTTTGCGCACACTACATTCCAGATCATTGTTCTTTTCGTATCTACTCTAATACACATCAAATTCCCTACTAATATAATTCCATTGCCTCCTACAAAGATTGCTTTACCGATCCATTTCATTTAGCGGATTCTTTTTTTAAACTATTTATCCATCTCAGTGTTTACCATCAATATAATCCTCTTATTGTAAATTATTGCAAAATGATTGCAAGGTAAGGTTGTCTTAGAAATTTTCCAATACTTTCAACGGTTACGAAAAGTTGAAGATGTGCCATACAAACATAGAATCAGAGAAAGCCTCAATTTTGTTATTTAAGAGCATTCTGTATAAATTTCAGGTAATATTCAGAAGGCTATATAGTCATACGTGTTGTTGTTTGGCATTATCGGTGTGTAACGAGCCGCAAATAGGTCGCAATGATCGCGATACCGACTATGCGGGCCGCCCTCCGCCTCGCTGCCCGCTCCGCCCGTGCCCGCCCACCTCAAACATCAAAGGGCTTTGTACTGAACGTGGGTCGTGGCTATAGTGACATAAGTTGGCGATTTTAAGAACTTTGCCACATTCTAGTCTAGACTGAATTCGTTATTACTGACTGAGCTCAATTCGCTTGCTGCGATGCATATTGTAAAAGATTTTCTACGATTTCGGAAGTTTCCTGCATTCTAGTGTAGACTAAATTGATTATTAGACTCGAACAGTGTGTTATAAGCGTTTAAACTTATATGCTGATAAATCAGCCAGTGGACCTCTATCCGTTATTGATAGACCTCCTCTAAGCACCTTCACATCTCCACCATCAACTAGAACAATCTTGCGCTGTATTGCAGAGTGTAGAATCAATCTGTGTCCAGAGGAAAAAACAATAAATATGTACATATATTATAGTTTAAGGAGTATATTTATTATCTTAAACGCTTCTTTCATATACTAATTTTGTAGTGATTAAAGCAAAATGTGGTAGGGGTAGGGTGGGTATTGTTTAGTGGTCTCCTATGATAGTATTAGCCCATTACAGGCAAAGGTCTTTAAAATATAACGAAGACGATTCCAAATATATAGCCCATCCTCTCCTTTTCGGGCTGTGATTATATGTTTATATGCTAATGTTACTGATTTTATGCAATAATCTATTAATGTGGTCCAGTATCATCGCTATATTTAGAGATGGATCGATCATGGCTATTTTCAAAGAAAACAAAAACGTTAGATGCTTAAAACCTCTATACTTATGAACATTTTTTATGGGAAATACGGCCATACGTTAGGAGTTTAATGTACCATACAATTTTCCAGGGTAGGCTTATGCAAATATACTCTTCACAAATTAAAATGCGGTTTTAAGTAAAAAAATGCATCATTATATAAAACTATATTAGTAATTTACGTCCGTGTAGTGCCGGCTTAGAATGTCACTACCCCTTTCCACTTATGGCTGTGGTAAGAGGCGACTAAGGTTATGGGGCTTTTTAAACTCGTTTTTGGGCGATGCGGCTGAGACACATCACAAACGGATCTTTATTTCTATCATCTTGTCTCCCATCAACATCCAAATGAGGCTGAGGAGTTTCCTGTTTTAGGATTTATGACCGAGAGTATATGTCTGTATGAAGTAATTAATAATTTCGCTATATTGTCCTTGTATGGTGAATGATCTGGATATTTTATTTAGATTCTGAAAAGAACAGAAACAACCGGTTAGTTTTACAAAAACCTTTCACTTGCTGTAATTATACACTCAACTTTTCAACTCATATCGTTTATAAGCACTACTCAATGAAATAAATTAATTTATTTCTAATTACATACATACATACATATACTCACGGCTATAAATCCCTAGAAGGGGTAGCCAGAGCTAACGAATTAGAAATTCCTCAGCCACTTTTGGAAGTTGCATGGTGGAAAAGATGGTAAAATAAAGGTTGTTGGTGATGGGTCTCCAACCGCATCGCCCAAAAATCCCTTAAAGAGCCCCAATACCGTTAGTCGCCTCTTAAGTACACCCGCCGGAAGAAAAGGGGTGGTGCTATTCTAAGCCGACACTACACAGCAAATTCAATTTCAATTCAAAAGCAATTCTTAAATTATTAAAGGACCCCGCACAAAATGTTAGGAGAAAGCCTTTCGGTCAAATTGGCCAAATTTTTTGGAAACATAGTTTCTTATACTTTTATTAACTGTGTGAAATTATAGCAATCAACGTGAAGACGCTCAAACCTTCAAATGATGATTGAACCAATATTTCCATGCCGTTCCAACTGGTTAATTAATGTTAAAATAGTATTTTAACAATAATTAACTACTTAGAAACTTATGCGTTTGTTTATAAACATAATACGCAAGTGATAATATCATCAACATATACTATTAAGATGCAATATTAAAACAGCTATATTTTAAAAACTAGTCATTAATTCACGCTATAACTTCACACAATTAATTAAAGTATAAGAAACTATGTTTCTACAAAATTTTAGCCAATGCTTTGATGAATTATATTATTAATTATAAACCAAAAATTGTCCGAAAGGCTTTTTGTGCATAATTAAATTCTTCTTCCCGCGCATTCAACCATGTCATTACATGAAAAGAAACGATGAAACAGGTTGCATATCTATAAAAACTTACTAATGATTTCAATGAAATCAACAGTAAATTTTATTATTTACTTAACGCTTACAGTTTATAATGTGTTAAATTGTTTCAATCAAGGAAATAAGAATTTAGTTTGTTTACAAACTCTTTTTTGTGGCAATGAAGATAAATTAAAAACGAAAATATGGCCAAGGATTTGGCATTAAGCTGCTTGTAATAAAGTAAGTGTAATTTGCCAATAAAACAAAAAAACATATTGTTTTTTTCTATCGCTTATTTTATCTTAACGAATTAAATACCTAACATAACATAACATAAACGTTCACGCCGTTTATCCCCGAAGGGGTTGGCAGAGGTACCAATACTTCTGAACACACATGGCAGCGCCATCTAGTGTCCAGAGAAGGTACCCACGTTTTGCTTAGACAGTGTACTCACGTGATAGGGGGCAGGCCTATTACCGTTTTGTACGAATACACTGTCACATGACTAAGTACAACTCAGCCATGTGGGTTTCCTCACGATGTTTTCCCTCACCGTTAAAAATACCTACATTTAAAAATATATTTACTGCCTGGTACAACGAACAAGAAAATATATTGTTAAAAACATACTTGCATAAATTGAAAAGTTATACTTATTGTGACCACAGATTAAATATTTGTGACCCTTAATAAAATGATATCTCGTCAACATGATCACAGACTAACAGATAACAGACAGAAATCAATGTAATCTATCTATAGTGATCCAGAAATGGAGTATATGTCACATATGCAATGCAATTTACTTTAAGAATCCGGAACTCCTACCAAAACATACATACATACATACATATACTCACGGCTATAAATCCCGTAACGGGGTAGCCAGAGCTTTGGAATGAAAAATTCCTCAGTCACTTTTGGAAGTTGATTGGGAAAAGATGGTAATAATAAATGTTTTTGGTGACGGGTCTCCAACCACATCGCCCAAAAATCACTTAAAAAGCCCCTATACCCTTAGTCGCCTCTTACGATCACCCACGGGTAGAAATGGGGTAGTGCTATTCTAAGCCGACACTACACGGCACAAGTAACCTACCAAAAGTACCGTAAAAAAATTCGTCAAGCCTTAATAAACTTGAAATTGTTGAAATGAGATAATTGGACAAAGCGGAAAGTAAATCTTTTTATCATAATAATGCCTACATCCCGGAGAGGTCGGCGGAGATAGCTCACTTGTCCGCAGACAGTGCTATCACATAATAAGTTAAACCATGGTACCGACGTTGGTAATTAAAACTAAAAAACTAAAAATAAAAATATTCTTATTTAAACGGAATGATAAGCAAAGGCGAGTTATGTTTAAAGCGGGAATAGCATTTGATGAATATTTTGTGACAATGGTTGTGTGTGTGTGTTGTGATGCATCTGCTTAACCCTGCAGTGACATAAAACAATACCAATACGCCAAAAGTTAAGCACGTAGAAATAACTAGTGGTCTTAACCAACCCTTCGCGATCCAAAACGGTGCATAGAGCGGACTAAACAATTTAATAATTATGTAAATGACATGCATGCAATATGGTCTGTCAATTGTTGCGTTATCCAAGTGTACATCGACACGCGACCACGTTTTATTTAATTGCATTCTATTTAAATATTTACGAATACATCATCATTTTAAGAGCATTTTTGGACGGTTTTCGTTTCCATTATTTGAAGAGTAGCCAGAGCTTCGCGATTTAAAATTTCTAAGCAACTTTTGAAGCTAAATATTTTTTTTTTTAAAAACTTAAGGATTGCAGGAAAGTGGGTCTCTAGCCTCTAACTAAGAGGCCACATACCTTTAGTTGAATGAATTGGTTATTGTTTTTCTAAACCGTCACTACGCAGCTACTAAATATACTGACATATAAAATATTCTTCTATAAAAAGAAAACTTACTAATGCGATATTTATGACAAATCGGCAAAAATTTACCATTTTGTTCGCCAGATGCTTTAAATTTGACATACAGCATTTGATTCTAAAAGCAGAAATAGCATGTTTAACATGATCAAGGAAGGTCCACCACAAGAAATCCTTGACAGTTCAAGAAGCTGGACTGCGACGCCAAGTGTTGAACCAACAGCCCTTTCCCTTGATTTATGACTCCGAGCCAAAAACCGCAGGGATCCAATTGTACCTTTGTCTGAGCACACATTTTTATTGAATAATAAAATTCGACTACAAAATGGAGTAACTTTATAGATCATTATTTTCTTTGTAGTTTTGCAATATGAAATGTTTTTGGTTTTATTTTCAACGCGGTCAACGGTTGCCTTTTTTTGCAACATAGGTAAGTTCACATTTTAAATATACACAATTTTTAATCTTTAGACCCATATAAAGATTAACTTTGACTGTGATTTAGTGATCAAATAATAAATACACGAATAGATTTCATTTAAGGAGTTAAAGTAAAGAAATCTGTACTTTGCTAAAGATGGATAAATTAGGTTTTCTATTCTGCTAATCAATTTGTGACATTATCTCGCTTATTATTTATGGTATCCCCTGTTTTCCTAACTGCCCCAATATGAAGCAGTCCATAATACCGCTTGGTTATACTTCCATGTATAAGATTATTGAGTTCTTTAGGTTAGTCTACGTCCTGCTGAAGGTATCAGTGGTTGTGGACATAAAAAATGACAAAAATAAACGTAATGGACGCTCAACATACAAAATTAGTGCGTGACGATATACGAATAAAGGTAAAACACATTCGTGTTTACGATAGGATCTTCCGAAACGTGAACACGGCAATAATGACTCGATGAATAATAACGAGGTTTGTAAGTGTGAATCACCAAATATATTTAAATTGTTATCAATTAAAAGCAATATAATAGCGATTCGAGTCAAGCCCGTGCCATATGGCGTGGCGCACGGGACATCCCTGTGGGGCTAGGGAAAAAGCGAAGCGAATAGATGTGTCGAAAAACGACCCATAAAGGATATATTAATTAGCTCTTGATAAAAAAATGTAGACGTAATTTGGATGGATTGTTTTTATTAATAATTATATAACTTTTAAAAGATGAAAAGAAAAAACACAGAATCATGTGTTTTGCGTAAACATTTTTTTTTTAACTTTGATTTGATACCGATTTTTATTAAAACTATTTGTCCTAAAACAAAAGAAGGGCTATATTATTTTTTACCCAAAATGACAAAACCGTAACGTAATTAAGCGTTACATTATAGGATTATACCAAAACGGTTGTTTCAGAACCGCACAAAATCATGTAAATTTGTCGGGCTCAATTGAAGTTAATAGGAAATCGGGAGGGTGAGGTCCACAGCTGACGTTCCAGAGGTGTGAGGGAATGTAGCCCTCCCAGAGTATGACGACGGCTGGACAATTGATGGTCAAATAAAAATTACAAAGAGGGACTCTACACCCTAGTTTTCTATAGTAGTAATAAGTGTTTTTGAATTTAATTGACTTTATAATAACTTTGTTTATTGTTTCATAACAATATGTTAGTTTGCGTGTATATATTTATTTGTAAAGTGAGTTAAACTAAAATAAAGTAACATTGAAATAACTTTAAATCAAAGTTCCTTTCCGCTTATATTTAAAAATATAAAAACTTTAGTAACTCAAATAGAGTTAGATTTTACATTAAATAATCGTCAATCAAATGAAAAATATTATATTTTTATTATTTTATCGATGCAGCCTAGTGATGATTGGTACGAAGTTGTTACAATTATAAATAGAGAAGTAATTACTGTGTATGCCATTTAAAAATTAGGTTTGCAAGAAATAACCGCTAGTAAATCATGTGGTTAGCATACAAAGAATTTGTATAATTACTTATAAATACTTTTTGGTGCTATGCGGGTCATATTGTTGGCCATAATAAAAAAAAATATCATTTTTACTTTAGATATTTATGCTGTAGGCTAAGGCTTAGCATGATACAGCTGGTGTTGATAGTATGCCATACTTCATATTTTTTCTTCATCAATGGATGTTAAATTACAAAAATAACAATTACTTTATAAGTGAACATATTACTTTATTAGACAATGCTTTGTAGTATTATATTTAAACTAAGAATGTTATTAAAATACCATAAATATTTTCAATTTCTTTTATGAACGCATAAAATACGGTTAAATATTTTTGTGCACTGAACTTTTTCAATACTTAAGTGTGTTTTGTGTTAAAACCACAAACCACATGACCATAGAAACACGCCAGTGCAAAAACAGTCATTAAAACTCAAAGTGGACGACTTTTTTTGTTTAAATCTCTAAATATTTTCTTACCCAGGTGCATAATAGCAAAAACAAGCAAAAACAATAGCTTTATAAATCCAGATCGGTCATATTACAGCCAAAACAATAGTCTTTGTTGCTAAACATCATCTTCAAAATTGCCAACAATTACTTTAAGTAAAAATGACCCTTACAACAACGCTTTAAGAATCATATTTCCTTGTCGGTGGAAGAGAAGCGTGTCAGTGACAGCTGGGTTAGTGACGAGATAGTATCTCCAGGGTTCGGTGCGGTACCGAGTCCGAGTCGCGTCGCGACACACACCACTGCGCTACACCGGTTTATCATCGCGCACGTGGATAGGTGAGCGGAGAGGATTGTGAATACAGCACGCGTCACTTATTTCCATTTGTATTTTTGAAAGTTGTTTTTGTTTTACGGCATATCGGTACTGAAAAAAAACACAAGTAGAAGGCGACCTGAAATTTATAAGTGTAAATTAGAAATATTTACACATGTCTGACATAGGGGAGCATAATTTTTCATCGTTTGCTTTAGTACATAGTATACACAAATAAGTAATATAAACGTTAATGAATACAAAACGGAAAGCTGCCTTGTTTATCATCTTTTCTTTTATGTACTATCTTGTTCCCACTCATCTTCCAAAAGCTCTGGCTACAACTTTTTGGCACTTCTAACCATAAGGAGAGATAGGAGGATTTTTTTGCAATTTCCATACTAACTTCCTTACCTTACAATAATACTCAATATTCCACAATTTTTAGGAAAATGATTTCATTAAATCTACATTATAAGATAAAATTAACGATAGACTTTCATTACGAAACAGGTTTTAAATCATATTCAAAAAGTTCATGTTAAGCAAAAAGGTTTTATTCGAAGATATTTTTTTTTAAATTATGAACACTCGCGCGAAACCGCGCAAAATGCATTCTAATTTTGAATTCGGTCAAAAGAACTGTTATAAAGCGTGTTTCATTTTAGAATGCACAAAAATAAAACTTACTTAAACTTATTATTTTATTCTTGAAAATAACGTTAGGCGCCCATTTAACTTGTAAACTATTAAAATATAATGTACATTATCGAATAAAAACCAGTAGGAACATTTTCATATCATTAACGTGCTATACAAATATTAAGTGCATATTAAACTAAGTGAAAAATTATATGTAAGTATGTCTTTTACGATTATGCCGTCTGGCTTTAAAATTATAAATTCATATTGTAGCAAATAGATTAAGATAAGTAATCATCGACTGCGACTATGCGCGTATTAGATACGAATAATCTGTGTATTTCTAGAAATACTAGTAAATCAATTTTATTTCTAGTATGGTATAGCAGCTGCACAAAGCTGGGACCACCTGTCTACACTACTTTCCTAATGGGGATTGAAGAATCTCTAACTTTGTATCTAATTACCATCGAATCAATAATTTTGCAATTCAACTGTAATATTATGGGACTTTATAGACTTATTAATATTATAAAAAATATATTTTTAAACTCTTATTAAAAATGGGGTAAAGATGCTAATAAAAATGTTATAATAACATAGCTTTTATGTATGTTAATCCACCTTAAATATTAGATAAAATTAATACGTACTTGTGGCACCTCAGCCTTAGCTATTTACTGAATAGGGTAATTTCAGAAAGTTGCTATTTAATCTATTGCAATACAATTAATCGATAAAATTTTGACCAGAAACTGTAGATAGAAAGGTTACTTATTCGTAAAAAGACTCATATGGATGAAAAGTATTTATCTTGTTAATGATAAGACGATAAAGAGTGATAAAAGGCCACTCTCAAGTGAAACCATGGTGGGCTGCTTAAATAGTATCTACTAACATTCTAAAACTATAAACAAATGTGTGTTCCATAAAAACCATATTACTTCGTTCAATTAAACGTACTTTTTGCATTTGTTAAATCTGAAGTTGTTCTACAAGTTCTAGACTTCATGCCTTAATAGGGACTAGTCATTATAGTGTATGTTTTACCACACATCTGTAATGACTGCTTATTGATGTAAGAAAATGATACCCACTTTTTACGTTCCAACTTATCTAAATTATTATTATATTATAATGTCTATAAAAACTCTACTAGTTTATATTCAATTGGTATTTAAATGCCAGCCGAAAGTTTTTTTTCTCGTATTGTATAGTTTATTATGAGAAAGTCCTATTAATTACCCCCTAAATGAGCGTCGCTGTTTTTAAGTTTTTGTTCGCACCGAAACAAAGGGTTGCGCTTCCTCGAATAGTATTGTTTTGTGCAATAAATCTAAAGCATCGTAATTATAACGTTTAGTATGTGACAGTCGCTTTATAGTAATGTAAATGTTTGAGAGCCGGTAGCAGATTGTAGGGTGGAGTGGGGTGGGAACGGTTCCGTAATATGTGGGGATTGTAACTCTTTCACCGCAGGTCGCCACTTCACAGCCCAGCCAATGTGGGATTATGTTTTATTAATTTCGAAAGAATTTTATTAGGTCACTTAATTGATTTAGTTTCTCTTAGAAACTTCAGGGAGTCAACTTTTCCGCTGAAAAGTAATACGCGTAACATAACATACTTTATTAAAGTTTACCTAGAACTAACAACTGATGAACAAAAAAATAATCACCTCCTAATTTCGAACTCTACCACTCAATATTTGCCAATAACAAAACTCAAAATTATTTAATATTTTTAAATCAGTACGCTTATTATTTCGTATTTACAAAAATTTATTGAGAAACTACAAAAATTTCATCTTTCCGCGTAAACAGAACCAAGCTTCTTAAAATTAAATGACCCTAAGTTTTGTTACAAGCATTACAGTAACGAATACTACTTATGAATGAATTACGAGTACTTGCGATTGTTCCGATTGTTTCCTTTATAATAGCAATGTGCGGTATACAGGCACTTGTCATTGTGAGAAACTGTAGCACTGTACTATGGGAATGTGGGCTCATTTTGTTATTAATGCTGATTTTATTACGAGATAAAATTGCGTTCTCATTTAAAGAAGTATATATTTTGAAGAGTCTAGTTATAGAAGACCTTTTACGTAATATTTCGGTGACCAGATTTTATTTTTGGTACCCATTGGGTTAGGAGGAGACTATCGATCGTCAATTTGTACGATCCTGGTAAACCTCTTTGGCTTCGTTAACATCCATCAATATTTTCATACATTGCTCTCTTATTCTTCATAGTTCGGACACCCGCCTTTTTGAGCAAACTCTCAATTTAGCCCAAATGTTTCCTCCGACTGTAAGGTCAGCCTCTACTAGCATTACCTTGCTTTTTTAGATTGATTAGTAAGAAACATTACAAACTTATTACAATAAACGATCGAACAAATCTCACACGACAAGCACAGTACAATTAGATCGACATATTAGAATAACATTTGAAGAGTCAATTAGGCGGCAACGTATCGTCCATCTAGATAACGCGATGGTGGTCCATTCTGGCCGGCGCCCCGCGGCTGCGACGCCGAACGCCACTCGCGCCACAATGCAATCAATCTGTTATTTCCTATTTTAATAACAGTAGCCTTTCCATTACACTCCACTGGCCGTACTAGTGCATACTTTTGTGGGAAGCGTTTAGGACTAGGTGTTATTTTCTAACTTACTCGTATTCGCATGTATTCCATTTAGTGAGCTACATATGCTTTGTAGGATGGCATTGTAATTTAACTACAGCCATTTTAGCATAATCCTCTTTTACTTTCTATACTAAATGTCGAATTACAACTTGAATATAATTTTAAATAACATTAATAATTCCAAACGTTAAAATCATAGCAGTAGGTACCTTGTTAGTTTGTAGCAGTTATAAAAAGAAGTCATTAAATGCACTTGCATATAAGATCGTTTATCAGTTGTGAAAAAAACAGTTTGTTTTTTCTTATCCGTTTCGTATCTGTTGCGGAGATGGTGACAAAAAATAATGGCAAAGAAATAGCTGCCACCCTTAGCGACCTCCCATCCAGCCACGATGATTGTTGCCTCACACCATGTGTCAAAGAGTTGGGGCAGAAGGAAACGATCGCGATTGCAGATAACAGTTTTCTCACCTTCACGAGTATCGGCGGCCACGAAAGGGTTCCGCGAATAATTGCAACAATCACTTTATGAGTGTTCTATCGAGCAATTTGTATGGTATTTGTGCGGGCTATCACCCGCTGATGCTATCGAAACTCATCGGGGAGTCGCTGAGTTCCAATGGGAACTATTATAAAGTTTTATTTTCTCACATCTTATTACAGTAGTTACTTGCCATCGATTGTAAACTTTTTGAAAATTTAATATATCGAATAGTGATTAACTAATGTGATAAATAAAATAAGGGCGACGTAATTTAATGTCTCCTTGGTCGTTTATATACACGTCTACACGCGGCAAATTTAAATACATGGGAGCATTAAGTTTACAAAAAAATACAAAGTTTTATTAGAATGTCAGCAATTTTTCATAATCGAAACTCATCTTGATAATGTCAAATGCTTTTTATTTTACCTCATAATAATAAATCAATAGTTGATAGTTCCAAAAAAGATTATTAAATCTTTATTACAATATAAACAACACCTCAAGCTATATGTCACCTGCGACAAAAGCAGGCTCCTAACGGTCTTCATCATTTGTCAAGTAGTAGCTTTGTTATTTATTGTCTAATAGTTCAAGGAAGGACAAAATAGGGTCTGATGTTAAATATTTGCTTGAGACAAGAGGGAGCGATAATTCGATGCTATTATGACGTCACTCCACGGGTATTGTGATGCCATCACGGACGTGTCATCTGCTCCTCGAGACGCCTGCCCCAACTATCTCTCGATTAAATCTATTGTGTCATTTTTTTCAAGCTCGCGAGGCGGATCTGCCACCGACGAAGATTCTGTCCCGTTGCCTTGTTCGTGGTGAAAACAGTCGAGAAGCTCCACTGCCCCATTGTCTCTTGGGCCTTTTACGAGCTCGGGCATTGTGACGCCGTGTTATTGTTTGCGGTTAGATAAACATCTCACCACTGTTTAAGCAGGGATCATCGTCACTTTTGCCGCTGTCTTGGTCTATTTTAATGGGTTTTATCGGCTATATTTGTCAATGATAATCTGTTGTATACAGCTCAATAGATGAATTTATTGAATGCTCAAATGAGTACCTATTCACGGTTGTTTTTTGTTTGGAATTTAATATTTTTTTAATTGTAGATCTAATGGAATATTTAAATGGTATTGGTATTGAAGTATGGCGGAGAGATGTGGATCAAATTGAACCTTCACCGTTCAAACAAAATCCTAAACTTGTAGTAGCGATAAATAATCTTTTTGGAATAAAACAGATGTCAGACGTATGCAACGATACTGAAAGTAGATTGGCTCTACCCAATAGAAAACTAAACTTCCATGAAGTTAGAAAACTGATTACTATTTCAACTGAAGCTGTGACTGGTAAGGAATAGAGACACATTAAAGAGTAGAAAGTTTATATATTTGGTGACAATTAATTATCTTAATTCCAGCTTCAGCAACGGCATGCGTTAGCCACATTGAAGAAGTAAATACAATTAAAGCATTAGCTATCAAGAAAATAGAGCATATTTTAGAAAGTATAAATAAAAGTGCGGAAATAAATGTAACTCCTAAAATAGTGGTGCGCAATCAGAGACTTTGGACCAACTGCATATATGATTTGGATAGGTGGGTGAAGCCACCCTCACCTCATACACATACATAAAAAAATTCATAATGTAAATAAATAATTACGAAGAATAAAAACATTACGAATATATTTAAAATCTGATCAAACTGAATAAGAATAAATAAATATAAATGTTTACAAGTTAATACTTAAGTTTACAAAATGAACTGCCATTCCCCACAGTATTAAATTTACCTTACCTTATTCGATGTAAATGCATGTCTCTTTCTATTTCAGAGTCACGTTAAAATCTTTTAATGACGCTAAAAAGACAACAATTGTTTATTCTGAAAAGGGAGACAGAAAACGTTTTAATACCATAGTGTTTGTGTTAACCAAAGTTCATGAGCTACTCATGAAGAATCTTGTTGTCACTCGAAGGTAATTTATTCATGCACTCTTTTCACCTTTTTCTATAAAATATAACAAAACTCACCGTTCAAAAATTTAAGATCTTTTCATTTTTTTCTTGGCATAGAAATTAATTAAACTTAGCGATTTTATTAGACAAGCGTAACAATACATAATATTAATTAATCTATACTTATAATAAATCTGTAGAGGTGTCAATTCTGTAAATTAAATATATTTTCAAAATAACTATCAGGGAGTGATTAGTGGTCGATACTGATGCCAAAAATGCAATCAGTAAAATTTTTGTCTGCCTGTCTGTCGGTTTGTATGTTCCTTATGGAAACAAAAACTACTCGACGGATTTCAACGAAACTTGGTAAAATTATTCTTCTTACTTTTAGGGAGGTTATAGTATACTTTCCAATAGAGAAATGAAGGGGAATTTCGGGAAATTTTGGGAAAACATGAGAAATTACTCCATTTTTAAGCTTCCGTTACGTGTGCAGCTTTAATGGTTAGAGTTACATAGAAATTATGGATTACGGATATATTCCACATAAAATTGTCTAAAAAATATCCATGAACAGCATATGTCGATCTTTTATGGTTGACTCACAGTAACACGTGCAACTCCTGATAGCTTAGCAGTTCAGATCATTCTGATTGTATTTTTTTTGTCTTACGTTTATAATACTCTCACTCATCTCAAATTCAAAATTACCTATGCAACAACATGCATACATATACTCACGGCTATAGATCCTTAGAAGGGGTAGCCAGAGCTAAGGAATAAGAAATTCCTTAGCCACGTTTGGAAGTTAAGTGGGGAAAAGATGGTAAAATAAAGGTTGTTGGTATATTTACATTATTACCTATTAAATAAAAAAATAACATTGAAATCGATATAGAAACACCAAACTTATACATGAAAAAAACCATCGCGTCCTGTCCTCGCACTTGAATACTGAATCATGCTATAAGGCTTACTTTTGAGTAACGGTTGCGCGGGCAAAAGATATCCGGGAGTATATGTATAAGGAAACAGCAAAGATATACTGGCCAGTACACCCTGCTGTGTACCAACTTATAATTTGTATCTATGCTTAACTCGAAAAACATTTACACTCCGCGATGTAGGAATATGAGTGAGACGCTGCTATGTGCGAGTGAGTCCGCAGTAGTGTGCGCTCTCGGCTATTCCCAGTAGTCTTACTGGATAGTCTTACCAGTAGGACTAATGGGATTTTTATTCCCAATAGTCTTACCGAAAGTAGGACATTGTCTATGGCGTATTTTTCCCATTAGTCTTACTGAACATATGTTTTAGAAACAATAGACCTCATAACTAATAGACATACCTTATTAATATATTTAATACATACAACGCAGACAACACTTGTTTGTAATTTTCAGTTTTACTGATTTATTACTAAGGAATGTACATTTTGGACACAGAAATTATAACTTAAGCAGCTATAAAAATGTACGTAAATTTAACTTTCAATTGAAGTACCAGGAGTGCATTAACTACAAGTTGTTATGACTAATAAACTTGAAAATCTGTACAAATATTTTTCCGATGCTTAATTTATCTTACCTATTTTCGTGTCTGCTGCCTCTATGACCAGAGGTCGACGTGATATTTTTCATGAATCAGGTTATTAATAGGGTTGTTGGGGTCGGATAGTTTGTTTGCGTAGGGCTCCCATAAGGTTGACCGACGACCTCGTCGTGGTAAACCTGTCGGAAAAGTCTTTCTCCACCTGTGGACGTCTTTTGGTTGATTCTTCTGTCTGATTATTCTATAATTCTGATTTTGATAAACTCCAACTGATAATTATGTGTAAAACCAATAAGCTTATTTCATTTATGCTGCTTTTATGTTTATGCTACCCTGGTACTTTAAATACAAAAAATGGCAAAAAATATACCATAAATACATAGTTATTTTACCTTTTGACGACTGTATTTTGGCGGAAAATAAATTATTTAGTTTAATGGCAAATACACCTAGATAAAATATTATGTGACAGAGAATCAGCCAAAAAAATATTCGATTTTATATCATACATCCAATTTCACTAACGAGGTATGTCTATTCATCTTTTTTGGGCTACATAAAAGTTGGAACCTTTAGATGTACCAAAGAGTTTTTATTGGTTGGTAAGACTACTGGGAATAATTTTCCCAATAGACTTACTAGTAAGTCTATTGGGACAAAAAATCCCAATAGTCCTACTGGTAAGACTATCGAGTAGGACTACTGGGAATAGCCGGTGCGCTCTAACATGACTCCCACAGTACTCCCCTCCTAGTCGATACGAAGATATCAAAGCTAGGAGATACCTATTACCAAATTCAGTTGAAGCAGTGAGGCCGGTGATTGCATGCCTGTAGATGCTCTACTGAATGAATGGTGTGGTGAGGTGGGCGAGAAATAGAAGTTGCGGGTAGATCGAGAAATGTAGTAGAAGGAAGCGTGTGTTCTTATCGAGGGGTCACCACTGTGGAAACAGCAAAGATATACTGGCCAGTACACCCTGCTGTGTACCAACTTATAATTTGTATCTATGCTTAACTCGAAAAACATTTACACTCCGCGATGTAGGAATATGAGTGAGACGCTGCTATGTGCGAGTGAGTCCGCAGTAGTGTGCGCTCTAACATGACTCCCACATGTATGATGTATGCAAAGTTTGTAAATATGGTTGTTTGTTTGCATGGATTTATTTCCGGAGATACTGTACCGTTCATTAAAGCGCTTTCACAATTACAAAGCTACACTATTCACTAAATTTCACAAAAGTTGAGCAGTGATTGAAGAAACATATATACATACATATACTCACGGCTATAAATCTCAAAAGGGGTAGCCAGAGCTTCAGAGCTAGAAACTTCTCAGCCACATTTGGAAGTTGATAGGGGAGAAGATGGTAGAAATAAAGTATCATTGGTGATGGGTCTCCAACCGCATCGCCCAAATACCAATTTAAAAGTCCCATACCCTTAGTCGCCTCTTACGACACCCGTGTATAGAAAGGTGTAGTGACATTCTTAGCCAGCACTACACGGCAAATGAAACCTGAGATATTTTTAAAACTACGCTACCCGTGCGAAGCTGGGCCGTTCCACTAGTAAAGAATAAATAAAGGAAAGAAAACACAGGCGGGAATCGAACCCGCGACCTCGGGTATAAGCCCCCGTCGCTCTCAATTGCTATACGGTAGTTCAATTGGCAGAGCGACACGGGGGCGTATACCCGAGGTCGCGGGTTCGATTCCCGCCTGTGTCGATTTTTTTCCTTTGTATATTCTTCATTTATTAGTAATAATCCCCACATAAGGTTTTCAGTGTAGTGTCGGCTTAGAATAGCACTACCCCATTTCTTCCGGTGGGTGTACGTAAGAGGCGACTAACGGACTTGGGGCTTTTTAAGGGCTTTTTGGGCGATGCGGTTGGAGACCCATCACCAACAATCTTTATTCTACCATCTTTTCCCCACTCAACTTCCAAAAGTGGCTGAGGAATTTCTAATTTCTCAGCTCTGGCTACCCCTTTTAGGGATTTACAGCCGTGAGTATATGTATGTATTTATGTGTATGCGGTTTTCATGAACAAAAACATTCAAACAATACATAATATACTTTACCTTACTAGTTTTACTAACTAACTACTTTTCCAGAGAGTTGTTCTATCAGAACGTGACCAGGCTAGCAAGCCAATCAAACTTAGATGTAGCTGTCAGAGATGTCTGTTGTATCTTGGAGATTCCCCCGTGGAATTTGGGTATAGTGGCTACGGCTAAAGGTCTGGTGGCTGGTCCACTTACAATGCATACTAGAGATGGGACTGTTATTGATTGTATGACTTCTGGAGGTAAGATTATATAATTTTATATGACAATAATAATATTCGCCTTATGTTAGGCATTGTATTAACCTTCAATGTAAATATAATATAATAGTTAGGTAAAAGTAGTTTTTAAGTATTTTTAAGGTGTCTAACATAGTTGATAAGTCTTGTTACTAACAATATGAGCCCTGTAGCTTTAAGTAAAGATTTATTATTATTGTTATTTATTATAAAACCTGTTCAAAAATGTTTGAAACATAAATTTTGTATAGATTTTATTAACTCATTTCTGTTTTCATATTTTATCATGCAAGACCTTTAAATCAAAAAATGTTTCACAGTTAATAATTTATTTAAGGTACACTGATTCCCCAAGATGTCATGGGTATAAAAGAATTTAAATCTACGGCCAAATACATTTTAGTGGTGGAAAAAGATGCAATATTCCAAAAATTACTCGATGAAGGAGCTTTGGTGCGGCTAGGCCCTGTTATAATTATCACGGTAATCTTACTTACTACGTATCTACAACAAAAATCGTACTAGCATATCGGCTGATAATTCTTTCTTATATAGAAAGAGAATTTGCTTGGAATAACCCTTTACTGCTGCTACAAATGCTTTTGGCTCACGATGAGTATTAAATACAAACATATTGAAAACGAAACAAAACAGCTAGCTTTTAATATTTTATATATGTGTGTTGCTCTGATCTATAATTAAAACTAATAACATACATACGTACATATACTTACCCTATTAATTCCCATTGGGGTAGGCAGAGTCCATCGATCGCCATTTTGCACGGTCCTGGCAAAACTCTCTATCTTGATTTACATCCATCAATCTTTTCATGCATGCTCTTTCATTATTCATACTTCGGATGCCTGTATTTTTTGTACACTCAGAATTTGGTCCAAGTATGTCCTCCGTGGTCATCCTCTAACATTACCTTCCAAATTAGCTCTATAGATCCCTTTTACTAATTACCTATCACTCATCTTCTCTATGTGCCCAAACCATCTCAACATTCCTTTTTTTGACTTTCTTACAATATCATCTTTCACACCACACTGTTCATGAATCACACTATTTCTCATTCGATCACATAACCTAACATTTCTTTTTTTAATGAGGTAGCTCATCTCTACTGCATTTACTGAGCTCTCATGCTTTTTCTACCACACCCAACATAACTACAACCAACTCAAATGATCTGCAATCAAACTTTTTCTAGTTTGCATTTCAGTGATAGTTTATTTAAAATAATTATGCTCAATTTACGAAAGACTGTTCACATTCCAGGGTAAGGGATACCCAGATGTCTGCACCAGACAGCTGCTCTCGAGACTTTGTAAAGACCTGCGTCTCCGAGCGTTAGCACTTGTGGATGCTGACCCTCATGGCTTTGAAATTTTCCTTACATACAAATATGGATCTTTGGTGAGAAATAACATAAACTATAATAAAAACAGTTTAGAGAATAAGCTGAAACTATAATATTTTTTTCTCACAACAGAGATGTAAAAAAAGTTATAGCTTAAAATAATATGAAATATGTATGTAATCTGATGTATCTTGACGTGAAACGCGATGAGCTGAAATTACGTCAATCTAGATGTTTTGAATATAGATGTTCTTCTCAATATTGGCTATACCATGAATTAATACCAAACCTCGGGCACACTAGCACCGAGCTGGTGAGAAGTTATAGATTATCGGTCGCGGTGGTAACAATAGAGGCTGAACAAATTTGTAGATAAACTTTTGTTTGATAGGTCTTATATATGAAAATTTTCTACCATATATTCCTTCCCAAAATATCTTTGAGGCTGATATGTATTATTTAGAAAATATAAGACAAATAAAAAGCCAGGTTTGACAAGGCCACTCACTTCTGCTTCTCGACAGTACTCCGTATCTACTACGTTTGAATAGGTTCTAATAGTTAGAGGCTTTGACTCACGATCACGTAAAGGCACAAATCGATTTGTAAGATCTAACCCAGTTTGATAGCATATTATAGGCTGGATCATAATTTTTCGTAATTTCGATGATTATTTCGTAATTTTACTACGACACAGCGAGTTGTTCTCGACAACTCAGGTGGTGAACTGGCTAATGAGCTTCCATATTTGTTAAGGAGTTCCCATCCTGTATGTCTGTAATTTTTATAATTTTCAGGCCCAATCTCACATATCTTCCACGCTTGTCTGTAGTTCTCTCCAACTGCTAGGAGCCACACATGTCGATGTTATGACTTTATCTCCTCAGGAAGCTCGCCTTACTTTAACTGAGCTCGATAAAAGGAAACTTAGGTCTTTGCTCAAGAGACCTTATTTAGATAAATCAAGCGGTAAGTCGAATATAAACGATATTTTAACCGTCAGACATAATATTAGTCAATAATTTGTCATTTTAGATCATGTGATTGATCGAAGAATAGTCCAATGATTCGTTAAAGGTGCATTGTTAAAGATGATAATGTAAAAAGATAGAAATAGGAAAAACATAGAAAGGATAGATAAAAGGAAATTTGTGAAAGAGATATTGTATATATCAATGTGAATGGAAATGTCAGTAGGGTTCAACCACGTAGGATACATTTAGATCAAATTGAAAATGTTCTTAAAAGGGAAGGCGACCATAGTCTGAGGATAAAAATTAGTATGAAAAGATTGATTAAAAGTAGCAAAGGATTGTATCTGCTTACCCCAATGATAATTTCTAGCGTGAATAGATGTATATAATTAAATCAATCACATCAACATAATTTCTAAAACCCTCGTCTACGTCCCAACGTATTGCATTTTAAATGAAGCTAGTGTGGTTTGCCAGAATCGTACAAAGCGCCGACTACTCTCTGTCTACTTCAGAGGGAACTTATGGCGTGAGTGGAATTGTACGCACTCGTATGTATGTAATGTTTATAAAGGAGACATGTTAGTACCAAAATGTGACTTAGAAAAAGTCTTACCTAACCAAAAAACTGAAAACGCGTCTTAACTAACTTTGGCCTATTTAATAGATGCTTTAGCATCTTTTAGTAATTCCGATATGTAGCCAGAAAATCATTTTAATAAGTATTTGTCTTTGAATTTGTTAGGAACTGCCCTAAAGGAAGAACTTAACAAGATGTTGAGTAGTGGAGTGAAAGCAGAGTTAGAAGCAGTGGCCCCAACAGCAGCTGCCCTTTGCGATGCTTATCTTACGACCAAAATTATTCAGGCTGAATACTTGGGATAACTGGGCAACAATGTAGCTTCAGGGAAATAAAGACAGAAGTTTTTATTTTTTTAATTGAATTGTTATTACTAAATGTAATATACCTGTTCGCTAATTCTTTCAAATGAGATTAAAAGAATTAATGAAGACTTGTTTCAATAAGAAAGACTATTGATTAATGAGATTAAAAGAATTAATGAAGACTTGTTTCAATAAGAAAGACTAATGGGTGTTTTTTGCATTTAATGCGTTCAATAAATATGTAAATTACTGCATTTTAAGATAGTAGTCAGTAGCTTTGTACTAAATCTAGATTATCCTTATATATTAAACGAGAGAGGGTGGATTTTGTGAACCAGCCTGTGTCGCGATGCTAAGAGTTGGAAAATTGGTTCAGGTATCAAATTGAAGGTCTCCATCATTACCAAAAACTCATACATTTTTCATAACTGGATTAGTTAAATTGTTGTTAATGTTTGTTAAATAAATTGTCAAAATTGGCCCATAGACTTTGCTGGAGTAAAAGCGCGCGCAAATGTGTCAGTCACGAGATTGAATTGATTCGCCCGCGAGCAATTTTCAATCTGCCGACATTTTTAATTACTATTGCGTTACTATAGTGATTTAGTCATTCTATTAAGAACCAAATTGTTCGTGAACAGTTCGTGCACAAAAAGAGATCATTTCGACCCGTGTCTCAATTACAGGTGAGCAATAAAAAGCAAAAAAGATAAATGCATATTCGAAATGAATATAAAAAAAATAAAAAATGAAAGAAACAGAAGTTAAAATAGTGTTTTGGTATTTTGGAAGTAAATGGATGCAAAAAATGTAATCCACGCGGACGTAGTCGCGGGAAAAAAGCTAGTTCATATTAGTTTAGCAATGCAGTAACAAGTAGCGACATCTAGGAGTGAAAATATAAACGAACCTTACAGCGACATCTATAGGGAAGAATGGTAACTAATTTAAGTTCAGTGTATGGAATTCGAGAGATTGTTAAGAATACGTTAGAATACCATAGATGTCACTAAATGTGTATAGCTCGATTAATTCGTGAAATGAAAAGTTGTAGCTGTGCAGCACCGCATCCCATATGCCCTAGAGTACACCTTGCGTTTTTATTCTGCATCACGGATCTGAAAACCCGTCCCGAAAGTAGTTGCAATCATAAAGTGAAATATTTGGAATAACATTTTTACTTTGACTTCAGTATAGTGCCTAATATCTGAGTTTTGACGTTATATATTATTTTAAGTAACCAGGGTCGTAAACAATTATAAAAAAAATATGTTTTGACGTCTTCTTTTTTCTAGTTTTGTTTACATTCATCAGTTGTTTATTCATTTTATAAATCTTATTTTAATTTATTTATATTTTTGTAATTATTAGATTATACTTTTGTATAATATATTTTTCAATACTTTCCTATTTTATGTTCGTGAAATAATACCGATGGTAAAAATGGATGATGAATCACTCTAACAGAAGAAGCCTGTCTGATAATGACCAACAAATAGCGAGTACCTTCAAACTGAGGAAGGAAGCCTTAAAAAGAAAGCTTCCTAACGATGTCGTTCGGAGTATGGACTTCGAGATGGGCACCCGAAAGGCAAAACAAGAAATCCAGTCTACGAAGCGTTTTCCAGAAAAGGATTATATTGACAAACACTTGACTTCATATCCGAGTATGTCTGTAAATTGCTCTCAATCGATGCGAATGAGTTTGTCTGTGTGTAATTCAGTTGGGACTAGTGGCCCTAAGACCAACCGACGGGGATTCATGCTGGAGCAGGGAAAAGGTGAAATACTAGAAAAATACTTTCGAAGCATTGACCAATGGAAGAGCTATTATGTAGACGACTAGAGTTTTATTTCAATAAAAGCAACAATGAACGATTATGTAAATTTCAAAGTTTAATCATTAAAAGAAATATTACAATATCAATTACAATAACAACATAAATAATTCCCAATTTACAAATAAAACTTCCGCTCTATACAACACTAGATGATAAGAATTTTAACACTGATAACATTCGTAAATGGAATATAATCCACTATTTCACACCTTACAGTGACACGGGGACTAATACATGCTATTGTAAACATTCATCATAATGGCAGTTATATGATAAAAGGCCTTATTGCTCGTTATGCAATTCAGTAGCGTCTTAGGTATCTATTCCTCTAAACATCACTGGCGAACTACTGCAAGGCAGTACACTATATCGCATGATATGTCCTATACTACGAATGAACCCAACAAATTTGTGGCTACACTAATGACGTTTCAGTCGAGGTCCATCCACTTGACATAGGATAGGACACAGCTGCCCTTGTTTGAGTAAAGTTACTAATACGTTCCCTGGAAAACCCATCAGGTTTCACTTGTAAGTTTTAGGAGAGCTAGTGTCATTTTAATGCTTTAATCAATCATGAAGGCAAGCGGCAGTAACTAGGGAATTTACTCAAAAATCCTGGGGTTACGTTTTTTTACTCGCCTACGTTAAATAAGTCGTATTCATATCATAACTAATTAGCAAAATTACAGTTCGATAAAATTACAATTTAGTAGCCGAGTAGCATCGATTAAAATATTAAATTGGAAGTTGTTATAATGAGTTTATTAAATTCAATTCTCGTTTTTTTACCATACATCACATCACAGATTTAACGAGTTATGAATTAATGATGCCTGGAAGCTCTTATTGTGTGGATTAGTTCTATGGGCGTACCCAGGTTCTCAGCTGTCCTCCCCTGCTCCCCTGAGTACGCCCATGTTCAGTTCCAGTGAGTTTTTAATTAATTTAGCCAACATCATCACACAACTTGGACCAAACAATATTTTATCCAAGTTATGTTATGTTATGCTATCATACTAGAACTGATTAAGTTTAAAATTATAGAATATATTTACTTAGTGAAATTTTGTAGATGTTGGGTGTTTATTATAGACATTCTCAATTAACGAAGATTTAAGACACCAACTAATTGACCTTACTTTAGCTACCTTTTATGTTAAAACTAAAATGTGGCGATACGCTTTCATGGAAGACAAAATCGCTTTTAATTTATTAAACATTTAAGTATACAAACAAAACAACAAATCAGTTTACATTACAACAACTTTCTAATGGTATTATGCTTCTACCAAAAAGAAAATGCATGAAATTCGAAATTGGTGTTCTTTCAATAATTATATTACATCGTGTATCCTAACCCCTTAATTAAATTTTATTTTATTATATTACAAAGAAGATACATACTAACAGCTCATTAAATATTCAAATATTAACCAGAGTTCATGATTTTAAATATTAGTACGATATTTTCCATTTATTTCATTTCTCGTTACTAGATGTAATGTTAAATTAAAATTATTCCCTAAATACAGTTTGAAAAGCACCCATACTCTCTCATTTTATGAATCTTTTCAATAAACATATCTTATCATTCCTAAAAAATATTAGAATTTAATATTGTCTTTTAAGGGTTGTGATAATAAAATATGTTACTTAAGCTTAACAAACTGAACATTATCGAAAATGTCACTACAACCTAGTTGACAATAATCTCTAAATCATTTTATCTTAGTAGAAACGGACATTCCTACTATTTGGATCTGAAATAATACACGGAGAAATTTTCATAAACGTGGAATGTTCAACATGGTTTTGGACGACAATGTGGGAAAATTCTGAAGCGTAATTATTACGAAACATTGATGGTGTGCTAGTTATAAAGAAAGCTGAAAAAATATGTTGTTTATGATTGGTCAAGCCTGAAAATTGTTTCTGTTTATTTATTAAATTTTAAACTTCTGTTTTTGATTGATACGCAAACATTTTAATAATAAAACCTTGATTGATCAACGATCAACGTACTCGAGCCAATGCGTTAAGTCTCACGGAAGGATCTGACTATTTAGGTAGCCGTAATGTCTCTTTAGTAGATGATAAACTGATGAAACTGTGACCCATGTCAAGTAAGGCTTCAAATTCGGCGCAAGAGCACCTAATACAAAACTGACTTGTTACCATTTTCCATTATTTATACGATTTCACTTAGAATGGCCATACGGGCTAGCACCGATTGAAAGAAAACCAATCTAATTTATTCATATTAGTGAGTGTATAACATATGTATAACCTACAAAGCGTCTCAAACATGTAGCTGTAAATTGTAAACGACGCATATTAGACGACAACCTTTAGAATGAAACCTAAAACCGCACAGCGAATCAATATAATCAGGATTGACCAATAAACGAAAAATCAATTATTAAATTCATGTGCTCCTTACACATTGCCTGTTACGATCTCAAAACATGCTTCAATGATATAACATTTTACATTTTCCTCTACTTTAGCACAGTAGACACTTTCTCTGCCCTAATTTTTTACTTCGAACATGACAACTATTCTTTTTATAATTATAATCCTAACTTATTATTGGGAAAACAACAATTACCTTATAGAAGGCTATAATTAAAAAGAGTGATAAGATAATTTAGTTTTGAAATCACAACCTTTTTGACGGATTAGCATCACCACTTTAGAAACGCAGACTTTACGCATCCACTTACAATCGACTAAACGTTGTACATCAATATTTTCTAAGTATCCATAAACATACATAACGCATAACAACATAATAATTACAGTTGTAACATTCTATTACATTTATGACTATAATATTAGAAGACTTATTTCCTAGCGAAAATTAAATATCAAATTTATAATAATTTATTAGCTATTGATGATTCTTTAAAATCTATTCTCTTACAAATCTTTGTGATCCGTAATGATTTATGAAATTATGTAATCAAGGACACTTATCGGATTGCCATCGATTTTGTATTATTTAATTACGCATATTGAATGAGGTCTGACGTCATTGCTAGTTTGACTAAATATGTATAAAAAAAACTCGAATTACACAATAACTGTGTCCCTAAATATTAAGCTCTTGGTGTGAAACATTTACTTAGATCAAGAATTATTCATTTTGAAAATAGTTGTAGTCATAAAATTTTCGTTTCAATAAAGTGCTTTTGAAACATCGTGATCTGAGTTAAAACTTAGAGTTATTTCAAAAATAAAAAAATACCATTTAATGAAGTGATTGATTGTTTTATCTTACTTTGTTGCATTATTCAATTTATTTCTAGAATAAGAAGAGCTTTAAATTGCAGTAGAAAAGTTATAAGCCTAGAAAAAGCTCGAAGTTGAGTGAGTGATCACATTTTGTGAAGTAAAGTTACATTTATTTATTTTATGCAACAATAGTATTCGAAATAATTTTACCATATGTGCCCATCAGCATTGACAAGTTATAATAAATTTGCCATTAGAGCGGCTAGTTTTGCCAACATTGGGTGGTTTGTTCGACCAAAGTAAATTTTAACAATGTTTAAAAAAACACGATTGTTTATATTGCAAAATTGCATTATTGCACCTGCGTGATCCTAAAAGCAATTACTTCATGGAAATCACATTGGTCAAATGTGCTCCTTAAATACTCGAAGATATCTTAGTTTTGTTAGTTTTACCTTATATTATTATCTTACTAGTCTTCAAGTAGATTAGTGATTAGATAGGAAGGCAATTGTTTAAGCGATTCTCATGTATATTCATAGAGATTATATCTATTTATACTAAACTCTTGCTATCTTATTTCATAAGTGGTAATGTTATTTTACTTAGTAGGTAGGATCTAAGAATGATTTGATACCTATATTCTTATTTATATTTTTCCTAGAGGCGTCGACTATTACACCCGTATTCTAAAGTATTTACTGAAAACTTCAGTGAGTTGTCTCAACCATGGTTGTGCTGATGCTGAATCATGTGCGGTTTCCCTACATAGTTATACAGAATAAAAACCATTTGTCTATGTCAAAGAATAATAACAAAGGCGGGTGATACGAGCATTCATACGATATGAGAATACTTACATGAATTTTTATGAGGCAAGAGAGTTTTTTAGGACTGTAACATGTACAAAACTTGAGTATTCAGTCAATCAAAGTTATAAAAACGGCCATTTTGCAACGCGATGGCCAAGTTTTCTCTGTTCAAGTTATTAAATTTTAAGGAATATTTATGAAGATTTTGTTATTTTTGCCTTCTTGACAAGAGAATCAAAAACAGCAAAGTTCAGTAAACGAATTTAAATACGGATGTAAACATCAATCGATGGGAACACATTTTGTTAAGCACTATGCTATTGCACAAATTTACATGAAAGTACTTACAATGACTTCAGACAAAAATTGAGACATAACTTGTGTATTCTGTTGGCAATATTTTCGCGTACAATGGTTGTTTTGTTAATTGTTTATTAAGACTTGTAATAATTTAAATATCCTTGCCAATAAGAGTAAAATAGTAAGTTCTGAAAATATGAAACGACTTGGTAATTAATTCACTAATACCTAATATATGATCAAGACCACCTATTTAAACTTTTGCAGGCTATTTTGGAGAATCATGATGAACAACGAATGCTATAAAAAACATTGTTCTTATATAAATATGTTGTAGGTTAAAATTATTTTAATGATGCTTTAATCTGCCATTCTTATATAACACCATTTTTAAAGTGAGTCAACGATCTGCTAAAACTTTATTAAAAGAACATGTTTCCTTTTTAACAAATCAATATATAATATGTTAACAACAAATTCGACTAGTGTTCGATTAAAACTATCGATGGATGATTTGTTTTATCTATAAGGTGGCGGCATTTTGCTGTCATCGGGGTCAAGGGAGAGGCACTCGCGAAGGTAGTCTTCCATAGAACGGTATACATGTTCTATGGAACCTCGAAGCTCATGACCTTCATCTGCATATGTCTAGAAAAGCAAAAAAATTGGATTTAGCACGTTATGAACAAAATAAGAGAAAGAAAGTTCGTGAGTTTACAACTAATACGATTATGGGATGCCGATTTGTGACGGTGGGTCGTTGTGCAGATCTTTCGGGGAGGTTTTGCCCTACAGTCGAAATCTTTAAGTTGATTGTATTCTTTATCAACTACGATCCCCTCCAATGACAATAATTTTGATAAGGATATCATTTAGTTTACTCCTCAACTCGGGGGTTCTACCAATTGGAGTGAAGCCCAATTTATCCCCGAGTTTGTACTATATTTCTCTTGTCAAGGAACTCCTCCTAAACCATAGAACCGATCAGGACCAAATTAAGCACTATGGTCACCCACACTGACGACAAGGTTCAAGACATTTAAATTCTAGAATGGACTTACCACGGAAGAATGATCACACTTCAAATTTCCCATGTTAGTCTATGGGAGCCCAAGCGAGTCCTAGCTCTCGATAAGCACTCGCTACTTCACTACGATTTGGCATTGCGAAGCATTCATGCAGTAATGATTCGCCCCTTAGGACGTCATGTGGGGGAGTTCCTCTGTATTTAAACCATAACAGTTTACCTAAACTCAAATTCAAAGTTCATTCCGTCTATAAAGAAGTGAAAAAGTTACTAATGCTGCTGAACATAACGCGATTTGTATGTGCCCTTTTGTTTAGATTATCCACATTTTACTTAAACATTTTTATAGAGAGTGCTCACTAGACAAACTACAACCTAACCAATTGAGTTCAAGCTTACACTTCATCCGATATCTAAACAGCACTCCGGCGTCAGTGAGCGCTCTGGTCAAGTTGAGCTGCAGGTACAGCGCGTGCAAATAAGTACAACTCAGTGATGTAATCTCATCTAATACCAATTCACCTGAAATCTAAACAGCACTCCGGCGTCAGTGAGCGCCCTGGCCAAAGGGCGCCGTCATGTCTATGCTATCTGAGACATGCTAAAAACAGTTTACCTGATATCTAAACAGCACTCCGGCGTCAGTGAGCGCTCTGGCCAAGTTGAGCGCGTGCGGGTAGGGCGCCGTCATGTCCGCCAGCCCGTGCAGCAGGTACAGTGCGTGCGACGGGACGTGTGGCGCGCGCTGCGTGGCGTCCGCTTCCACGTAGCCTTTGTAGTTGATGGATGGCTGGCCGAGCACCCGTTCCGTGAAGGCTGCGTCTGAAATAAGGAAAAAAGAAATTAATATATTTATTGTTTCCCGACTCTAAAACCAATTTACAAATATAATTGGCATAAAAAAATAAATTTTAAGAAAAAGATTTACGATTTTTTCTTACTTTACGTGTGTCAGCAAAAAATAAGCATCTGGCTCAGAATTTTGTTGTGAATGCTACAACATTAACTTTCAGACAGTACTCTACATGAGTACTCCCTGATAATTAATCCCATAACGTTAAATAAATGATTGTTAGTAAACATACCTACACTAATGATGATGGTTTATGTTACCACTTTCTCCTTGTCTTCATTTCCATAAGTGGCTGAGGATTTGATGGTTCAAGAGCCTAGATAATTATTTTAGGGAATAGCCGTGACCATAGGATATGGTCTGTAGGATTAAGATTAGGTAGCAAATAGAGCTAGATCTAGAGTTTGGAAGATTTGCTTGATTAAAGGGTCTTGATCTGTCTTAAGACAATCCTCTCAGTGTGTTAACCATTTTAAGTGGGTTGGTATTAGAGATTCCGAATAAAGAAACCAAATTTACGATTAAAAATATTTTCTCTTGAATAGATAACCACAAGCTTGTGCTGCATCTTAATCAAAAGCTCAAAATAAGTATGTACTTACATAAAACAGGGATTACTTTTTCACTTATAGACGTAACACCCCTATATTCTAAATATGGGAGAACAAATGGTTACTCCACTACTGAAAACTGGTCCAAGTGAATCTCATGTATTTGAAGAGAAACATAAGTTATTTTATTCATCAGAGCAAGATTCTGTTCTTTTTTCCAAAAAACCTGAGATAACCACGCATTTAGCTTAATAAGTTATAGTAAAACAAAGATAACAACCAACGAGACGGCAATTCCACATCTGAGAGTGGACTGCTGCGAGCCCAACAGCGTGATGGTGACGTAGCCGCCATATCCTCAGCCCCACACCACCACGTGAGTCACATTATAATAACAACGATATATTGATCAACTTACTGTAATACAACCAATCGGTGATAGGTGAAACAGCAATACCACATCTGAGAGTGGACTGCTGCGAGCCCAGCAGCATGGTGGTGACGTAGCCGCCGTAGCCCCAGCCCCATACCGCCACGCGGGTCACGTCCAGGAATTTGAAAGTTTCTAATAAATATCTGAAAATATACGAAAACTTATTTGTTAATATTTTAGATATGCTACCCGTATAACAAGTCCTCCACCGTGTGATAAATAAAGGATTCTTTTTTAACATTAGTAAATGCAGGAGAATGGTAAGGCCACAATAAGCTAATATGCATAAACATTAACCCTACTATAGAGGAAAGTGGAAGATCTTCCGCTAGGCGGTGGTGCTTAGAATAAAGTAATACGGTGGTGTGCCCGGAGACCGCGCTCCAACTGTATTAAGTTGGAAATTCGATACATGCTAACTATTGTAGAAACTTTGATACCGCGATATAGGATTTGAATAGTGAGTCTTGATATTGCGAGTATGACGTATATTGCCGGTTACGCGTTGCTTCGGAATGTGATACATCCTGTACTCTCAGCGTTTCTATGTAGCCCACGTCATTGTGTACTGTTAGTTCGTCGCTACACCTACATAATAACAGCCAACTGGTCCGCCAACTCGATGTCCCAAGCCAGCCCCGCAAGAAAGCATGAGGCAGCCCGCGGTCGCCACCCGCATCCAGCTTTACGTACGTATACCACGTCGTCGTTGCGCGAGGACATTTATTTGTATAAAACGAGGCATTTTAATAATGCCAATAAGGGTGGCATAACCTGAAACCCTATGAAACTAAGGGCTTGTATACAAAACAGCGATGCGAAACGAATTTCTTTATTACTAACTACTTTGCGACATCACATCGCAGTTTCGCAGTTTTTTTTTATAGAAACCCTAATACAGGTGTGAGAGTAATGTTAGATAGAGCGCACACTACTGCGGACTCATTCGTTCATTCTCTAACTATTATAGTTATCTCACAACAAGCGTCATTATATAAAATTATTTAAAAATTAAATTAAAATCCTGCTTTAGAAAAGGCTCTTCATTTGTACCTATCTAATCCTTATAAAAAAACGTATATGTTATTTCAGACTACTTCAATACCCTTATATTACTTTTTGAATTATTCGATTCGAACCTTCCATTCGAAAGTTATCTCGAATTAAAAAAATAGATAAAACTCCGCTCGATTAGCTATGCATAGTAAGTTGTTGCAGGCGTCACGAAGGGGTACGGGAGGCTGCTTATCAAAGAGTTAAAGCAAAATTTAATTGTAGCGACTATTATCACTGGCCCAGCAGCCGGTCAATTAGCTCATATACCGAGGATACCGATGATCCCAACTGATCTGCCAATTCCATTTAAACGGCTACAATTTCCGGTTAAAACATCTTTTGCTTTAACAATTAATAAGTCCCAAGGCCAAACCTTCAAATTAGTAGGGATTGACCTGCGAAAGAATTGTTTTACTCACGGTCAACTGTACGTTGGCCTGTCGCGGGTGGGAGCCCCTGAACATCAATTTATTTTGCTGCCACAAAATAAAACAACGTCAAATATTGTTTACAGGGAAGCTCTTACTCTATAAATTGAATGGCTTTTGATGTAATTACTCATTATGAAAAATAAAAAAAATATATCTAAATATAAATACAAAAAAATATAACATACATACATACATATACTCACGGCTATAAATCCCTAGAAGGGGTAGCCAGAGCTAAGGAATCAGAAATTCCTCAGCCACTTTTGGAAGTTGTGTGGGGAAAAGATGGTGAAATAAAGGTTGTTAGTGATGGGTCTCCAACTGCATCGCCCAAAAATCCCTAAAAAGCCACAAAACCGTTAGTCGCCTCTTACGTACACCCACCGGAAGAAATGGGGTAGTGCTATTCTAAGCCGACACTACACATCAAAAAAATATAACATAGCTTAAAACTTTAAAAAAAATATTAAAATAATAATACATGTAATAAAATTAAAAACAAAATGTTAATGATAATTTATGCCCGAGCGAAGCCGGGACGGGCTGCTAGTACAAATTATAAGTTGGTACACAGCAGGGTGTACTGGCCAGTATATCTTTGCTGTAAACGTTACCCACCAAAAACATTAAATGTAAAAAAATGCCAAGTCTCTCGATGCAGTTTTTCCATCTTAAAAAGTTTTGAGATCTCATAGAAGCCAAGTCCTATTCAAAATATTTCGTAGTTATAAATCAACATTTAGTAATTGTATCAATAGTTTTCTTTATATTATAATTATAGTGACTTGGCAATGAGCACAAGAAGAAACAAATAAAACGGCATACTCGTATTTGGAGGAGTTGAAAGTTACACACACCGCATGCGTAAACATTAATATCACAAAATTAATTTTCTTTTGGTTTATCCGTGTCGTCCCAACCGAATTTCGGCAACGGCAGTCAGTCTTAGTGCACTCTCGATTCATTTACTTTTATAAAGCGATGGCCCGTAAGGTATTCTTAATTATTGTATTGGAGCATGTAGTCGGTAGTGACCATCATGATTCACACATAACAAATAATCTGATCACTGGTCTCGTCAGTAACATTTGCATATAATTCCAGGCAGCAAGCAGCTTTTAATTTGTGCTCATTGCCAAGTCACTATAATTATAATATAAAGAAAACTATTGATACAATTACTAAATGTTGATTTATAACTACGAAATATTTTGAATAGGACTTGGCTTCTATGAGATCTCAAAACTTTTTAAGATGGAAAAACTGCATCGAGAGACTTGGCATTTTTTTACATTTAATGTTTTTGGTGGGATCTCATTTATTTTTTGTAATGCATTTCTTTCTTTTACTTTTAGGTGACCTCACAATTTCTTGGACGTCAGCTACTGCTTTGCTTAGAACCCATTCTCTATCTCTATCTCTTCTGTTTCTTCTCTGAGGCTTCGTTACTTCTAAGGTAGACAAGTCTGGGCGATATATACTTCGGAGTCGATTATATTCAGCTATTGCTGTCTCCTGAGCTTTGATACTACTAAAATTCACATTTATTAAATGTAATCCACCCAAACTAGTCACTCTTGAAAGGGCCACGTATGCTTGTTTGACGACTGAAAACTCCCATACATGCTGTATGACAACGAATGAAATAAACACGACCCATCTCCAGGAATAGAGATAACTCTGTGTGGACAAAGGTCGCCATTTATGTACAATATTTTACGTTCCATTACACTATATTTACAATTACTTCTATAACAATAGGGCTTAAACTTATATAAATATATGCAAACTAAATAGAACTAAACTAACTAACAAATAACTAACTAAATAAATATATATCTACTAACTTACAAACGATAACTAAACTAAATAACACGTAAAGTTCTCCGAATATCAATTATCACTACAATATTTTTTAGTTTCGAAATGGGTTTTCATAGACAGATGGCGCTATCAAATGAAAATTATCGAATTATTTTGAAGTACCTACTACTTACACTGCGCTTTGTAACGCAACCATAGCGCGATTCAGACAGGTACAACGCCATCTATCGAGCGCGCATACAATATTTATCGCAATACAATGGAGTTTTAGCTTTATTAATTTAATGAACTTTATGTATTAATTTGTATTAATGATAGTCTATGTATTACATTTATATTATTCTTTTCTATTCTATGTATGTATTCATCCAATTGAATAGGTACTTGAACAACGAACAAAGTTAACAATGCAGTCAAAATCCATACATAATGTTCTTGCCAAACCGCAAATATAAAATTGTTTTCTATGGCATATCATTTTTTAATGTTTTTATATTTTTTCCTTTATATGTGGCTAATGACCTATCTTGGTGCAAAATTTGAAGTTTCTAAGTCTGCTAGAAGTACCTTAGATTTTTGATGATCTGTCAGTGAGTCAGTGAGTGACAAAATGGTGTAACTTTGATCGACCGTAACTCCTAAACTATTAATTCATTTGGCGTGTAATTTCGAACTTAAGCTTGTTCCAATGCCTACTATTATTCACCGAAAACCTAAACTCCTAGCTTTGTCCACGTCGAAGATAAAGGGGGGGCGAAACAGCCGCGAAACGCTTCGAGAAAAGATGGTACGGCCGTGCCCGTTTTGCTCGAGACTTGGCAGGGGCACTGCCGTGCCCCCAGATTCCTACCTAATAACAGCCAACTGGTCCGCGACCTCGATGCCGCCCAGCCGGCCCCGCAGGAGCGCGCGAGGCAGCCCGCGGGCGCCCGCCACGTCCAACTTCACGTACACCACGTCGTTGCGCGACGACATGTACGTGCCCCAGTCGATCAGGAACTTGTCTGTCACTTGCTGACTTCCTGGCTGGCCGTCGCTGGAATTGGATGGAATTTGGATTTGTCACAAGATGGTACATACATACGGCTATAAATCCCAAAAAAGGGTAGCCAGAGCTAAGGTATTAGACATTTTTCGAACCAATTTTGGAAGTTAAGTGGGGAAAAGATGGTTAAATTAAAGTTGTTGGTGATGGGTCTTCAACGGTTAAAAAGCCCTTAGTCGCCTCTTACGACAACCGTGGTTAGAAAAGGTTAGTGACATTCTAAGATGGTAATGAATAAATTATTTGGATTAGTAACTAATTGTTAATGCTCAATTTAACTACGTTTATTTCTATCATAACCTTTATTGAATCAGACAAAACGAAAAGTAACCCATACGCTGTAGTTTGGTAGATCAGATTCATATGAAGGTAACGGGTGCTAAGTCTGTCTAATCTTTAACAGTTAAGCTCTGACTACTTAACATTGATAAAACCTCGCCAAAATTATATTCTTACTGTGCCATATAAAAGTGGCTTCTCCGGTATCATGTGCACTGAACAAGCCGGTGAAATTTACTTTGAACATAGCTATGGAGAAAATATTTACTGTAAAACTATAAAACTCACACATGAACGAGCACTGGAAATGCAGCGTCTCTCAGTTCTTCTCTCCACGAGGGAGGCAACATCAGCTGCACCCGAGCTTTGGAGCCGCTGTTCAGCTGGAGGTCGAACGACCGGTGCGATGGAAGCGCTAGCTCTCGAAGTCTCACTGATCTGGAAGTTGATGGCCATAATTAATTAATTAAAATTACATACATAGAGATAAGAATACGGTTAGTGTAAATTTAATTATTAACATTAAAAGGACACGATGTTTCACACTGAATATAGAGAATGTAAATAATAATGAGAGTAAAATTTAAAAGAAGACGTGATAACTCAATGGGCAGCACCGGTTAACGTGCAAGCGACTAGTGTTCAAATCCGGGGTCGGGCCTAATCCAATTTGTCTTTTCTAAAGACATATGTGTGGTTAATTTATTATGGTTGTTAACGGTGAGGGAAAACATTGTGAGGAAACCCACATGGCTGAGTCGTACTTACTTAGTCATGTAACAGTGTATTCGTACAAAACGGCGATAGGCCTGCCCCCTATCACGTGAGTTCACTGTCCATGCAAAAACGTGGGTACTCCAAACACCAGGTGACAAAGTCACGTGATGTTGAGAAGTATTAGTACCTCTGCCATTCCCTTCGGGGATATTCGGCGTGAACGTTTATGTTTATGTTATGTTTAAATTTAAAACTTGGTCCAAAAGCAAGCTTATCTTTGAACGCGCTTTATTTTACGAAATAAAACCCTAAAACTGTTGGTATCGGCATATAAGTGGATTACACCAATGACAAGAGATAAAAGTAATGTGATCACAAATTCAATGTTTTATTTACATGTTTCCGGGCTAATGTTTCTATTGATTTCTTACTCATTAAAGTTTTGGTGAGATTCAGAAGGGTTTAGAGTATATGGTTATAAAAATCTAATGTTAATAAATAACTGTATTCCTTACCTATAAGGCCGCGTGTCATATAAAATTCTTTCTAACTTATGTGATTGGGCTTCATGTAATCCAGCTAAGGGTGGCCCAGCTCCTTCGCACTCTAAAACATAATGCGAAATGCCGACGCCTGGTTTGGAAGGGGCAAAATGGGCTGCCCAAAACGAACAATTGGCGTAGTGTAGTCTTGCCAGCCATACTTCAGGTTCGCATGTCAGACATTTTGGTTCTTCCCTTTCAGCCCTTGCTCTGACTGAGTTGCTTCTCCCACCGTATCCTGGATCACGGACCACGTAAACGTGCCTTTGTCCAGGTCTTTCTGCGCTACCTAGAAGATTAATTCAACTTTTTATAATTATCATGACAGAATGTTTTTCATACTTATTTGCTTAGACTATATTCCGTGGACGATATATTAGTAGGTATGAACGAGATCGTTTGTATGTTTTGATACCTTTTATATCTTTAAAATTACTTACTGTTTAAAATATAAGATATTGAAGTTGCCTTTATTACTAATGTTATCATGTATTAACATTAAAAATCAAAAGTCTTCTAGGAAGTTCTCCAGAAATCCCAAACAACTTTAAGATTCAATAAAAACAATGTGTGGAATAGGCCGAAAAGTCTGAGTTTCAACGTAAAACCATACTGTTCTTATTAAAATGGATTTACAAAGATCAGGAATGAGTACATAAAGATACAATGCTCTAAGGAAAACACAGAAAAGAATATTCCAGAAAACTTGCATGATATAATTAATCATTTCCGCGTTGAGGGATAAAACGAAACCAACTATAATGTCTGGGGATAAAACAAGCTTATAAATTGATTGATGTTGCGACGGATTGATGAGGATTTATGATCATCCTACATTCACTACAACGAGGAAGCTAAATGTGGAAAAAAAATGGCTGGGTTTGATTTTGAGAATTATACGAGTACTGATATACTGCTATGATGTATTAAAAGTGGACTATCTCATTGTTAGTCAAATAAATAACACCATTCTTAAACTAGTTAAAATACTTAATTTGGTTAGCGGCTCTTAAAATATCGGGGTGTAGTTTACGTACAGCCTTTTCATTTCTATCGCAACCTTGAAAAACCAAAATGAATTAAGTATCAATTCAATTCGCAATTATATATAATAGTATTAGTTATTTATTATTTTAACTTATTAAGAAGATTGACAGCATTAAAACTTTTTTGATACTAATCTTTAAAATATTTTTTAAGGAGAAACAGGTTATACCTAATTACTTTAAAATGATGAATATAACAAAACAAAACGGCAGATAATTATATTGTAATTAATACCTTTAGAAATGGTACGAATTTGTTATTAATTTGGTAAACTAACCTAAATAATAAACTAGATGGTTTTCCTGGTCCCAGGCAAGTATTTTGTCGACCTCCACTTTCCCGTGGGATAGCACGGCCATCCGCTGTCGCAATACATCAACATGTTTAATATGGGTGAAGTACTGTCCTCCTCCCTCCTGCACTCCTGCGAGGAGGAGGAAGGAGCTGCCGTCGCTGGAGTACACTGGCTGCTCGTGGACCTCTAGCCATGGCTCGTCTGTCGCTTTCTCTGTGTGGGTCTGGGAATTGACAGGATGTGTATTTTTATATTATGTGTGTATTGACTGAATAAAATCTGAGCGTGTTTAGAGAATGTGAGGACTTTTAAAAATAATAATAATATATAATGACCAAAAGTGCAACTCGCGAGTATACTAAAGTATTTGGAAAACCATCAGCTAGCTCTCATTGGCATATGTAACTACTCATTCCACCAAACGGTGTATTTAACACATGCATTTATTACATGTTACAATCACAGAAAACCATTGCACACTCTCAAAACTATTTCAGACTAATCAATGTCCTTAGCAAAAATCAAACCCGTCCCTTGAATTTTTATCTGTGTACTGTGTATGGTAACATACGGTATGTTTGAGTTTTTTTTATATAGAATAAAATACTACTTTAATAATGCTTACTGTTATTTACCGACCCGTGCAGTAAATGCGTACCTCAATGCAAGTCCAGTTGGGCGCGTAGCAACTGCTGTAGACGGTGAGGTTCTGCGCGCGACTCATCCACACCACGGCCACGTGGGAGTTGTTGCTGCCCACCCATTGCGCTGAGATCAGGTAGTATTCCCTGAAAATAGTTAAACATGTACTATTTTGGTGAGATATATCAAGTCAAGTATTTTGCCTACTTTGCTTTTTTTTTAGCAATCAAATTAAGTTTATTTCAAGATATCCCGATATTTATTGTTATGTTACATTTGTAGTGGCATAATTTTAAATAATTTTATTTATATTTATAATTAACGTTTATACAGAGTTAATTAGAAGTGCAATGAACATTCATGCTCGTTTAGTCAAGATGTAAACAATTTATGAATTTCGCAATTGAAAATACTTTAAATTACGTTTCAAATTAAGGAAACAAGCACTATGTCTTTTTTTCGAATTTAATTTATTTTAAGTATAATTCATGAGCAACTAGAAATCACTTATCGTTGGCAAAGTTAAAAATTCGCAGGTCATTATAGAGTAAAAAAATATATTATAACCATAGGGTGTAAATAACTTACATGCCATTCAGAGTACTCGGAGGTTTGACTTCCCACCTGGGAAGAGATGTGACGTTTTGTACACCAACTATCCATAACTTTACTCGAGGTATAGGACTACCAGGCTGGAAAAAAAATGGCCTTCAAGTTTGATCCATATAGGGGAATAGTTTTATACTATATTTTATTTTTATTTTTCAGGGATGTAAGCGCTGTAGATTTTATTATCAATTTATATTACTCGTTATGGATAAAACATATAGGACTAAACAGGTTAACCTTTTTATAATGGGCTTTAACTTTTGCGTGATATAAGATTTGCGGCTGAACAAAAGCGGAACCTATAAGAAATCAAAAAGTTTGACAAAATTACCAACAAATTGAACAAATGAAACAATCAAATCCCACAATCTTTCTGCATATGCTGCAATTGGAATTAATCCTTACAGGTTAAATAAAATACTAAGAATAAATGAATACTTGTTCGTATCTACTTGTAAATATTCATAAATAATACTAACAGTAGGATATCTAATAACAAGATGATCAGGAAACGACATAGGCCGCGTAGAGTTGACAGACTGGAAGACGCCAGACCGGGTGACTCCGCCGGTGCCCATTCCTCCGGACAGCCAGGGTAGTTTTAGCTCCGAGACCAGGGTGTCGTTGTACTGCACGTACATCACCAGAGAACCGTCCAATGAGCCCCATGTTGCTGTAGGGGTTCTTGTTACTTCCTCTGAAATTTAGTTTTTCAATATTGGTATCAAAAATTTTATTATAAACTAGTGGATCGTCCCAGCTTCGCACGGGTAGCGTTGTTTTTTAAATATCTGAGGTTTCTTTCTTCAGTCTCTCACTGAAATTTAGCGCAATGTTTTCAATTTATTAAATTTATAGCACTCCCTGAACAGTGTAGTATGGTGATTTTGAATGCGCTTTTATGAACGGTTCAGTATTTCCGTTTAATAGCAAATTTTGGAATTAAACGCTATGAAGTATTCATAACAATCTAAAAAGAAATCATTACATGATGTAGATGGCGCCATCTAGTATGTTATATGTAAATTAGTAAAGATTTGGTTTTGTTCACGGGCGCGATGGCTTATTTTATGTATAATTTCGGTGTTTCTCTACCGATTTCTATGACTATTTTTTTATTGAATAGGTAATAATGTTACCTTTTTAAATTAGGGATGAGTGAGTGTTTTACAAACGTAAGAGTAAACAAATATAATCAGAATGTTCCGAACTGCTAAGCTATCAGGAATTACACGTGTGAGTCAACCATAAAAAATAGACACATACTGTCGCGGATTTTTTTTTAGATAATTTTATGAAGAATATTTCCGTCATACATGATTTCTATGTAAGTTTTACCATTAAGGCTGCACACGCGATGGAAGCTTAAAAAAAGTAGTAACTTCTCCCGTTTTCCCAAAATTCCCCTTCACTACTCTGCTGGAAAGTATACTATAACCTGCCCAGGAGTATGAAGAATAATTGTGCCAAGGTTCGTTAAAATCCGTCTAGTAGTTTTTGTTTCCATAAGGAACATACAAACCGACAGACAGACAGACAGACAGACAGACAGACAGACAGACAGAAAGACAGACAGACAGACAAAAATTTTACTGAATGCATTTTTGGCATCAGTATCGATCCCTAATCACCCCCTGATAGTTATTTTGAAAATATGTTTCATGTACAGAATTGACCTCTCTACAGATTTATTATAAGTATATAGAAGATTGTAGATTTTTTACGGTTACCATCGGCAGTTTTTAGAACCCCAGAGTTAATTTCATTTATATTTTATACCAGTATATTATGTTTGTTTGATGAATTATAAATGGCAGTTACTTAGCATACATATAATAGAATAGAATAGAATAGAATAACTCTTTATTGCACATCAAACAGAAATTTACAAAAACAATAATATGATCAAACAGTTTACAGTGAGGTACAATTGGCGGTCTTATCTTTATTTTAAACTTTATTTTTAACAATAGCTCACTTTAGTACTAAAATATCACGGCCTAGAGAGAATGGAATGTTTTCAATTAGCTAATTAGCTACGAAAAAGGAGGTATTTCTTAAGAACCAAGGACGATGTTCAATAAACTATTTAGGTCACTTACAAAACAGGTCACCGATCACAACTAGTCAGGATATTTTCGACAACACAACCAATTGTCGATAAATTTCATCACAGCATAAGTACGAATAAAATACATATTATTATCTATATAGCTTTTGACCAAAAGGCTCTATAATTATAATAAAACCATAAGATATACAATACGCTGTTAAAATTTCATTCCCACGAACAAGGGGCTGCTGTATATCTTTATTGCTTTGTTAAGTGAGTTAGATAAACCTATTTGGCACTGTTCAACTAAGGCACTACTCTATGAAACGATTTTAGCAATAGGCGCACTTAGGGGATGAGAAATATACGTAGTAAAGTTTAAATCTTTGTGTTTAAATGTTTAGTGAAACAAAATGTTTGAAATGATCTTTGGTTGCATTTTTTATCTGCTTACTGCCGCAAAGGCCTTAGCACAAATTTATCTCCACTTTTTGTAAATCTTTATAAGATTATATTACTCGTTATTCTATATTTACAACTATTTGTTTACTTCCAAAAAATCAGAGAATATTGATTGCTTCATTGCACAGAGCCAAATCTCTCGCATCTCTCACATTCAACAATCTTTTTGTACATGATAAAAAACATACATTTACTCATTTGCTTGACAGAGACTATCGGCCGCCATTTTGTACGATCCTGGCAATCCTCTTGAGCTTCATCAACACTCATTAATCTTTTCATACCACCTCTTTTATTCTTCAAATAGCAGCCCGTCCCGGCTTCGCTCGGGCATGAATTATCATTAACATTTTGTTTTTCATTTTATTACATATTACGTATTATTATTTTAACATATTTTTTTTAAGTTTTCAACTATGTTATATTTTTTTGCTGTGTAGTGTCGGCTTAGAATAGCACTACCCCATTTCTTCCGGTGGGTGTACGTAAGAGGCGACTAACGGTTTTGGGGCTTTTGAGGGATTTTTGGGCGATGCGGTTGGTGACCCATCACCAACAACCTTTATTTCACCATCTTTTCCCCACACAACTTCCAAAAGTACATACATACATATACTCACGGCTATAAATCTCTAGAAGGGGTAACCAGAGCTAAGGAATTAGAAATTCCTCAGCCACTTTTGGAAGTTGTGTGGGGAAAAGATGGTAAAATAAAGGTTGTTGGTGATGGGTCTCCAACCGCATCGTCCAAAATCCCTTAAAAGCTCCAATACCGTTAGTCGCCTCTTACGTACACCCAACGGAAGAAATGGGGTAGTGCTATTCTAAGCCGACACTACACAGCAGACTTCCAAAAGTGGCTGAGGAATTTCTGATTCCTTAGCTCTGGCTACCCCTTCTAGGGATTTAAAGCCGTGAGTATATGTATGTATGTATGTTATATTTTTTTGTATTTATATTTATATATATTTTTTTATTTTTTTTATTTTTCATAATGAGTAATTACATCAAAAGCCATTCAATTTATAGAGTTAGAGCTTCCCTGTAAACAATATTTGACGTTGTTGTATTTTGGGGCAGCAAAATAAATTGATGTTCAGGAGCTCCCACCCGCGACAGGCCAACGTACAGTTGACCGTGAGTAAAACAATTCTTTCGCAGGTCAATCCCTACTAATTTGAAGGTTTGGCCTTGGAACTTACTAATTGTTAAAGCAAAAGATGTTTTAACCGGAAATTGTAGCCGTTTAAATGGAATTGGCAGATCAGTTGGGATCATCGGTATCCTCGGTATATGAGCTAATTGACCGGCTGCTGGGCCAGTGATAATAGTCGCTACAATTAAATTTTGCTTTAACTCTTTGATAAGCAGCCTCCCGTACCCCTTCGTGACGCCTGCAACAACTTACTATGCATAGCTAATCGAGCGGAGTTTTATCTATTTTTTTAATTCGAGATAACTTTCGAATGGAATGTTCGAATTGAATAATTCAAAAAGTAATATAAGGGTATTGAAGTAGTCTGAAATAATATATACGTTTTTTTATAAGGATTAGATAGGTACAAATAAAGAGCCTTTTCTAAAGCAGGATTTTAATTTAATTTTAAATAATTTTATATAATGACGCTTGTTGTGAGATAACTATAATAGTTAGAGACATGCTGTCGGAGCATTTTTTTTAGGTAATGATGTGTTCTATAAAATTGTAGTACATAATTTTATTCTATTTTCAATAGTTTTCGCAGCGCACGCGATGTAAGGATTTTTTTTGGTATTTCTTTAACACCTTGGGTTACATTTTTGAAGTAAGGATCCCTAATTTTTTTGAAAATGAGATATACCCTATGTCACTCGGGAATAGTGTAGCATCAAAACAGTGAAAGAATTTTTCAAATCCGTCCAGTAGTTTTGGAGCCTATTCAATTCAAACAAACAAACAAACAAAAAATCAAACCTTTCCTCTTTATAATATTAGTATAGACTACGGACGCTTGGCTTTATTATAACATTCACAGACCTGTATTTGAATAGATGCCGCAAGTGCATGTACTTCGCGTGTAAAAACTGAGTAAAATTATCTTAGTTTATCGCCATTTGATTGAGTCCGTGCTCGAACGTTCTCGGTGACAGATGTCAAGCTAAATATAAAAAATGCCTAATTGTGCCGTATTGAGTTGCAAAAACTATCTAAATAAAGCGGGACTAATTAATAGAAAGATTTCCTTTCACCGGTAGGTCACTTTATTATTAGATTATGTGGTTTTTATTGAAAAATCAATTATTTCGTGTTCGTTGTGGTTTTATACTGAAAAACTTTTAAGCGAGTGAGTATCGCTTAATTTATAATACATTGCCGCTTTTAGTTACAAAGCTATCTAGTATGGCTTGTCTATTAAAACACGCAATGAACATCAAAATAAACGATATTTTCACCTGTCAATCAGCTACATGGTACGGTAGCTATTGTCATATTTCTGTCATTTTAAGCAAAATGTGTTGTACCTACACAGATAGTTGTGTTCGATTCTAATTCTAATCGATTTTGGGAACAGAGAAATGATAATATTCGCGATGGATGTTCCATGTATCCAAAATATTTTTATTACTACAATGTTTCTGTTAAATAATTAATTGGAATACTCTTGTTTTAACTTTGTTTTTATTTAATAAAAGAACAGTTAAATTTTAGTTACAAGTTTTTCTCTAAGCTACATTTCTTAACGTGTGGTATGTGTCAGTCTTTATTTACTTCCTTCCTTCACTCAGTGTTGCCAATATAAATGTACATATATACACGAACACGCCTCCTTACATAAGTTCAAAGCTTCTTAAGTACTACAGTAATTATAATCAATTAGGGAACTATACTCGTTTAAATTTAGCATTTATAAGTTAGTGAATTTAACATTTCCCACAGGTTTTGTAAATATATCTGTAATTTTATTTTCTGACTCTATTTTGTATACTTCCCTGCTAAACATTTTAATTTACAAAATTATAGTGAACTTCAATGTGCTTAGAATTCTTTGTAAAGTTTCCATACTTAGAAATACCTACAGCTGCTGAATCATCTTCACAGATTTTAACTGGTTTACAAACCTTAGTAGACATCATTCATTACACAAATGAGAAAATTTAATTCTGTTACTGCTTCTGATAATTCTAAATATTCAGCAAATGTTAAAGAGTTTGTTACACTACTTTGTTTTTTTTTATTTCCAATATTGAACAAACGAAGAGTTCCGTACTATCATCAATAATAGAAAATAACGTTTTTGTATGGGAGCCCCTTTGATATTTACTTTACTGTTATTTAATTATTTATTTTGAAAGGTGATATAAAGTAAATATACAATGAAAATTTTAAGTATCTACTTATTAACGTTTTAATATTGAGCAAACAAATACGGAAAAAAATATGTTTATTGTAAGGGGCCCCCCTTAAAATCCTTTTTTTACTTGTATTTTTTGTTATAGCGGCAACAGAAATACGTCATTTGTGAAAATTTCAGCTTTCTAGTTATCACTGTTTATGAGATACAGCTTGGAGAAAAACAGACAACGAAAAAAAAATACTTGATTATTTTTCCTTCTCTACAAGTTATTTGTTTTTTTTTTTTAAATCAGAATTAGTTCTGGGTTGTATTATATTTTGTTATAGCGCCTTCTACTGGCTTTCCTTTTTGTAGATAAAATTTCTTCTCGGGGTTTTTTTAAATCATTTTGTAACTTTCCGAGAACAAATTATTAAAACTAGTTAATTAGGTAGCTTATCAATAAGGACAAGTTATTATAATAATAAAGGCTACTGAACTACTCACTGACTAACTGACTCATTAACTCACTGATTTAGATCGTTGTTCTCCGAGAAGATGTAGTGGTGGAGGAGAATAATGTAGGAAGAGTTGCTCAGAATAAAAATGAGACCATGAGAAAATAGCGTTATTAAAAAACAGGTATAATTCTAGATTTATCATTCTTCTGTCAATTTATCATTCGTCTGTCGATGCACTCGAATATAATCGATTGAATCGTTTACGCGCTGACGGGGAGTTCCCATCACTAAATTGCTCATGTGACGTCACAGTAGGTGGAAAAATAATGGCACGCTTGGTTTCTATACAAGAAATGACACTTGCGTTATCTATTCAAATACAGATCTGTGATAACATTGTTTATTTGATCTAAAATTCCAAATGTGGCTGGGGAATTTATAATTCCTTAGCTCTGGTTACCCCATCTCGGGATTTATAGCCGTGAAAATATGTATGTATGTTGTTTGATCTGAATGAGTCCTTCGTATAGTCATTTATAGACATTACCATCCACATAATATAAAAATATAAATAAACAAAACTGCAACAAATCAACTCTCACCCTGATAAAGCCAATCCGACACCCCATTATACACGGTCCCAGTTACCGCATCATTGGAGAGTTTGAGCAAGGGCGCGCGGCTGACCGGCGGGCCCATCCGCACCATCAGCTCGTTGTCGGCAGCCAGCAGCAGCGAGCCGTCGGTCCCCAGCCAGGCCGCGTGCTGCCACTCCGCCGTAGCGGCGCCCTCGCCCAGCACTGGCATGTGGTGGCTGGACACACATTAAGCATTTACATTCCGCATCTAACCAAAAAAAAAGTTGATTCGAGGCGTCTAGATGATTACAGACTCCCTGCTCTAAGCTGTGAATCTCTTGCTCAGTATTGGTATGCAAAAAGAGAATTGAATGAGGATTTAGAGTTAATTGTAGCTTTGAATTTTAGTGTTGGTGTGGTGAGTAATGACTCACTACCAACGAAACTTTAACTCACTATGTTTACGTTTGTACTTAGTACTTTGGAATTCGGTATGCAAAGTTTTACAAAAGTGGTGCTGATTACGAAACCATTTTGAGATATTATGTTTTTAAAACATATTTTCTTGAAATGAAATCAAACAAAGCTAAGATGACCGTTATTTTAACAAAATACTGTTACAGTATTTGACCTTCAGCGTTATTTCAAAGGCAATCTTTTTTGCAGTTTATAAATAAAATATCGAAAATGAAAAGTTTGTTTAGTATAATATCGTAATAATGTCATTTGAGATCACATATTCGTGAAATGTTTTGCAATCAGCAACATTTTTATTTAACATCTCGCTTTATTTGCATGTCGCTACGTGATATTTTCGATCGATGACGTCATTAAGTACAAACGTTGAACAATCTTTAAAACATCATAACTTTGCAAATACTCGTTTTAGATGAAAAATATTTAATTTAGTCTTTTATTTTCTTGTTTGCTATCGAATAAAAATATTCAATAAATACCAAAAAAAACTTTGCATACCGAATTATACACGTAGATATTAATTACATTACTGCGTAATAATAAAGCGAATGCAAGTGTTAATTACCAAACAGGATTGAAGTTATGGTTCATTATTTTTGCACTTACTCGTATTTGTTAAGAGCTTATTCCATTACACTTTTATCGTTGCTGAAATCGGAGGTCCTTCACAGTCACTGCCGCAGAAGGCCACAGACGCTTGTTATTCCACTTTCCACTACACCGATTTCAGTTTCTGAATCATTCGAGAGCGCGCGATGTTGGCGGGCGGTCGTACGAAATTCTGGACTATCCCACTCTCATTCAATAAACGACGACACATTGCGTCTATATATCACTTTCGCTACTATACTTACATATATCCTATTCATGTACAGAACCTTTTCCAAATATTTTTACGTTATATTTCACACAAAATATTAAATAGGCGGGAACTCCTATATGACTTAAAAATAAAAGCATATTTATTAAAAAGTTTGCCGGGGTCGTACGAAGTGGCGATAGATAGTTTCAGCCTACCCCAATGAGAGGTAATGGCGTTAGTATATGTATGCATATATGTGATTGAACGTATTTGCTTACCCTAATGGGAAATAATGGCGTGAGTATATGTATGCATCTATGTAATTATACGCCTGTGCCTACCCCCACGGGAAGTGATGGCGTGAGTATAAGTATGCATATTTGAAACAATACGTATCTGCCTACCCCTTACGGAAAAATGGCGGGAGTTTAAGTATGTATGTATGTAATTAAAATTATCTGCTTACCACAAGCGGAAGTAAAAGCGTGAGTATATGCGCGTATGTATGTAATTAAACGAATCTGCCTACTCCGATGGGAAGTAATGGCGCGAGTATGTATGTGATAAAACGTATTTACCTACCCCAATCGGAAATAATAGCGTGAGTGTATGTATGTATGTATGAATATAATTATACATATCTGCCTACCCCTATGAAATGGAACCCCTACCTACCTAACTACCCCTGGAATTAATGGCGTGAGCATATGTATATCTGCTAAAAAACTTTTATTATCTTTTTTTTGTTTACGTAATTTGCAATCATAGGCATGAAAAATTTTGGCACGTCCTCTCGCTGTGGCGGGCGCGAGGCGACTAAATCGTCTGAACGTTATTCCACCTTCCTGAGACGGAGCTACAAAAAATTTAGTGAGCTAGGAGCCAAAATTTGTCTACTTTTCAGAAGCCTAGCGTTCTGAACGTTATTCCACTAGTCTGAATTCAGATTCTGTGGCTATCGGACGTCTGAATTCAGACAAATGGAATAAGCTCTTTATGGTATTAAAGCTATGAGGTATCAATTAAGTTCCAATTAATTTTTTGTCAAAGTTAGAGAATAACTGATAAACCATTTTCATTTTGGAGACTAGAAAAGGGATTAGTAAAAATAATGCATGCAAAAAGTGCTAATCGCACTGTCAAGAAAACGAGTCAAAAACTTAATTCCATTAAAACGGATTCCTCTGAAAACATTTTTAGAAATAAATTCATTGAATTGAAACTCATATTCCGGAATAGAATGTTTTACGGAGAGTCACCTAATTGAAAGGTATTTCCTTTTTCTCAGGAAGTTTGTAATATATCATTTTACACTGGATGGCTTGTCATAATTTATTGGATATCTTACTTCGATCCAATTTTCAGATAATTTTGTGCTATATGGATTATTGTTTTCAAAATGAAATGAAGCTCATATTTGATTTTAATTTAGATTATTCCCTTCCCTTCCCTTTTATTCCAATTGAATTAACTTTTTTTTTTAAATGAATTATATACAGAGCGACATGATAGTCCAGTGGATAGAACACCCGCCCGAAAACAGAAGGGCGTGAGTTCCAATCCTGGGTCGGGCCTACACCAATTTGTCTTTTCTAAAGTCTATGTGTGGTTAATTTATCATGGTTGTTAACGGTGAGGGAAAACATCGTGAGGAAACCCACATGGCTGAGTTGTACTTAGTGATGTGACAGTGTATTCGTACAAAACGGCGATAGGCCTGCCCCCTATCACGTGAGTACACTGTCTAAGCAAAACGTGGGTACCTTCTCTGGACACTAGATGGCGCTGCCATTTGAGTTCAGAAGTATTGGTACCACTGCCAACCCCTTCGGGGATAAACGGCGTGAACGTTTATGTTACGTTTATGTAATTATATACAAAGCTGCGTATTGTCATCTTAGAATAGTACTACTCCATTTCTTCCCGAGGGTGTTCGTAAGAGGCGACTATGGGTGCTTTTCTTCCAAAATGTAGGTAATGAATGTATTATTCTGAAGCTCTGGCCACCCCTCCTGGGGATTTATAGCCATGAGTATATCTATGTAAAACACCCATAACCGATATACACTGCCATTATGGTTGGAACTAGAAGAGTATTATAGACTGTCAATATAATTCTAGTTGTAAACTTCAAACCTATTTTTGCAGATTATGATACAGATAAGGTAGCCGAAATAATTGAACAAAGTTACCCAAAAAAGGTTTCAGAATTTCAATTATTTGCCAGTGATACTAATCTGCATTAAACCCTCGTAAACTCTACCAGCTCAGCGTTTAATATTCTACTCACAAAAATTTAAATAAATTTGGAATCGTATTCACGTAGGCGACCGTTGAATCGATATCTTACGTCGACGGGAGCCGGGAGCACAAGGATTTAGCGAGAGATATGATTTCAATGAAGCAAAATAGACGGTGCGAAAGATGACGCTGCCGAGATTACTTTCGCAAAGGCTATTTACCTGTGAAAATAATGTAAAACTATGCGACGGGGAAAAATCATTTAAGGCGGGCCTGAACGAGCCTCGGTTAGCTATCCTATTATCATAACATCAAACCGGGAGGACGGAGACTTTGTGGAAAGAAAACTTTAGACGACTTTCTTATAAAACTTAAATTGACAGAATATAATACGCAGTTTTGACACAGCTATTTGGCGCGTAGCAGCGGCTTGGATTAGCACTATTACATCTCTTTTAATAGGAATTTTATTAATTGAGTTATGAAATTGGAGAAAGATATTGTTAAAAACATATCACAAACATTATTATCACCATATTCCTGCTTCAGTTCCAAAAGTAGACGTATGGAGTTAACGAAATAATATGAACTTCCGAAATTTTAAATAAATAGCATACATACCTAGATATACTCACGGCTATTATGAATTCCAAAAAAGGTAAAAAGGTGAAAAATTAGAAAGCATGACCAAATTTGCAAATTAATGGGAAATAGATAGTAAAAATGAATGATGCTTGTTGAATGGTCTCCAGCCGCATCGCCCGACAATAACTAAAAAAAGGCTCAAAATCCCACATCGTCGCTTATGACACCCACAGGAAGGCATTGGTTAGTCTTATTGTAAGCCAACACTACACAGCTATAAATACATACATACATATACTCACGGCTATAATTCCCTAGAAGGGGTAGCCAGAGCTAAGGAATTACCCAATTAACAAAAACGTCGTATAAGTCATTATTTGTACGAAATAAAGTTGAATAGCTGTCCTATAACAGTAATTAAATGATTACTAGGTCCTATAGACGTATTTAATTTAACTATTTAGTCGTGCGACGAATATGTTATATTAATCTAGTCATAGCAACGTTGGCCAGACTAAAGTATATAACGTTTTATTTCAGTTTTAGCTAATACGTTTGTACGACCACGCAATAGTCATACTAACGTTACAGTCGAATAAACGTTTCCAACTGACAAAATTTGGTGCTTGGCAAACCATTATATGACATTTATATAATGCAGTAGTTGTATACAGGTTTTAACATTGACGTTTATAAAACGGTCACTATGTCTACGGTACTAACGTAAACGTATGTCATACAGCAGTCAATTTAAGACACTTAAATGACTTGGTTGTTTGATTACAACTCAAATATAACTTTTATATTACATTATGTCCATTTAATGTCATGCCCTGACTTTGTAGTCACATTAGAGTTAAGTTTTGACCTTAAAACGCCTTGGCCGCCATATTTACGTAACGTTTGATGCGAAAAATGATATCGAATTATTCATGGAGAAAACTTAAACATAGTGGAGCTTTCAAAAAAACAGTATCTCGACATTACGAATTATTAAAAAGTACAAGGCTACCTTGGTATTAATCACAAATAATGTTAAAGAAGAAAAGGGTACAACGCAAGAGCAACAAATGGTTCAGTACTAATTTAGTTTATTAAGTATTAAAATATCGCTAAGGATTTTTTACGATATCGAATTTTCTTTATATCAGTAAATGTTTTATTGATTGATAAATTTTAATAGTAATGTTAAAATGGTTTTATTTAATACATGTGATATTTTATTTAATTTTGTTAGCAGTTAAACAGTTGAACTTGTTAAAAGTGTTCCTAATGCGGCCAACATAAAATATATGGTAAACTTTTCATCAGTCATCTTTGTTTTGGTATTTATTATAATTATTATTTTTTTAAATGTAAGGTGAGGGAAAACATCGTGAGGAAACCCACATGGCTGAGTTGTACTTAGTCATGTGACAGTGTATTCGTACAAAACGGCGATAGGCCTGCCCCCTATCACGTGAGTACACTGTCTAAGCAAAACGTGGGTACCTTCTCTGGAAACTAGATGGCGCTTGCCATGTGAGTTCAGGAGTATTGGTACCTCTGCCAACCCCTTCGGGGATAAACGGCGTGAACGTTTATGTATGTTATATGTATGTATTATTTTTTTAAATGTAATGTTTTTAATTTCTCGCCGTGTAGTGTCGGCTTAGAATAGCACTACCCCGTTTCTGTACGTAAGAGGCGACTAACGGTATTGGGGCTTTTAAGTTGGTTGGTAAGGCTTTGGTCGATGCGGTCGGAGACCCATCACCAACAACCTTTACTAAACCATCTTTTCCCCACTCAATTTTCCAGGAGCGGCTGAGGATTTTCTAATTCCTTAGCTCTGGATACCCCTTCTAGGAATTTGTGGCCGTGAGTATATGTATGTATGTATGTATATTTTCAGAAGACTATCTTAGTGATCATTGTCTTGTCACTGTCCAGTAAAAAGAAATGAATAATATAATCTTGGATACAGATGATGAAAAAGACAATAGGATTTGAAATATTGGACTCTTGACTGTAAAAATTTCTCATCATGCACTCTAAAGTTTAATACATATGTGTGATATGAGTAACATCATTAAATCGGAATCTACGTATTTTGTAGAGAGTGTCAAATGTTAAATTGTTGGCTTCCTTATAATGAATATATATATTTTGTTCCTCTCGTCCATACTTTGTTAAGGATTTATTCAAAATAAATTAAATATAATTATTGATTTTAAGTATTTTAATTACCATGTGAAATCATGAATAGAAAATTGTATGCTTATTGAAACCATAATTGGAATATGATACAAATATTCAACCATATTTCCGATAGAAGTTACTTATAAATTTTTCTTTACTTTTGCTAAGAATGGGTTTTACCTAAAATAAATTTAAAGATAATTGATTTAGGTTAATGTTGACACATTAAAAAAAACTATTATAAAAATACATTTACATACCTTTTACATTTGGCGATTTATCTAATTTTAATTAACAAATATTGTTATAGTATGAAAACGCAGAAAAACTAAGACTGGATGTGGAGGTTCCCGGCTTTCAGACCTCCACATCAGGTCTTACTTTTCTTCTGCGTATCTGTACTGCCACGCTATTTGTTATATGTATAAAAAAAATAATTAAATGTTAGAAGGAACCCTAATAGCTATCTTTAATGGCGTATTGCATGGTCTTCAAATAACCTTAAAAAGACTTTGTGTCTTTAAGACGTCATAAAGAGGTAAGTATGCAACCAAAGCAATATGTCTGACATTTTTAAAAATAAATTTATTTTTGGTAATAAAAATATGATGTTTTAAACACAAAACTAAGAAGGGGCATGAAAATATGAATTGTATTTACATAGGTATATTATCGTAAAACTTAAATTCCCAGTCGAACTAAACGGTATTAAAGACAAATATTGTAAGCAAAATATGAAAGTCAAATAATACTCTAATTTCTTTTCCCTTACTTCCTTGTAATTATTTATCTTGCACTTAAATCTCCAAATAAAAACAACAACTAACAAGAAATATTAAGCAGCCTTTCAGGGGTTGTTACTAGACTCATATAAAACGTTTTAATAATTCAAAAACATCTGTACGACCGCAATATAACCAAACAGGTGGTTGTAAAGTAACGGTGCGACTACTGCGCGATGAAAGTGGTAATTCATAAACGTTCACACGACTTTTAAATGACGTTAACGGAGTCATCTTCTGACTTTTGTATGACCATTATACAACATTGAAGGTCGTATAATTGGGGCCCTTTTCGCGTTTAGTAAACGTTATTATAACATTAGTGTGACATAGCTTTTACGAACAGTGGTAACAAAATAACGTTAACTTAACTATTGAACGACTTTAAATTGTTAATTGGGTATAAATTCCTCAGCCACTTTTGGAAGTTGAGTGGGGAAAAGGCGGTAAAATAAAGGTTTTTGGTGATGGGTCTCCAACCACAACGCCCAAAAATCCAATAAAAAGCCCCAATACCCTTAGTCGCCTCTTACGACACCCGTGGGTAGAAAGGGGTAGCGACGTTCTAAGCCGGCACTACACGGCAAACGGTAGCATAAATAAGGAATCAAAAATTCGTTTATTTCTCAACAATATATACATTGTACTTATGAATCCTTAAGGGCTAAGGGCAACAAAGGAGAAATATGCTAGTTTGGCTGTGACACCAAAAGACGCCGTTGTTCAGACGTCCGGTGCGAGAACTTACAATACAAATTCTATAAGCTTCTAAAATGCATGTTCAATATTCAGGAAATATAAAGTTTTACAATGTCTAATTACAACACTTGCACATTTACAGCTAATTTAAGTCAATAGTTCACACGATACGTGTGCGTGTAGTTGTAAATAAGTAATTATGATTAACGTGTCGGCCACTTTACTAGTTCCCTGCACTAATGGGTATGGCGCACTAATCACGGCCCCATATTTGCACACGCGTAATGAACCTTTGCATTAATGATGGTGCAAACATAGGAAATCTATTAAGAGGTGTTTTAGTTCAACGAAGTTGCGGTAAACAATACGATGCTTTGCATTTCAACCGACTTCCAAGAAGGCGTCCTAAATTCGACTCTATGTTTTTAGTACCTACTGTTACAAAGAAGATCGTGTATTAAGCGATCATAGATACCATAAGCGGAGTTGTGTCGGCTTAGAATATCACTAATCCATTTCTTCCCTCACTTTATCATGCGGTTAGATGCCAATCAACAACACTTATTTTACAATCCTTACTCTACTGAAATTACAGTGGTGGCTAAAGAATATATGTTAGTAGTATGTATTTTAATAACATGCGTTATTGTAACTTACACATACTAAGCGTGATCACAACAAGTAATAACAGACTTGTTGAACATAGTTATCAAAATTTATTTTCAAAGAAGCAACAAAGCCTAAAAATTTAAATTTACATGCATTTTGGCTTAAAATTTATGAATCCATCCATACATTTATTGCACAGCCGTAGCGTGCCAAGATTGTTTGTCATGCTGGCTTCGTGTAACACGCCATATTGTTACAAATGAACGGAAACGACTAAGTAATCTGCCATTTAACTATTACCTATTACACATAGTAGGCGCCATTAGCCACCGAATTTATTTAGTGTGTAAGCAACACGTAGAATATTGGCGTAACAAATTTGAGATGCCCGAACGTGACTGAGCCCATCTTATTGTGGGTAAACAAAGGTCACATAAATCTTATCCACCCTAAAATTAATGCTTTGATTGAATTCAACAAAATATTTTTTTATAATAAAACATATCTTATGTCTGAAAAGTCTTAATTTTATGTAGTTGTATAAATGTCATATGGGAGGTGTCAAACCTCAACAATTATGATAATTATTTTTTTAGAAAATCCCTTTATGCTAAATCTAATAAAGGTTCTTATGACTTTTTAAATATATTTACTTCAATAAAAATACATTATTTTTAAGTGCATTGTGTCAAGCAATTTAAAAAATTACGTAATCGATCGATCCTAAACCTCACGCTGTAAAAACACATAAAAAAGTACAAGCTAAAATATACTTTTAATATCTAAGTCAAATAAACCAGTGTCTAGTAAAAAGAAATAGAAGTTAACATTTCAAAGCCAGAATAGTCTTAGATAGTAACGAAGGCTGCGCAATGATATTAAAATTCCTCTGGCAGCGATCAAATTTATAAAGGAACCAAATTGTGGTCTTGCGAATGTTTTAAATTCTTCCGGCGACGAAACTATATTCTTTCGCTTTTGGGGCTGTATTTTCTTGACAAACGACGCGCAGAGGACCACTTTGTATTACAGCGGTTCGGAAATAGACAGTTTTACGAGCACCCGAATATACATAGAGGAGTCGTCAAAAACTTACTCATTTGTGACGTCATAAACGGTGTAGTGCGCTGTAAACGTTCGACGGTAAACCTGCGAAGAGAGATTGCAGAGTTTTAAAGTGAATTTACGAGTTTGTCTTCATGTTGTTGGTTTAATTAATTTGGAGCGGAGGATTCTCACCTCTTTGACGTTGTGTTGGAAGAGCACGTAGCGCAGGTCGGGGGAGCACTGGTAGCCGCGCACGTTTAGTTGGCGCTGAAATTGCAAACATCCATTATTCATATTTTTTTAGTATATTTTGTAAGCGATCAAGTATAGCTTTGTAAATTAACGTGATGTAAGTCTTCATTAATGATGAAGTAAAGTTAGAAAAAATTCAAACGAAGTTCTAAATATTTTCTTACAGGGCAAGTTTTAATAAAATCATATTTTGTACAGTTTCTCAATCATGATTTTAAACGTATAAAAATAATCAAAGAAGTTTGTAAGTTTGCCGTACTCGTGGCCAAGTTTCTCAGTTAAGTTAGACTGCGGCTATGAAACTGATCTCAATACTTTCAAGTTAATTAAGATAAACTTTTTAGTTACACTTCATTCAGCACAACAGGAAGTTGGCGAAGTCTGTCGTGGATCAATTACTACGAAGCATTGATTAGACGGGAATAGTAAAAGAGGAACAAAACTAAATCAGTATATTGCTTAATGGGGAAGGTTTTTTCATTATATTCGATATTGCTCAGCCACTTTTTGAAAGTGAAAGGGGAAAAGCTTGTAAAATAAATAGTCGCCCCTAACGATACCCGCGGCCTGAAAGGGGTTACTGCTTTATAAGCCGGCACAACACAGATACAGAAAATATAATATTTTAGAATTGCGTATTTTGTTTTTACTGTGTTGAAAATGATACATACTTTTTGAGGTGTGTATTTTATGATTGATGTATGATTTTCTATTTTTTGCCTTGAATAAGTAAAAAAGAAATCATTTTTTTTAACTTCGACCACCTTAACATAAAGTACCTTAACATAAACGGACTATAAAAAAAGCAAGTAAAGCAACCTTTGTAATCCGAGGGCCTTGTTCAACCCAAGTACTCGTACACAACTCCATCTTTATGCAAACATCCTCTTCCTGAATGTTATTCAAATCTGCTACCGCTTTTGTTATAAAAATGAAGCGATAGAGCGAGCGGCCATTACGGCTTTGTTGCTACCAAACAATATGCTGCATTTGAATAAATACTGCATACTCCTTATTATTATGTTATCAACGTAACAGGTTATATTCAACAAGGAAATTTGCATTGTTCGAAGTTACTTAGACTGAAACTAGTAAGTGGGTCGCTGTTTTAAAACAAGACTTCGGCACCTCATGCTGGTCAGGTGCGCTGTTATCTTGTGGAAACTGTTGGAACTTTAAAATAGGTGCAAGATCTTTAGGTGAATCTTGAATGAAATTGCTTGTTTAATCTTTGTCGTCAAAGCTCAAGCATACCGATTCCGTTCAATAGAAACTTTGGTTTTGTTCAGGAACATGAGCGACTATATGGCAAAAGATTTCCAAACTAAATAACGAAAGTCGTTTATTCGCTATTTACACAAATATAATATTATTATTAAATATGGCATTGACTTATTTCTAAGAAAATGACATTTAAAAAAATTAAAGCTTTCTGTGGATTTTTTAATTTTAAAACAAGTAGAATTCATTGCATACTGTCCGACCAACCACGAACTGCAATCATTCGATCATATAATGAGCAACCCGAGAACAAGCATTAATCGAATTGTCAATTCGAATTAATTTGAATTAAACTTTCATTTTGTGGAGAGCTATTTGTGGTTTGATTGCACATGCACTGTGATTATTTTGAGGTTTGTTAATTTACTGCAAATGAATTAGATTTCGGTATGAAATGTATAATCTATATTATAATTATAAATTTTCATGCTGAATTATCTATCACTTAATAATGAGCGGATGAATAAATGATTTGATTGATGATATATTTTTAACCGACTTCAAATAAAGGAGTGTTCTCAATTCGACCTTATTTTTTTATTGTTTTTTATTTATAAACATAGAATTATAGTACATTTATCAAATATGTTTTTTTAACAAAGACAATCGTTTTGGTGGAAAAGTTAAGGGAGGGCCCACAGAATTCATTTACTCATTAACTTTATTTGAGCATAGAAAAAGCGGGAAAAATAATAATCCTATTCTGTCTGACTATACTTACGTCCATATGTCGCAAAAAGGTATCCCTTGCTACCGCCAGAGCTTCGAGAGGGAAAGTAAACTAAAGATAGTAAATTAAAAAATGTTTGGTGATGAGTAGCCCACCAATTTAAAAGACCCAAACCTTATGAGAGCCGTGGGAACAAATAGGTTAGTGCTTTCGTTAGCTCACAGTATACAGCAACCGAATTGATAGGGAAATTCATCACTAAATTTTCATAATCGTGTCCAGATATTTTGCACAAGTGTAAATCAGGAATACAATAATTTTAAATTAAAGTTATTTTTACATGCATACATACATATATATACTCACGGCCATAAATCCCAAAAAGGGGTTGTCAGAGCTTCAGAGCTGAAAACTCCTCAGCCACATTTGGAAGTTGATAGGGGAAAAGATGGTATAAGAAATAAAGTTCTTGGTATTAAAGTAGTAGTATATACTTACGAGAGTATGATTCGTGACCAGCACAGACAGTGTGTTGTTGACGGTATCGAAGGCCAGCAGGGCCCCGTCGTCTGCCTGGTACACCAGCTGGTGGGGCCCCACCCACCGCGTGGGCAGGCGCTCGGCCGTCAGCTCCCCACGGAGGAATTCGTCCAGCCGCATCCGACGACCCGACCAGTATAATAGTTCGTCCACATAGCTGTGAGGAAAGTTATGTTTAGTTATGTTCTAGGGTTTTAGGGTGCGATGATTATTTCTTGTATTGTTTTTATTACTGAGTTAAAAATGTTAGTTTGTCGTTAAACAACTGACTATTATTTTTAAACTGATTCTGAATTGTATAATTTACTTCCTTGGGTTTGATGAATATTTCCTATATCGTTTTAATTACTCTTTAAAATGATTAGTTTGTGGTTAAACGAATTACTATAATAATTTTAGTACTCAGTTGTGTAATGCTTAGATGCCATTGTATGTATAATTCAGTTTAATTTCAGAAGTTAATTCTATTAGTTGCTTGAGATATGCAAAAACAATCCATTGCAATTTACGTATAAAATCTTTAGAATGGATAATGCTGTAAAATTTATTTAAAATGTGAATGACCAATTAAACGATAAGGATACTTACCCCAATAAATAAATAGCAGTAACAATTCCGGATATCACAAACCCGATCACCATCAAGGAGAACACGATGCTCTTCCAATTGTGACCATCCCCTGAATAGAGATCCTGAAACAATCATGTGGAATAAGATATCTGTATATAGGTTTCTTCATAGATTTGACTTTAAATTTGTTTAATAATAAGTTTCGAATATCACTGCTCTATATTTTGTATTACTACTGCTATGGCATCGTATAAGGCTATCAAGTAATTGTTAAACGATTGCCTATCATTAAAGAAACTTCCAAAAGTGGCTGAGAAACGTTAATACTGAAGCTACCTGGCTGTTACTTACTTATATGACATTCTTCATTTTTTTATAAATGCTAATTTAGTATAATGTTCTCACTACCAAAACGTTCTCAAATCACACTATTTCTCAGACTGCCATACATTTTTAAGTTACATAAACTTTTAAGGATCCTTATTTCAACTGAATGTACTTTAATTTTAAGCTTCACGCCGTATCTATTTTTCACTACTATACATTAGCTTTGCGGTTAACACAGCATTATGCACTGCCATTCGAGCCTTTTCAGACAACAACTGGCGCGACATCAGACTGTTTATGACTCCATTGACCACATTCCTCTTTAGTAAACTTGTCTTAATATCTCCTACATATTTGCCGTCCCTAGTAAAGAAAATTCCCTGATATACAAATTATTTTACTCATTCCACTTTCTTACCATGTATCACACATTCTGACATACTTTCATCTTTCTCGGAAAATCCAGTTGGATTTTTTTCTTGGCTACTATATATGGAATATAGTTATATGCTCTATCTGTTAACTTTCATTGGTAAAAAACGGATTCTAGACTAAAAATCGATTCCATAATAGTGTAGTTCAAATTTACTAATCTCCTTATTTGCCACTTTTTGGGATGATGATATCTTAGCTTTTTTAAATGAAGAAAGTTTTTAATTTAACGCGTATATTTGTATTTTTCCATATTTTTTACTAGAGTATCTTATTAAACCGAATTCACAATTTATCACATTAATATAATCACTATTTCAAGTTGTTATTTAAAATCTTAAACTTGTAGGATCTCTAAGGGCCAGTTTCACCACTAACAGATAAAGTTGAATGATTAAAGATAGTTATCTGACACATCACGTTATCTGATGAATAAAAGTGGCTGATATATTTTGTAGGTTTTACCAGCCATCTATCAAATAAATTACCCGTCAGTTAAATTTACCTGCTAGATAAGAATAAACAAGACGGCAACGTCGCTTTTATGTGTTTAGTTTTAATATTTGTAAAATAAGTCTTATTAAAAACATTTTGAATTGTCATAAAACCAACAGTTTTATTAACACAACGTTTTTTATTTAGAAAAATGCTTTTAAATGTTTGTTACCGTGTATATGTCACACAATTATAAATTACGATTTAAGAGCTTTAGTGAGGAATGGAATCTCGAAACGCAACGCAAATGATGTTGGGCAACCGAGTGAAGTGTTTGTTGATTTTTGCTGTGTTGAGTTTCGTTTTTATAGTTAACTATAGAAAAAAAAGTGGAAGGAATGTTCACTCAGGAATAAACGGACTTATTGGTGTCGCATGCAGAGGCCAAAAATATATATTAAAAATTATTCCAAAAAAATTCAAATATGTCCATGTTAGAGCACTTCTTCTTGGAGACAAAATTCCTAGGGATAATAATCGATTCTAAGTTGCAATGGGGACCCCATATACTAACACTTTCTAAAAGGCTGAGCTCAGCAGCGTATGCCGTGCGTAAGATTAGAGAAATAGCAGACATAGAAACAGCTCGCATTGTGTATTTCAGTTATTTTCATAGTATTATGTCGTACGGTATTTTATTATGGGGTAAAGCGGCTGATGTTCATAAAGTTTTTGTCTTACAAAAGCGATAGCTATCCGATCTATTTACATGTTGAGGTCGAGGTATTCGTTGCGCGAAAAATTTAAAGAAATTGGCATTTTAACTGTCCCTTGCCAATACATATTTGAGAATTTAATGTAGGTATGCCAAAAAGAATATAGGCCAATTTAGTAAACTTAGTGATAGGCATACGGTTAATACACGAAATAAGGAGAAACTTAACGTACCGAAGTGGAGACTTAATAAAGTAAGTAACTCCTTTATGGGACTATCCCTGAAAATGTTCAATAAACTTCCTTCTGACATATTTGAATTGCCTGTGGCATCTTTTAAAAAGGCAATTAAAGCCATGCTTTTAAAGAAATCTTACTATAGTGTTCAAGATTTTTTAAACGACAAGGACCCAACGCGCACATGACCGTGTCCGTAAAGCTATAAATCTTCCCTCGTTATTCCTAGGAATAATTGTCTGGTGAGGATTTTTCTCCTCACGTTATGTGATTGGTTTTTTGTGATGGGCAATTTATTTTAAATATGTCAAACTAGCGTTTGGTTTTGTCGCATAGAAAATCTTTTATAAAGTAGAAAAATGTTAATAAACTGAAATTGTACATACCATGTTTTGAAAAAATGAAAAAATGTGAATGTAAAGAGTTTCTTTGTTGCTTCTTCTCTTTACAAACACCTTCCGAAGCAACGGACTAATGATAAATTTAAAAAATTTGACGTTCAAAAACTGTTAGTTTTTAACTTAATTTTGAAAAATTAACTTTTTGACTTTTTTTTTACTTTCTCATTACAATTTAAACATTGGTAAAGCAGTTTCATAACTTACCGTCTACAAGTGGCGGTAAATTATGAAAAATTGTGAATAAAGTTTCTTATCTGACGGATAAGAATTTAACAATCACTTGATGTGACTGATAAGATACCAGGGAGTTTATCTGCAAGATATTACTATCTGAGACCTGTGAAACCGAAACTTGTTGTTTATCCGGCAGATAAGTGCCGAATAGACTATCAGAGAGTTTATCTGTGAGTGGTGAAACTGGCCCTAAAATTTCAAACAAGTATTGTTTTATTAAATAAAGTTTAAAAATGTATTAACGATTCTATACTAGATATATTTCTCAAGACGTACGCGTCTGGGAGATGTTAGATAATGTTTATTGAAGCATTTGAGAACAATGTTGGGGCGGTGGCTGGTTCGGGAGCGACGCGAAATTGAAAGCCGATATCAATGAGGTTGCCGCGGGCGATGGCACAGGTTGACGTTATGCAAATTCGATGATGTCTACCGAAGATCGAGCAAGCCTTCGTCGAGGATTTTGAGACGAGAATATATTCACACATATTTCAAAGCTAATTTTAGCCATCATGAAATTGAAATTCAATTTAATATACGTAGAAATCTTAAATGAACAGGCTTATAATAATATTAACTAAAGGTTTATCTTGTTTACTGTAGTTTGTTTAAAGTTAATTAGGGGACATATGGTCATATATAAAAGATTGATATAATGAAGTACAGCTTTTTATGACTTCTTCTAGGACGGGATGGGCAGATACGAAAAAAGTTGTTTATCTACACGATGACAATTCTTTGACTAGGAATAATAATACGGTTACAGTCTCTGAAATAACTATGCTGTTATTTATATTTATCGTAAAATTAATAAGCCGAGTTTTATTTGACTATGTATTATACTACCTGACTCAGCAAACGTTGTTTTACAATATAAATTATTTCTATGGAATTACTAGTCCAAAAAAATTAAAATAAAATGTGAGGGATAAACAAAGGGTTGAACACTGAAGGGGTAAACACTGGAGTATGAAAATATATGATTATAGATAGTAGGTGATTTTCAAAGCTACTGAATAAATATATAAAAAATCATAAAATGCGGTCAAGCTGTTTCGGAGGACTATATGGTAACTAACACTGTGACACAATATATATTTTTTAAATAGAAGACAGAATAGAAAATTTACTAAAATAATAAAAAAATGGGTAATTAATATATCTATCGATTATAATGGCCGCACATTATGTACACTTGAGTATAATATGGTTTGTGAGTTTGTCTCAAGTATATATAAAGTATAAAACTTTTTACTTAAATCCCGACTACATTAACATTCTTCCATAGATATAATCTAATAATCCGCTGAGGAAAATTTATTTCTATTTTGTGAAATTGCAGGTTAATCTTATGTTGCACAATAATTTTCACCATTTGATCGGCATAAAATTTGTTACAGTTAAAGACATACATACATACATATACTTACGCCGTTATTTCCCTTTAGGGTAGGCAGAAACTATCGATCGCCACATTGTACAATCTTGGCCTACCTATCAAGCTTCGTTTACATTCATCAATATATTTAAACAAACTCTTTTATTCCTCACACTTCAGACAGCAGCCTTCTCAAGCACATTTTCTATTTGATCTAAATGTAACCTCCCTGGTCGTCCTCTTGTAATATTACCGTCGACATTGGCTTTATAAATATCTTTCTCCAATTAACAACCACCCCTTCTCTCAGTGTGCACAAACCGCATTGTCCTATTTTTTTTTACGAATTTTTTACATTATTTGTTTACAATGTCAAAATAAATCTTCTACACCGCACCTTTCACGAATCATGTTTTTTCTCATCCGATCTCATAATATTGTAATTTTGTTGCGGGAAGCCGATAGATGCGAGGAGCACAGGACTAGTCATTGTGGAAATCTTCTTTTTCTTTCAAATATAAAAAGGAAAGGCCTATGTCCAGCAGCGGATGTCTATTAGCTGATGATAATGTATTGTTATTATATTAAAAAAATATAAAAAAATCCTCCTCCTTTTTTTGAATCGGTTAACAAAAGTATACATACGTCGTCGTTTTTGGCTTTGGGATCGGCGACTTGCAGCGTCTCGTCGGGCGGGAGGCGCCAGGAGCCGCCGCCGCCGCCGCCGCCCGAGCGGTCGGTGTGGCCGGTGGCGTGCATGTGCGCGCGCCACCGCGCCGCGCTACGCTGCCGCGCCCGCTACCTGCGCCGCCCGCGCTTCTGACCATGCGACCGCCGAACAACTGCGCCCCATCACTGTGGATGGAAAAAATATAGATGAGTGGTCCGTGGTTATTGTTTTAAGTTTTTGATAAGTAGGTACTTAGTTTCGCCGTAGTATAGTGTAGTATGAGCGCACCACACACCCCCTCCCGTCATTGTCTTAATTAGTAAGTTGTAAAATGTATGCGTCAGTAATAAAACTATAGTGAAACAGTAACCACAACTTTAAGATCCATCATTTTCATTTCAGAAGCATAAAACCCATCATCTCGTATCGTCAGCCTGTTTCTATTTATAATGTCATTATTTGGTTCATCTTAATTTGTCGAGTTAATTTTATTATTGTATGTAAGCCAAATTAAACTGAGGTGAAAGTTGCTGTTTTAAAAATCCTAGTTGCATTGCGACCCTGCCAAAGGGCCCTGCAAAATTTGTTTT